>BPLQ01002337.1:1226396-1744373 GCA_021605075.1 Caerostris darwini | reverse complement strand
CCATCTAAAAAATTAAATTTTTCATAACAAAAAAAAAAAAAAAAAAAAAAAAAAAAAAAAAAAAAAAAAAAAAAAATAAAAAAAAAAAAAAAAAAAAAAAAAAAAAAAAAAAAAAAAAAAAAAAATAAAAAAAAAAAATTTTTAAAAAAAAAAAAAAAAAAAAAAAAAAAAAAAAAAAAAAAAAAAAAAAAGACTAATCTAATCATACAGTTAAAATATACTATTCAAATACTTAAATTTTCTGCCTGTAATCTATAATCATAATTTTAAGCAGTAAAAATAAATTTACAAGCAATTTGCCTTTGTATAATTGCAATCTTTAACTTTTCTTATGTTTGTAAGTCCATATTGTATGCAAAAATTTTAAACTACTATAACATTTTTCATAAATTGAAAACATTTCAATATTAAAATAAAATTTGAAAATAATATGCTATACATTAAAGATGGTGTAAATTCTATTGAACATATGTGCATTATAGCAGGATAAAAAAATATTTATTAGGCATATTCTAATAAAATTCCAAGCAAGTAACACTAAACAAAAGTGTTCATTTCAGAATCTTTCTTTATATAAAAGAGGAAGTATGTCTATCTGTGTGTATTTCTTAAAATTTAACAGTTAGAATTCCAATTTTTTTTCTTTGAATTTCAAATTTTTTTCGCTGATACTTTTTTTTCTCAGATACAAAGCCAAAAATCAAGAAATTTTTTTTATTATTTAATTGAATAAAAATCATATTTTTTATTGTCACTACATGATACCAGGCAATAAAGAATTGGCTGGCATCATAGTTAGCCAATTCTTTATAGTCTGGCATCATTTGTTAAATTACTATAAGAAAAAAAAGATAAATTTTTTATTGTTTTGACTGTATTAATTCTTGATTTACTTTACAAACAAACAATACTATATTCTTAAAAAAAGGATCCTAACAGAGGAAAGGCAAGAAAAGTTGCTGGGAATTGTAGAATAAGAATGATTGCTTTACTTAACGAATTTATATCATAAAAGATGAGTCATTCAGAATCTTAACCTTTTAATTCAGCACCAAAAATTTTCCTAATAAAATTTACCAAAATTAAAAATATGGTATTTTTGCAGCCAAGCAACACCAGATCATATTTGTAGTGCAAGAATAAATCTCAAAAAATAAAAAGCTATTACTATAGAGAAACTTAAAAATTTGGATTTATTTAACTCAAAATGGAACAAATGTTTTTTAAATTTCTGAGAACTCGTAATCTTTACATCTGTTGTAGAGATGAAAATCTTGATTGTCATCACAGATAGTGCACAAGTTTCATCTATTATCTTTGAAGGAAAAGAGTTTTTAAGTGGTGCATTTTTAAAAATTAATTTTTACTGATACTTTCAAAACATAAAAAACTACAGATATTACTGACAGTACTACTGATACTACTCAACATACTGACATAAAAAACTACAGATTATATGAAACAGGATTATAGCATGATGATCCTAAGGTTTTTTCATGTATAATCTACGGATAACAGGTAGAGAGAATTCATGGCATTTCATTGAATGTATTATAAAAAATAAAAGATGCAAATGGTTATAAATATACTGAAAACATCAAACAGAATACAAAACTCTTTATTAAAAAAGTGTAATGCCATCATTAGCATGCAAAATACTGTGAAGGCATACAGGAATTGATCTGTATAAATCATATATGTTGTTTAAAGAATTATATCATTTTTTAAAAAGAAATCATAACGGTCTGATAGAGATATCTGTTATGGGCTAATGATAGTGGATATCTGTTATGGGCTCTATTCTCCAAAATTGAGCACAGGTCGCTCAAGTCTGAAAACTAGAATGGCCAATGGATAAAACATGTTTCCAGAAGAAAAACAATGTGATAATTCTCAAATAGAACCTGACATGTATGTATGAACCTGATTATGTGGTCTACGTGTATGGATTGGCGAGTTATCATTCGGGAAAAATGGCGTTTCCTTTTTTAAAAAAAACCACATTTGCACCATAGGATGCTTTTAATTGATTAAAATATCTGGACAGTCAGCACATGTACTATTTGCTTTTTGAGACAAAAGGACTTGCAGAAAACTACAAGATGGCTGCCTAAATAATGACAGAGAAGATTCCATATTTCACAGTTGCACAAAAGCAATCAGAATGATACACTTACAATGGTGTTTCTTCAGACGTGCACATTTGTTGTGGGGAACAATGTAAATGACAATTCATCAGATCATGTCACTATTTTATATCTATTATTCAACTTCACTTTATGTTCATGGCATCATTTGTGATGAAATTTCGCACTCAAATCATATAGAAGTGGCTTTGAAATTTCAACTTTAATATAATTTTTTTTGTCTAGTTACCTTCTATTTGTAATTGTTGATACAGGAGTTTACAGATTCTGATTGAGTTATGTGGTTACCTTGGCTGTGGTAATTTCCTTTTTTTGATGCCGTAATCTGCTTTAACTTTTGACAATCTTTTTTCACATAACTTAATCTTTTCTCCACTGCTATTCTTGACAGAGGCTGCTTTCCTTAGTATGCAATAAGCAATCATTATTTTTAATGCTGAAGTTGGAGGACATCCACTAAGTTAGTGTCTGTAGTTATAGATGCTCCAATCAAACAAGACCTAATAATTTATCCTTTCTAAATATTTGTGACATTCTATCTATAAAAAACCCCACAACTTCACAATGTGGTACAATAATATATATAATACTATTTGTATGCAAAAAATTCTGACAATTATACTTCTATGTCTCTATTATGAACTATCACAAACACCACACATATTAATAGCAGTTTCCATTGTTTCAATAATCCCCTGTATAATATAAAATGAGTGAATTATTAATGGGAATAATAGGTTAACAATACAAACCTTTTAATAACCATGTAAAGGTAGCAGCAATAGCAGAAGCATTTTCATTACCCACTCCAACTCCTTTCAAAATAGCATGAGTACAAATGCTCCCAGTAATACTACTAGCAAATGCCTTAAACATAATATCTGAGATATACATTAAATGTTATTATATACCTGTAATGTAAATCTATTATAAAGTAACTTAAGTAATATCAATAAAATGAATAGAATTAATTCTGCATGGAATTTTTAGTATTTAACAATATTAAAAAAATGTAATACAATAATTTCATGAAAATAATAAAAACACTTATAAATAGCACATTTTTTTAAACATTGTACATATTAACATTATGATTTTTTAATATGTAAATAAAACCTGATAAATAAACAAAGAATAATAGCACTAGTAATAAATAACTGATTAAAATTACAACACATTATTTAATAATTGCTAAAATGAATTTAGAATAAAAGTTTATTTTAATAAATCATTGCTATTTTGATGTATTGATAGAGTCAGCAATTCAAAATAATTTCTACACATTGATTATATTTATAAAGTTTTTTAACATAATTAAAATAAAAATAAAAGCAATGAAAGAGTATCAATTTATTATTTATTTTTTAGATTTATTCATTTAAAATAATTAGCAAAGTTTGCCAATATAATCTTGACTTTAATGGGAAGAAGATAAAAAAATTTGTTAAGACCAAAGACCACATTGAATATTTATAACTTACGGGAAGGACACTAGAAACTACACAGAAATTTCACATGTTGTAGCAAAAAAAGGATCGCAAAAAAATAAAAATAAATATTAATTTTGACGGAGCTCATCATAATCCAATAGAAAATTAATTTTAAACCTATATTACTTAAATGATATCTGCTACTTCTTAATGAAAAAAATTTCCATTTAAAAAACAGGCTTTCTATTATTCACAACTAAAAAATTTGCTTACATTTATATACATGTCTAAGACAATTTTCAATTTCATGAACCTCTAACAATAAATTAATTTTCTTTTATTAATACAAAATACAGAAATTTAATAAATTAAATACATTATGTTATTTTCTCAAGGAGTAAATACTAAAACAAGGATTAAATACTAATCAAGGAGTAAATATTAAAACTATTTTAATGCATTTTTAGGTGAAATGATAAAAAGCATGTTAAATAAGCCATAACACATTTCTTATATGCATTGCAACTATTAAATAATATTAAAGGCAAAGAGTAATACACGGTGAAATAGGTTTTATGAGTTGTTGATATTAATCATATAATTTATTGATCCAATAATAAAACAAGAAATATTTAAAAATTAAAAAAAATCTATTAAAATTAGTAACTCAAACATTAGATGAAAATTCTCCTAGATTTTAAGAAAACTCAAATGAACAAAACATGAAAAAAATTACTTGTGCGCTATCCCATAGTTGATACTTTACATAATCTTTACTCACACTATCTGGAAAACCATGAGGAAGAAATGCATCCTGAAAAGTATTAAAAAAGCATTTATAGTAATGTTATAAATAAAAATAAAACATTTCATTAAAATCTGGGTACTTACGTATTAACGGTACCTTGGCGATAGTTGCGCCAATAAAGAGCACAAGCGCCAACCGCAGCTACGGATTTGGCGGCAATCTACACTTAAAAATTTTTGTTCCAAATAATAAAATATATATGAAACACTTCATTTAAAATCAAAACGCTTTCAAAATATTTTTATTCCACATAATAAAGATTGGCGACATTTAAAAACCGCCAAGTCTGTCGCCAAGGTACCGTTAATACATAAGTACCAAAATCTGATATGTAAGACAATAAACTAAAATAGAAATTACAAAAAAAAAAAAAAAAAAAAAAAAAAAAAAAAAAAAAAAAAAAAAAAAAAAAAAAAATCACACCTGTTAAAATAAAAATTTTGGAGCAGTTAATTTGGGTAACCCCAAAAAATTACAATAATCATTAAATTAATTTTTACATAATAATTGCTATTGAAAAAAATACTTAATAGTAATCGAAAATGCAATTTTAGTTCTATAAATTTTTTTAGAAGCCGCAGAGTATAAAAATTCAGTAGTTTTAATTCTTGCTATTCGCCTTCTTGTGCGCTAACCGAGATCATTCATCATATCTGGTCATGTTGATTTTTATTTTGAATAATAAAGAATCAAGGCATTACTTGAGATTCCACGCTAGGTGCAACAATAGGAATTTCTTCAGAGATTTAAATGCAAGGGAAGTTGAAAGTAATTGAATGGTATATATTTGAAGATCTAATACCTAAAACCAGCAAAAAATCTTTTGACTTTGGTAGGTTTTTTTTTTTTGTGCATTTTCATGTCTAATTCAGCATTTTTTATTTATGGAAACATTGTTTATGAAATTCAAGGAATATGGAATCAAACACCAAAATTTTTTTTTTAATTATATCACTCAATATTTTCAGAATTCTTAATACTTTTTTCAAATTACAGCATTTTCATTTTAAAATACTTTTTTTTAAAAAATCCACAAAAGTGGAGTAATAAGGAGACTAAAACTCTACTTGTGGAAAAGAAATGTATAAAAGATAAATTAGATGGTTATAATAGGCAATGCAAGGCCAAAATGGATAATAAAGCACATAGTGTGAAGAGATCCATTTAAATTAATTCATGGTTCTCTCATTCACATACAAGTTTGTGTGATATAAGGAAAATAACATATGATGAAATACATAGAGATTCGACTGAAAGTGTAGATGAGTTTGAATGTATACTGATAACCATGATTGAACGGAAAAGTTTATGTATAAAGATTTGTATGAATGTAATAATGAAAAAAAATATATATATTATGTTTTGTGAAGAATGAGGATAAGATTTTGAAAGAGGATAAAAAAAGGTTATTTTAATAGAATGTATGAAGAAGATCTTGTGCCTGATTAAAGAATGGATCAAGAATAAGACAACAAAAATATTTTACTGCTATGGTTCTCATGATTTTCTGGTATATGAAAGCTTTATTCACTAAACTGTAAATCACTTTAAATTTTGTAAAGACTCACAGAAACTAGGGCAAACACAATCAAAGATTATGGTCCCACATCAAAATCAAAATTTTTAAAACTTTTTTGAATTTCAACATTTTTATTTTCATAAAATCATTTGCCTTCGATTTTTTTAAAAATCCGCGAAAGCGCCGTAATAGAGGGGCTTTTCAAATGGAGACTTGACCAGCACTTTGGCGACTAAAAATTCTAGTTTCCACGCAAATATAATTTCATCAAAATATGTAAATACACGTTAAATTGTTTCAAAGCAACAAATTTTCCAAATTTTGTTATAATAAATTTCTTATTTGATAATATTATACATGACACGTCTTAAGATTATGTTTCAAAACATACTAAAAAGAAGCTTGTTAAAGATTGGTATTGTAGATTTTCTTCTTTTGTATCCACTTTAGTTTCAGAATTCTTTATGTGATAAATTCTTCTATGGGTGACACCATATGTCTCTAAAACACTATAAGATTTTTCATTATGGCTCATTCTAAAACGTATTTTGAGAATTCGATTTTCGTATATTTGCGGTGAAAAAAATCAACTTGACTTGCTTTCAGGCTTTGAAATTTACGCACGCGTTATAGCAAATCGAAACTATGTTTTCATTTAAATTTTTTACTTTGCCAGATTGCAGAAATACAAATTTGTAGTATGTTTTAAAAAAATCATTTCATATATACTAAAAAAATGTATAAAATTTTTATATTAAGCAAGATAATAATTTAAAAATTATCTGCTAAAACTAAATTGATAAGCTAAAAATATAAATTGATAAAGCAAATTTTAAGGCTTTAGCTTTTTGATGTTCTCAATGTTCATTTCTTACCTATCACAAAAAATAAAAAAATAAAAGGTTATGTTTTGGAAACGAAAACAAACAAATAAATTTTCTTTAGTTGTTTTAAAAAAAATATGGAAAAAATTTGCAAAATATGCATTATTCTACCTGAAAATATTTTCATTCAATTCAGAGTGTCATCTAGTGGTAAATAGAGAAACCAATACTGCTAGTGATCACTGATAATAACATTGAATGTCATGTGAGATAAGGAAAGCTGTGAAATTAAAGCAAAAGAGCAACAAACTTGTCAAATGGCTGCTGCGGGAAATAGGACGGAAAATAATCACAGAGAAAAAGTGCAAAAGGTTTTTATTCAACGTGATTATTCTGAAGGAACAAACGTTAAATTCCAAACTAAATTTCCGACTGAACTAGAAGGCTTGATTGATAGGCATTTATTTGAGCAAACTATTAATACTCTTAATAGAATATACGCAGAAGCTGAGAAAACTAGTACTACGACATTCTGTGAAAGTTGTTTGGCGTGCCTGACATCATATGTGATTTATCTGTGCATAGAAACTCATTACCAGAAATGCCTGAAAAGAATTTCTGCTTATTTGGATGATCAAAACGAAACTGTGTATCTTCCTCGAGGACTGGTTATTACCGACCCCATTGAACGAGGTTTAAGAGTCATCGAAATTGCAATATTAGTCGATTCATCAAATCGAGCGTGATAAACATAAAAACAGTCATGTATTTCATACTTTATTTAATTAAAATGTGCATTTAATTTTTTCTCTTTCAAAAAATATAACTGTAATAAAAAATTATTTGTGCATGATTTTAATATTTGTAATACTTTTAACTACACTAGTTCAAAAACTTTAAAGAAAAACTTTTTTCGTTTTCATAATTTCTGAGTTCCTTTGAGCGTTTTTTTCTTGAGTAAGTATATTTGATTTCTATACTTTTTTGCCCCTTTAGTATTTTAAGATATGTATATGTAAAAGGCAACATTCTTTTGTTAATACTAAATCACTGATGTGATAAAATGTTATTTGTGCAATCAGAATTAGTTATTATGTTAGATATGAAATTTTAGTTCAATTAAGAATATATTGGCATATAATTCAAATAATTTTGTATGTGTGTCTTGCATTTTATTAACTGATTAATGATATTGGAGTTAGTGTAATATGTCTTGTGATATACTGTATACATAACTTTTAATCTTATCATCATATTATGTCTATTTAAATTCACTGTATATAATTTTTGTATTAAACATTATGAGTTAATTGTATCCAATAAAAAGTGTGAAAGAAGCGTATGTGTGTGGAGAGTAATTTGCATGACGTATATTACACAAACTTGCATGTAGTTTCCCTAGAAACAAGATTAAGAAAATACATCATTGTAAGCCTTTAATTGACAAATTATATTTGAAAAATAATAGATAATTATGTAGTATGTAAATGTAATTTTGCTGTTATTGTCTCATTTTAAGCAATTCTAATATTGAAATGCTATTTTGTTTTTAAGTTCAAACCTTCTTATTTTTTATTATCTATAACTTTAAGGAAACATTTTCAAGTATCAAAATCAAATCTTTTGAAATATTCATTATGCATCATTGGGGTGGGAGGGGTTCTTCCTTTTCTGGCATCCCTTCACCAAGAGATAATTATTTCATCTTTGTTACTCAGACTATTTTTTATGGCAATATATATATATATTTATGAAGACTGACAGGTTGGCCATTTTTTTATGGCATGGCGTCATTTCTTACTGCATTGTCCTGTGTGTTTCTTTTTTCATTTCTTACATTTAACGTTTTTTTCAGAACTTCCTTACACTCCTTATAAAAATAGTATTATATAGTTAAAAAAAGACCACTTTAATTAAATCTAAAAAAAAATTTTTTTGATAAAATTGTTATTCCATATTGAAGTCCATTGGTTGTTGTGTAGGAGAATTCGGTGCAGAGTTCATAATATATTGAGGGTAACTTTTACTATTTAACTAAATTCGAAGACAATTATTTAGTATAAAAAAGGGTCTACTTATCTTATATTTGAATACCTAAATGGATTAATTAAAAAAAAAAGCTAAAGGTCACTTGAGAATAACACAGACGAAATTAATGAATTTGTAAACAAAGTAAAACTTTGATAAAATATGACGAAAAATAGTCTTTTTGCTATGTTTAGTTGATGTAACTCAAATTCTAAAAAAGAATGCTATTACTTGTAGATAATAGCTGAACCATGTTTCAGAGAAAGCTTCATCACTACGTTGAATTAAGAGATTAAAAATAAAAATAAAAAATCGATTAGTTTCAAAATCCATTTGCATGTTCATTAGATAACATGGTATTTGATGTAATAGTGAAAGGAATGAAATTAGCACACTTAAAAAAGTAATCTTGGCCTTAAAGTTGAGTTGAAGGATGTACCATTGTCTAAATTAAGGACAACTGGAATGAAAAAATTGCTTGTCCTTGGGAAAAAAATAGTATAAATATTCTTTTACCACTTGGTATAAAAAGAAGTGTGAGCAATGTTTCTCTTTTATATTCATTATCAAGAATTTAAAGAGATCATCATTGAAAAGACTTGATCATTAATTATTTATTTGATAGCTGTATTTAGATGTATGTACATAAGCGATGCTTCTTTACTTGATCAGAATCATTTATGCCTAATCTTTTTTGTGAGTAAACTAATCTTACTTTAGATATTTTCCCATCATAGTTTTATAAGATAAGTGTTCTAAAAATTCAATCAGTTTTATTTAATCATATTTGAAAATGTAGTAGATATTATAAATACTATATAAAAACTGTCAAATATCAATCACTATGATGAGTAGGTTAGATATTTTTTGTTCCATTTCCTTATTTTGTGCTTATGATTGTATATGACTTACCTGAAATGAATGTGACTTAATGGCCAATTAGCTAGTGCTCTGACCTTTGGTACCAATGGTCAGAGCACTAGCTAATTGGAAAACCTGAAGCCCAGAGGTACCTCTGGCTTCAAGTTTTAATCCTGGTGATGGCATGGATGTTTGTTATTAGTTTGGAATCTACATTAAACAGTAGGATCCAGTCTAATTAGCCTTAAGTGTACAAAAATTACCATAGAGCGGCAAACCAAACCATACCTGAAATGAATGTCTAGCTGTAATTTTCATGTATTATAATGCAGAAATATTTGAAAGAATGTTTTTATTAATTAAATCCTTAGTATGAAGTAGAAGATATTAATCATAAAACAGTAACGCACACATATATATGCATGGTATAATTCATAACACATCAGTGAAATTATTTATGCTTATAAGATTTATTGTGGTATAAAAAAGATTAAAGCACTGACTGTCAAGGTAACTAAGATTGCATTGAATCTAATTTGTACTTATCTTTTAAATAATTTTATAAAATTGATCTGATACAGAATTTTTTTATTCAATTGTAAAATGTTTCTTTGATGGTGCATCATCACTATCGGTTTCATCAGCATGTTGTTATTGTGTCAAATTACTTAATAGGTTATAACAAAAAAATCCTTTTGACTTAAATTCTAGTTTCGTAAGTCTTTCTTTCTTTTAAAATGCCAGCATAAAATAATTTTAATTTCTGTTTGATTGATGTATGATAGCACTGAGATTATCTCGATCTATCCACTACTTCCTTCTGGCAGGTTAAGTAATTTATTTTAATATAAATATCAATACTTTAAAGGATTTTAATTTTATAAATGCAAATTATTTTAAAATAGAGGAATAAAGAGATTATGTTCCTACATATATATTATCAGTCTTGCTTCTCACTGTTTTCCTTTAGTTGGATTTTACAAAAAAAGTTATTAATGTAAAAAAAAAAAAAAGTTATTGTTAAATAGTTTATCTAAAAATATTTTTAATTCTTGTGTTTATTATTTTAGGTTATGTCTCGATTGTTTGCTGGAATTTGTCCATTATTTACTGAACCAATACTTATGAAATGCCAATCTGCAGGAATAAGAACTGTAACAGATTTCATATTGTGTGATCCTGAAGATTTAGCTAAGAAAATAAAAACACCCTATAAAGTAAATATTTTTTTGAAATGAAGAATTAATTTTCACAAAATGATTTATGTATTTTTTAAGATTTGACTTTGTTTTACGTATGTAATATATTTTTATGTATATTTATGTTTTAGTATTCTTGAAAACAGAGTACTAAATAATTGAAATGTTTACATGTATTGATTGTTGTTTATTTCAATATTTTATAAATTATTCAAATTTTTGTAAAGGTTACATTAAAACAACTAATTGAATAAAATATCGCTAAGACTTATAAAATTAGTATTCATTAATTAAACATTTAAAAAAGGTTCAGTGTTGACAAGAAACTTTCTTGAATTTACATTTCTGTTGATAACTTTCATCTTAATTTATATATTAATTGAAACATCTGAAAACTTCTTTAAACAGAATGTGCAATCTAATCTTAGAGCATGTGTTACCCTTCAATATTGAAATATATAATTTAAATGTATGTATACCTTTCATTTAGGAATATCTAATGTTATCTGTGTTGTAAAATTTCAGAAATAAAAGTTTTATTTCTAACTATGGTCTTATTTATTTTAATGAAATAAAAAACTTTTTAATTAACGACATCTAAGATAACACCTTATTTATTAAATTGGCTTATCATGTGAACAAACAAATCGTATAGTTACTATTATTCTATTATACTAATTGATTTGGAGAAAATATTATTAGAATATAATTTATCTGTATAAAGAAAAAGAATATTAAGATACAATTTTAAAGTTTTTCCATTGTGTTACTTTAAATAGGCAAAACTTTAGTGAAATTATTTTTTTTAATACTTTTCTTATTAGATTCTTCAGGTTCAATTAAGTTTTTAAGAAGTAAAAGCTTTTATTTATGTATTCTTCTCTCATTTGTAAAGAATTATTATGTAGGTTTAATGATATACCATATAACTAAATGTATAAATCGCTCCAAAATGTCCCATTTTTTATTATTTATTAGTTTTATTTCATTTGTTGACTATAACTTACAGCTTCCCCATTCTCCAATATGTTGAAATGCACAGTAAACTGGCTGTAAATCTTCATTAACCTATAGCTATATAAACTTTTTTTTAACCTTTCCTTTTAATTTCTTTTTCTTACTTTGGAAAATTGATTTTTCTCCTTAAATTTGTCTTATACTTATTGTTTCATTTTTACTTTAATATTTTACCTACACTAGTCTATTTATTTTATTTAACTATTAATAGTAATAAAATTAAAATTTATAGTTTAAAATTTATATATGATAAAAGTTTAAGGTTTTTCCAATTCCCTATTATCTGACTTATTCAATGCTGGATAATTAAAGTCTACAATACTTTGCATTTCAGTAATTTGTAGTAATATATCCCAAGAAGATTTTTTTAAATGAAATGATCTTTTCTTAAACTGAAACTTGATTTTTATTTTTTGATTAATTACAATTTTTATTTTTGTTAAATAAAAAATAGCATGGTTATTTTTTTATAAATCATTTTTATAGAAGAAATTAAAGCATTATGTGTTTTTTCAATATGTAATAAAAGCCTTAATATATAAAAGATATAAAGCTTCCCTTATATAATGAAATAATTTTTTATGCTTTTAACTTAGAAATTATACCAGTTATAATTTGGCTTATGAATAATTTCAATACACATGTAACTTCTTTATTTTAAAAGTTATATAAAAATAAATAATGAAACAAACTATTATTGGTACAATTTAGATTCCCAATCTATTTTTGCATTTATGTTGAAATACATTTGCATTCTGTCATTATATAAAGGGGGACCATACAATAATAGTCGTTGCTTGGAGGCATCTGCAGTAAAACTAATGAATAGAATGAAACCAATTTCATATTGTGAAAAATATTAAAAAAATGAATTTTGCTAAAAAAAAAAAATAATAATAATAAATAAATAAATAAAAAATTAGTTATAAAATGGGCAATGCAAAAAATTTTGCTTTTGTTTTCCTATACATAATAGAAAATTACCACAATCTATGTAGAAAAGAGACTTGTCAGCTAATATCTTTTGATGGAATTGTCACCTGATTCCCAAATTTTACCCCATGCTATTTTTGGTAGTGATGGTACTTTAAATATGTATGTTGGGGGCAATGCCAACTGTACTACTTCTTTCAAGAGAACATGACATGGGTTGTTACAAACAACTAAAGTGAAAGCTTATGCCCAGCGGTAGAGAACGTCATACACTAAATGTAATATCTTGTAAATAGGGAACATCAGCACATGGTTTCAGAACAGACACTTTAATAAAAGGATATTTTCTGTGAAATTCATACTGTATGCCATTCATTTCTATATATGTATATTATTTCAACATGAAGGAAATTTTGTATAATCTGTTTTCCATATGTTCATTTTATTTATTGAATTTGTTTTTGGCATAGACATAAAATCTCCCTTTGGCAACTTTTGGTACTAATTTTT
Organism: Caerostris darwini; assembly: GCA_021605075.1. Taxonomy (NCBI): domain Eukaryota; kingdom Metazoa; phylum Arthropoda; class Arachnida; order Araneae; family Araneidae; genus Caerostris; species Caerostris darwini. The sequence continues at coordinate 1,731,097 of BPLQ01002337.1, read as the reverse complement.
TTTCAATGGACTTCATCACCCCATGCCTTCAAAAATTTCTACAAGAATTTGGTTTCATTCCATTTATTAATTTTAGTTGCAGATGCCTCCAAATGGAGAAAGTTATTTTAATTATTAGGCTGTCCAAGTTCTAAAGGGCTTTCAGATTGAACCCTTGTTTTCCATAGAATTGAGTATTATAATAATAATAATAATCTGTGTTAGAATAATAATAATCATATATCAATCTGGAAACAAATTTTCTTCAGATTAAAAATTAGATTTTTACTATGCATCTTTTCATGAGATTATTGAAATGTGAATGTTTTCATATTTAAACCAAGATGTTTTGATGATTTATGTAAAAAAAATTTTTTTTTACCATTGTATTTCATAATCATTTTAGCAAAACACGATATATTGTCTTCAATGAAAAAAAATTCCTTTATTTAGTTTTGAAATTTTAATAAAATGTAAAAATATATTTTTATATTTAGTTTAATTATATTAAATACTTAATTATACTAATACATATATACTTAAATATTTTTAATTTATGTATTTTTTAAATTGTAGATGCATGCAGAATCACAAATTATTATCCATTTTTCAAGAATTACGGGATATTTAAATAAAATGTATCCCAAATATAGAACGATGCTTTTTTTTTTTTTTGCATTGTAAAATGGTTTATAAAATATTATAACATTAATTTAATAAAGGATTGAAATGCACAAGTTGATTTGCATCTGGTTATGATATGTATTTGACACTAAATAATATTTCTTAAAGTAAAACAATGAATGGAAAATAATCATATTAATTTATAAATAAGAAAAATAATATATATTAAAACAAATATTTTTTTTTGGCTAACTTTCTTTGTATACAATATACATATAATCTCGTAAGAGTATGGAGATTTTGTTTAAAATGTTGACCAATTTAAGTCTATAGATGATATAATCTTTTTTTTCCTACAAATTTAATTTCTATTTTTTCATTGGCTTTAAATTTGCATTTCAGTGTGTTGCTGAAACATGATATGAAGTAGCTGAGTTTTTTCACCTTGGGAATAACATTTACGATAAAAAAATTTATTAATGACTTCCTTTCCTCTATTATGTTTTTAATTTGTATTTTTAAGAAATCAGATATATTTAGTACATTGATATTGTTTTACATTATCTATTACAGGATGTATTGTCTATGCATAATACTCTGATAATTAAGCATGCTGGATTTCCAATAAAAGCTCTTAGTCTTAGAAATGAATTACTTGAATCATTATCAATATTTAACACTGGATCGAAAAGGTACTTAAATAGTTTTTCATATCTTAACTTGGGTTGAATTCTGCCAATATGTGATATAAACTCCATTAAATAATCTATGAACGTTTATCAGTTAAAGAGTCAAATTGGACTTTTCCCCCGTATTATATATCAAATTTCATTTTTCTTTGTATAAAATTATAATTGTGACTTTTGAAAATTAAGTATACTTAAGCTTGTTATTTTAATCGTTAGTTTGTTATGCCATTTGCTATAAAAAAATTGGAAAGAAAAAAAAATTGAAAAAAAAAAAAAAAAAAAAAAAAAGGATTTAGAAGATTTTGTTGTAAGAAAAATTAGAAAGCTTTTTAATAAAGTTTTCCTTACTTAAGCTAAAAAAATTCTTAATATTTTTTTCTATTTTAACTTAAGAAAAGGTACTTAAATAATATGAAGTAGCACAAAGTCTATAAATTTTGTTGCATTACATTCATTTAATAATAATATATTTTACAATAATTATTTAAAAAAAAATTTCTTTTATTTATACATTTTAGATTAGATAAATTTTTAAGTGGTGGAATATATACTGGTGAAGTGACAGAAATTCATGGTAGGCCTGGATCTGGTAAAACTCAGGTAATTTCTTATATTTAATAACTTATTTTTTATTGTATTTAAAAATTAGTTTTGGCTGTATAAATAAAATCATATCTAATCAATTCCAGTTCCTTTCATAGTTATCGAAATAGGCAAAGTAAAATAATATAAAATAAAAAAGTAAAAATATCAAATTTTGTAAGAAATTTTAAAGGTAATGGAAACCAGATGAAAATTAAGCATAAAATCCCTCAATACAAAAAACACATGTCCATTGATTGTCCCATCCATAAGACTTAATTATGCTACTCCATTTTGGAAATGCAATATTTCTTTCAAATAGTAAATTATTTGAAATATTGTTATTTGAGGAATACAATGTCATGTACAGAAGTGATTCATTCAATGGTTATATTAGTTGTAAATTAAAGTTTTAACTAAAGTTGTGCTACGGACATTTATTAATTCTGTTTAAAATTTCTTCAGTATAAAATAAAATTTTATTAATTAAGTATTTAAATTGTTAAAAAAATATTTCATTTAAAGAAGTTAAAATGAAGTCATAAGTTTAACAAGTAATTTGTGAGGAATATTTATAGAAAAATAAATTTAAAAAAAATATTTTTAATTAAAATTCTTTCCATTTCTTTATTTTTAAATTTTACCTCATTTTTATTTGATTTATTTAATTTTATATCTTGCAATTAATTTCTATTTGAATATCCAAATGTATTGGTTTAAATTATGTTGAATTTAAGTAATTAAAACAAATCTTTAATATTTAGTTCATTTTTTTATTTTAATATATATATATTTGTTTATTTTTCAGTTTTGTTTAAGCTTAGTTTCAAATTTAATTTTGGAAACTAAAAGTACCATTTTATACCTGGATGTGAGTAACAATTTTGTAGCAAAGCGTGTGGAAGAAATTTTACTTGAAAAATCTGGAGAAAATCAAGTAATTTGTTTACTTAGATTTTAGTAATTTTAGGTAATTGAAATAAATGCACAACAGAATAGTTATAAGTATTAGTATTGTTACTACTTATACTACTATTTATAATTAATAATATCATATTTTATATTACTTTTAATTTATTATTTCGCAATAGTATTATTAATATTATTAAAATATATTTAAGTAGTATCTATATTAATCATAATAATATTTGTATTTTTCTTTACTTTGTTCAGGATGTAATTAATAAATTACAGAATGTTAAAGTAAAACGTATCTATGATATTTATGACCTGTTTGATTGTGTGGATGTTTTAGAAACTGAGTTATGTAAACAAGTAAGTTTCTTGTATTAGTATTATATATATTAAAAGATATTTAAATATTAAATTACACCTTTGTAGTATATATTGCTATTGATTCTTATTTAATGTGACTACTTTTTATAATATTCATTAGTAAAAAAATATGTTAATATTTAGAATTTTCTTAAAAAAGAATGGGAATTTGTTATAGGTTGAAATATATTTTTAAAAAAATTACTAGTCTGGTATCAAAAAAAAAATTTTTTTAATAGATCTTATAACTACATGTATGTTGTATTATTTATAAATCAATTTAACATCGTCATTGAGTAAATTAAATAATTTTTTTTGTTGAAAGTTATATAAAATTTTGGAAATATGTGCATTGCTAAAACATTTGCATCTTTAAATTTCATTTAGTATGTTGTTAAAAAAAAATCTTTAAAATAAAACTAGATGTATTATTGAATACTTTAATGGAAAAATTTATTCATGCAATAAAGAAGTCCTTAAATTTTTAATACTAATGAGTTTTTTTATTTTATAAATTTTAATCTTATTTTTTATTTATATTTCTGTAGTGTTTCTGTTCTGTATCTTTACATTCTAGTAAATAATTCTTTATTTTAATACTCTGATAATAGAGGAAAAAAGGCTTTAATTTTATTTTCTTCTGAAAACTTGTTTTGTAAGAATCAAATAAATTCCATGTATTACAATTAATATGGGTATATATATTTAAACTGTTCATAAATACCTAAAATAGATATTGCATTATTATTATAGCTCTTATTAATTTATAATAATATCCAAAATATTTTTTGCAACATTTATTTATATTGCAAAACAATTTAATGTGACGAATAATGTTTTAAACTTGAGTTAGCTGTAAAAATTGTTTTTTAATGTTGACTTAGATATGTAGTTCATCGTCATCATCAATAGCATCACAGCCCAGCATGGGCCAAGGCTTTCCTTTGAAGAGATTTCCATGCATTTCTCTGGGTGACAATGGCCCTCCAATTCTTAACCTTTAGTACAGCAAAATCTTTTTCAACTGCTTCTATCCATCACAACTTGAGTTGTCCTCTTCCTCTTTGTCTCTGTGGCTTTGCCAAAATGAGCCTTTTTACAGGGTTTAAATCATTCATTTTAAATACATGAGCAGTCCAGTTTAATCTATTGATCTTAATAATTTTTATAATATCTGGGTCTTTATAGCATTTATAAATTTCTGCGTTGTACTGTCTTCTCTAACAATCACTTTCCCTAACAGCTCCAAGAATAGCTTTTAAAATGATGTGTAGTTCAATTATTTATAAATTTGTTGTATTTAAATTTTCAATATATTTTAATATAGAGAATTGTTATTATTGCTACCTACTTTTTTAATTTTGAAATGATTATTAAAAAGAAAAATATTTATCACATATATTTATTTTAGTGATGTAAAGCTGTATTTTATTTAAAAAATCTGATTTTTTTTTTTTTATTTACAGGAAGGTGTATTTTTTCGATATATGAAATTATTGATAATTGATTCAATTACACCTCTTCTTGCCCCTTGTTTTGATGGAAAATATTTAGATGGATTAGGCTTAATAAATAGTCTTTCTCAACGTCTTCACACACTATGTTCTGAACATAAACTTGCTGTTTTGGTAATTTTTAACAAAATATATTATTTTTCTCTTTTATATATGATAAACTTAATAATCTTTTTCTTATATTATGCTTCTAAATAAATAGCTGAATGTTTAAATATATATTATTGAAAAAACTTACATGTATAAAGAATCCGTTTATGAAAATTGTGACAAAATAATGCATATGAGTTTAATATGTATTAAAAAAATCACATTGTTATTTAAAATCCAATTAAAAACAATTTCTTCATTTTAACTTGATATTTATGACTATGAAATATTAAATACAAAATCATGCAAAGGAATATATAAATTAGAAACTTATTTGTAAGTAGCATTAATTTTTTTGAGATGAAATAGTTTTGAGATATCAGTTATTTTGATAATTCTATAAAACAAATTAATCAATATTAGCTTGAATGTTGTTTTTTATATTGATATGATGTAAATGTAAAATTAACATCAACTGCCTCTAATAATTCAACATTTGTCGAAAATCCTTTTGAAATTATTCTTATGAGGCAAAGTAAAAATATTGTCTGTAAAAAGTTTTAAAAAGGAATAAATTGAATAAAATAATGTAAGATTTGATTTTTATTATCCAAATACTTTAAAATTAATGATGTAAGTATTCTATTGTAGTTCTATTTATCAATAAATAGTCGCAAGTCTTTTAATTAGAAATGATTTCAGACAACAGTCAGGCTGGAATACATCATTAATTGTGTATTTCTAATATAGCATTCCTTTAAGTTATTTACGTATGTTTTATCATGTTTGGATTATTGTATAAGCTTAAGAGAAGAAATCTATTTTTCATAGCAGATATTAAATTTTTTTATTGAAATTTATTTAATTCCATCTAACTAAATGTTAAACAAATCTACAGTTAATACTGCTGTATTAGAAGGCTATTCTAAAAATTTAATTATTTCCAGGATTATAGTGATAAATTTGTACAGAAAAATACACAGTACTTGCAAAAGAATGTTCTAGTTTGAAGTAATTCTATTTGAAATATTATTATAAGCATACAAATAAATAATACTTTATAAGCAAGGGAAAATTTTCAAGGTTTTATATCAACCACCATTTTTATGAAGTTGCCAAATGCACAACTAAACAGCATGGTGTTTCTGTGTTAGTACTTTACTGAAAAGAACATATTTTTGCATAATGGCAAATAACAAGAAGAAAACATTTTTGAGTTTGTTAAATTTCTATCTCTTGTTTCCTTGAACTGTGCTCTTCAAATTCAATATTGAAGACATTTGAACATCTTGATTAGAGCATAATTTCTGAGACCAGTATTTAATATGGATGTAATCATGTGCTATTTAGCATCACGTTTCACAACCTGTAGTTGGACTGAAAATTTTCCTTTCTGTTGAAGCATTATTCATGTTTTGTATTTTCTAATAGTATGTTTAAGATGTCAGTGGAATTTTTTTAATTACTAACATTATAATCAACAATATTACAAAGTTAAAGGGATCATGACAATGAGGAAAATTAAAATATAAAGAAAAGATTAATTTTTATTTTATTTGTTAAGTTATAAGAAAAATATGTATATTAATTACACTATTTAAATAGCTTGATTAATCAAAATACAGTTGAAATAGTGTATGTTGCTTTTTAAATCTTACTTTTTGTGTTTGAAAACAATTTAAACAACTATATGTATTCATTAAATTTTATAATATTTATGTTAATTAGCATTTAAAAAAACATATTTTTCTTATAGTTATGCAACAACACAGTTCAGGGGAAACATGTTTCCATAAAACCTGCTTTAGGATTGAATTGGAAATATGTGCCATCAGTTTCACTTTGTATCGAGCGCTTAAGTGAAACACCTCTTCATAAAATAAAAGCTGTGAAAAGTTGTCGCAATGTATGTATTATTTTTACTACATGAGTATAATTTTAAGCCAAGAGTGTTTCTTTGTATTTTGTTGGAATAAATTTTATTGTTAAAAATATGTTACATTGTATAAATTGAAAAAGGGGGTGCTTTTTTTTGTCATTGTAAATTTTATGTATTTGTTAAATTTCATTACATGACAGAATCTATAAATGTAATTTAATATTAAAAAATTAATTTTGAACAATAAAGAGCAAATTTTACTCATACAGAAGGATAACACCAAGGGTTTTTCATCTCACAATCAATACTGCCCTGCCCCAAGTATTTTCCCCTTTTTACATTTCATTTTATGAATGTTTTGCTTGGTCTTCTGGTACCTTGTAATTTGAATATTTCTGTAGTGTGTGTATATATATATATTATGTACACACACTGATGTTCAAATTTTATATTTAGTGGATTATCTCCAGAACTACTCTGCAGATTATAATGAAATTTATTTAAACATAGGTTGATATAATACAGATAATAATAATAGTAATAATTTCAACAGTTATTATACAGGCTTGATTGTGCATAACACTTAAAAAAAAAAAAGGTATGAAATAATCGGAGTCTGAAGGTATGAAATAATGGTTACAGATTCAAAGAATGGGTTAATAGAGGTTGAGGTCCCCTCTTATATTGACATCATGATTTCACATTGGAAATACAGCAGTTTATGAGTTCCTGTGGCAATTGGTCCCACTCGTTCTGCAATACTGTATTTTTTTTTTGGAGGCCCCCCCCCTCCCCCTCCAAAAAAAAATAGTTACAGTTGCCTTTCCCAGTTACAGGGTAGTTACAGTTGCCTTTCCCAGTGTCCAGAAAAGCTTTATCTGATTAAAGTATAGAGATCTAACTGTCCTATCCATCCAGCAAATATCTTCACTCTCCAGAAAAGTTTTGACTAGATGTACTGTATGTGGCTGTGAGTTGTACTCCATTAAAATGAAATCTGGACTGACTGCATCCCTGAAAAGTCAAATATAGGCTCCAAGACCACATTCCTATACCTCACATCAGTCACAGTGCCTTTCAAAGACATGGAGTTGTGTGTAGCCACGAAACATGATCCTGCCCAGACCATCAATCATTCGCTGCCATAATGGTCGATTTCTCCAATATTGAACGGTTGATTGCTGGTCCCTGCTGTACTTCATATGAAAGTACTTCGTGAATCAGTGATTAGGTTGAACCGGGACTCAAGTGAAGAGAATGGTCACTTATTGATCAGTGCTCTAATCTTTATAATCTCTGCACCATGCTAAGTAGACTTTCCTGTGCATAGAAGGTGCAAACAGCAGGTCTTCTTACAAACAAACATCTCTCATGAAATTGGAAATTAATTTCTGGAAATTGTAACTCTTGAAACCTCCTTTCATATGGCCACATAGAAGTCACTAGGAAGCTGAAAAACTGTAGCATCCCAGTCTTCTTGGGATTTGCATCCTCTCTAATGAACAAATTGTGATCGTCATTGGTTGTCATGGCTCTTGGACGACCTTGTCCAGTCTTCCTCTGGATGGATTTGGTATCCCGAAACTGTTTGTATAAGTTGAACACGAGACACTGGGCAGTACATTGGAGTCTCTACAAATCTGGACTTAAGACTGGCCTGTTTCTAGCCACCCTAAAATTCGATTGCATTCAATCATCTAAACATTGGTTATTAGTAATTTTTACTATTTTAATTTAACCAATTTCTGCAAAAAAACAAGGAATTCAGCGAGCAAATGAAATGCAGTTTTATCATACTCACTTATAAAATCTCTTCCTCTACTAGCTCTGCCCATACACACACATATATATGTTTAAACATTTGACACAAAATTTGCATCTTTGTTTCCAAGTAATAGTACGTTTCACTCAGCTCTTTTCATGAAATTTGACAAAATATGAAATTCTGAACACCAGTGTGTGTATGTGTATATATATATAATTTCTAAAACCAAAAAGTCAAAATAGGAGTAAAATGTAGAATCTCAAGCCAATATGCATCCCTTTTCTGATCTGGCTTATTGTTATCTTTCTTTTTTTTCTATGATGTTGCAGCTTTTAGTGTTCTAAAACTTCAGATGGCTTGGATAATATTTTCCCTGTTTACATAAGGCCATCCTTTTGTTCGCATATTGATTGTCATCCAATTACTTTTTCTCTATTAGAAGTATCTACTACTACAATACCTGGTGATGATATTTATTTTGAATTTTTTTTTTTTAAACTCTAACATCATCAATATTTTCAGTTGTAATTAATATCATTTATTGTTTAATATATGTATAAAATATATGCACACAGAGGGAGACATTTCTATTGCTTCTTGGGATTTGCATTTGACATAGCATCTCTTCCATTTTTTCTATTTGATATTATTGTATCAACTTTTCTTCACATAAAAATTACTTTGTTGCCCGCTTAATGTTCGAATCTAATTATATTTTATGACTTCATAGATTGAAAATTTCTGCCTACTACTTAAGTTGAATAAATAGATAGTAAATAGTTTGTTGGATCTTTTCATTCAAATTTGCTGATGATTGAAACATCATGAAATTCAAATTTCATAATACTGTGTCAAAAAACCGGACACTATCTGGACTATGTATTCTGACTTGTCAACTCTAGGCTCCCAGTATTTTTTCATTATTTATATTCCTTTTTATAAATGGCTTCCTAGTACTTCATATTTGAATTTTTGTAATATATTTTCTATGTTTGAGGTAGTGACTTTTAGCATCCTGAAAGTTGAGGAGTTTTTACATTTGAATTTGAATTATAGATATATATATATAGTATATACAAGATGTTTAAAATATCTGGTAAAAATATAATGGTGGGTAGACAGAATATAAAAAACGGAAATTTGTAATATTATGTATGTGCATAAAGGACTCGTGTAATTGCTAGCATGTGAGGAAAATTAGAATAACATGTTAACATTTTAGTGATTATAAATTTTGCAATAGGTGCTCAAAAGACTAATCTTCAACAGTAATACAAGATTCACAGCAGTACATGGATTGACAAAAATATTATACATTGGCAACCTGAATACTAGATTGTCATTGGACTCAGAGAGAGTTCTGTTGATTACCATAATATGCCTCAGGCCCCTTTAAAAAAGAAAAAATCCATGCATGTCCAATTATCATACTGTGAAAGAAATAGATCCACTCAGTCCAATCCAATGTGGGCCTTAATTATTGTTATAATAATTGATTTACCTGCTCAAGTGAGCTGAGGCTCTAACTTTCTGGAACTACATTCATGTACGAACAATTTGAGAAACTTTTGAAAAAAGTTTAGCAAGATATCTTGTTGGAAGATGTTATACATTTGGCATTCAGCTATGCAGAATATATGGTTTTACTAGGTTGTGCATAATACCAGCCGAATATTAATAAAAAATGTGGTCTTACTCCATATGCATTAAGATATCAATAAGGAAACACGCAAAAGATGTTGCAGTGTTTTTACGATCTGCAAATGATAATGCATTTCTTTTTTATTGTTATTGTTTATAATTTTTTATGGGATTGTTACAAAACACCATGCGTAACAGCTCTAATGCTGGTAATGGGATTATCTTCAATGTGCATAATACAGCTTCTTTTACTTCAATTCTGTAAAATCTTTTCTCACTTTCCCCATTTCTCACATCAAATCTGCAATCAGAAACGATCTATTCTCACTCAATTGGCAGTGAATTCACTTGAATGTTTAGCTATCCCAGAGCTATCTTCATGGAAATCACTGGCTGTTCATCCTTTGAGTAGCTGCTCCTTTTCAATTTATAAGCCCCATATATGAAATGCATGTTGACAAACTCTGAATTCTTACAGTATTACATGATGCCCAAAACTAAATCTGTTCAAATAATGCAAGTGAGTGAACTGCTTTCATATATGATCTAAACAGCATCCTTAATTACAACCTCAACATATGTTTTCTGTATAACATTCCATTATGAAATCTGCTTATTTCTATCCCTTTATCTTCCTTTTTACACACTTTGTTTATATACATACATATGCAATGTCTTTAAAACTATTAATAGCCTTGCATTTTTCCCTTATTTTTTACTTGTGTTGTTACAAATATTATGCCATAATTTTGTTTTTGGGACTATGAATGCCATAAAAAACTTCAACCAACCTTGTTTTTGAAAATGACTTACATTTAATAATTTATAGTAATTAATTTATGTAAAATTAATTATTGTTCTTTATTATTTATGTTTAAGCATAATTATAAATTAAATGAAAATATCTATTTTGTAATTTCAAGACATTAAACATAATTTTTTTGATGTTAACAAATTACAGTTAATGAAATCTATTAATCTGAAAGACTGTAATTTTGTATTGTTTCTATTGATCTCTAAGCATGGGAAAAAAAATAATAATTTCATATTAATAGATCATTTTATCTCTTCTATGCATTGCATATACGATTATTTTATTATTGTAGATAAATCGAAATAATTTAAAATTAATGCTGAGATGGAAAATTTTGTATTTAATTGTTTGTGAAAAGTATATGAAATTTTTTACTATATTAAAATATAGCTAATAATGCTTTCACTTCTTTTAAAAATTATTTCATATACATTACTTTTGCTACAAATTATTTGTTACTCTTATTTTTATATTGATATTTAAAATAGTTTTGTATGTTAAAATTGTTTTACTTACTGACATTTCCCTTACTTTTTTTTTTTTTTTGCAGAATGTGTATGGAGAAGTTGTTTTCAGTGTTACTAAGGCTGGTATCATTAATTGATGAATTGTTACTCTCAGTTTGCTTATTAAATTTGAATTGTTTTTCATTTTTTTATATGTGATGTAATTAATCGTGATTTATATGAACATGTAAAGCAATAATTTTTGAAAATTTTCAACTCGTATTCTATGTATATATTATTCTACCAAATATTTTTGTTTCTTATGTAAATGAATTATAAGACATTCCAGTTTAAAACACAGACATACAATTTTTCATTAAAAACATGTTATCTTCAAATGTGTTATGATTTTTAATAAATAATGTATTATTTGTAAAAAATAATTCATGTGCAAATTAATTTTACTTGTTTTATATTTATATTATATTTTTATTTGCATGTGTTAATTTTTAATTTTAGATATATATATTATTCAAAAACTCGTTCAATAATTTGTTCTTGTGATTTATATACAGATGTATTTTTATTATTGTATCAGTTAAATTACTTTCATTTTAGGAATATTTCTTAGTATATCTCTAAAAACAATTCGAAACAATCAACTCATATTGTTTTATGTTTTCATTATTATTTACATTTTTAGTTAGAAGTTGCTGCACTTCAATAAAATAAATTAAAACAATAAATAAATGTAAGATTTTATAATTACTTTTTACTAATTGCTTTTAATTAAAAGCTGGTAACATAACCAGTTTACACTAAAAAAATATACTAACAAAAATTGTTAGCAACATAGAAATTAAGATTGTGTAAATTTTTTTATTTTACATGCATTATAATTTTTAGCTTATATTCTGGCAAAGTATGAATTTATTCAATTTTGATCAGTTAATGAAATTTCTACATGATTAAAAAATATTTCTATAAAGTGTTTTAATTTACAGATGGAATTTTTTTTAATAGGGAAACAGTCTTTTATTGTAGCAAGGTTTTGTTTTATAACAAAATATTTTTCATCATTATTTTGAAACATTTAAATTCTTATCCAGATCTGCTTAGAATTTTTTTTTTATTTAGATTCTTTCAAAAATAAAAGATGTATAAAATCAATTTTTTGGTAGGAAATAAAATTTGTGATTTAATTTATGAAAATGTAAGACATAATTCAAATATTTACAGTAACATAAATTAAGCATAATAAAAGTAAATTAAAAAAAATAAGTTATGTGTTTGTTCTTGGGATATAATATTGTGATAATTTGAATTTTGATTAAATAAAAATTATTTATGATGAAAATGAATATAATTATTTTAAGTGGGGGACAGTTTTCTAAAAGAGACCACTTTTTTACAATCGGGTAACTGTTATTCATCAACACTATTCTATTTGCTTATGTTACTTATTTAAAGTTGTGTTTTTAGAAGTTTTATTTATTCTTTTTTTCTACATGCATCTATCTAATTCTAGCTTGCTAAAACAAGAAATTAAAATTGAACTTTTTTATATTGCAGAAGAAAAGTAGTTATATGAAAAAGGAAAGCTTACAAGATTGTTATTCAATATGCATTATTTTCTTTGAAACAAACTGTTAATTCAAAAACATATTTCTTGTTACTGAAAATAAAAATAAATTATTATTAGTTATAGAAAGAACTAAAAATATTTTTATTTCAGTTCTGCATTTGATATAAACCGAGTTTCTCTTTTATATTTTTCAATTTGCATTCATAGCATATGTACTGTTTTTCTTTTGTTTAATATGAAATTATGTTCAACTTACACAGTCCTTTCATTCACAGTACTTGTTTCTACTGTATAAACTAGCAACAGATAACAATATTCCACACATTTTATCTTTCCTTGTCATCAGTGTTGCTGTTCACTGGAGAGAACAGATAATGCTGTTATGATGTTGAAGACCTTGCAATCAATTGAGTGTCTTCAAATGTTATTGCATTGTCTGGATGCATGAAGCTGGCCATATATACATAAGTTGGCATCATACGAACCAATAGAGCACCATCTGCATTCTATGAACTCTGCTATGCAAAGGTTATTTCATAATGTTTGCTGTTAGAAACTCATTAATTTAGATTTTTATTGAGACAGTTATGAGCTCAAAATATGATATGTATTTTTAAATAGGCAATCTGATATAGCTTTCAGCAAAACTTTGCCATCATATAGCTAACAGGATTGATTATTTTTTTCTCTGCAAGTTTTATGTGAGTATCTTTTTTTTTTTTTTTTTTTTTTTTTTTTTTTTTTTTTTTTTTTTAATGGGTAAGGCACATATTCCAGTTTTCCACAGAAAGTACAGTACAATTTAATCAGGCTTTAATATATATTTAACCATGTTTCTTATTAAATAAGTTATTAATATGAGAAAAAAATTGAATCTAATCAGTTATTAATTTTGCTGAGTTCATTCAAATTTTGTTTAATTTAGAGAGCAGCCAAATTGCGATTATTTTGTTTGCTCTGATATGAAAATAAAATTAATCAAGTCAAGGTCACGTAATTTTCCTTTAAACAAAAAATGTTAGCATATATATTTTATTTATACAAAATTTTGTTAGCAAAATAAGTTAAAATAATTATCAGTAACAGTGATCTGATATTGTATATATTTTAAAATCTTCTAGCAGTTATAATATCACTGTCATTAATTAGATAACAAAAAGATTAAATATTGTATGTTATGTAAATTTCTTATCAAAACTTTTTTAAATGACAAAAGAATATTATACAAAACTTTATGTTGAGTGTAAAATGTTCTATTTCTAAAATCATGTTATTCTAAAATTACTTCTAAAAGAGAAAAATTATCTACTCTAAGAATTACATTGGGTTGAACATTGAATTACTTCAATTTCATAAGCAATTTTCGGAATTTGAAAAATAACATAGTAATGGCGCAGGAAACGAAGGATAGGAATTAGAAAAAATGTTATTTGTATCAAATATTTTTGATAAAATTGTGTTACTGAAAGAAATGCAAAATTTTCTTATTCTTTTGTATTTTGTAACTGCTTTTTCAACAAACAGAAAAAAATCATACAAACTTCCAAGACTGCTAATGTGATTTTAAATAACGATGGTTTGATTGTACTTGTGTAATATAGCAGGATGTTAACTACTACGAATTTTGAATAGCTTTCACAAAAAATAATAAAGTTTTTGGATTAACTAACTAATTTGGAAAAAACTAATACTTTTACAGAAATTTAAAAAAAAAAAAAACATTTTTGTGTACTGTTTTTCCGATTTTACGCAATTAAAAACTTCCATCGATTTCGAGAAGGTCTTTCAAAAAAAAAAAAAAAAAAAAAAAAAATTTAAGTGCTTTTTTTTTGCTTTTTGTAATTAAGCAAGTAACATTCAGCCTTATTCAATAATACTATTACTATCGGCGTATTGTTTTTTCTTTGTTATTAAATAAATTGTTACCCTGTGATGGACTACTTAAAAGGGGATAAATTTTTTTTAAAAATTTGTTTAGTTGTATATAAGCATTGTTATTTATTTATTATTATTTTTTTTACTTATAGTGTATATACTTTCAAAATGCTGTGCGACATTATGTTTTAAAAAAAATTAATATCTAAAAAGTAATAACTTCAGTATACGTTGGGCCTCCAGTGTGTTATTAATATCTTAAATGATATTTACATTAACTGTACTTTAATAAAAACTTACTGAATTTTTTTTTAATTCTTAAATTACTTGGTACTATTATAAAGTATAGCTATAGTTATGCATGCAAATCTCTGCTGATGTGAATTTTGTGGTAGTGCTGGTAATCATTTAAATTGGAAAGTAGTGCCATGTGTTTGTCGCTTATGTCCCTCCACTTTCCACTTATTACTGACGAGCATCAAAAACATTTGAGATTGGTATCTCGGCTTTAAGATAAACATATAAGACCTAACTCCTGGTGCAATAGTAACTTGCATAAGGTCTTCGGGTCGAATTTACTAGCGGCGTCTGTGGTAGTCGCTGCTTTTAGAAATGGAGGAAGACTCGGTGGAGATTGTGACAATGTGTGATAAGTGCCTAGCATCAAGATTCAGGCTATTTCATGAGAGTTCATTCCCATATCATTTATAAATATGATGTGATTCACGTTTCAGTCCTGCTATCATCACCTGTCGATGAACTATTCGTGACCTACTTAAATGGAACACGACATAAGAAAAAACATTGGATATATGAAACCCTTACATAATTTTACTCTTTGCGAAAAGAAATAATGTTACTCGCTTATTAAGAAAAGATGTGAAAAGCACGGTTTTAATATTTATATACATAAAATAAATGAGCTAATTAATAAAAAAGGAAAAATACGTCAAAATTTCAATTTGGCTGGTTAAAAGGTAAAAAAATGCATGACTTTGGACGTCATAACAGGTGTACAAACAAAAGTATGTACACCTGTTATGACGTCTAAAGTCACACTTCGTCTTTTAAAAGAATATTCAATTCCTCAAAGAATTATAGCTAGATATCTTTATAGGAACTGTAAACTGAATTTAAAATTAATTTTAAAAAAAGCGTAAGATTGTATGAAAATTTTCTGGCAGGTGAAAAATAGAAACATGCTACAGTTGAT
The DNA here is from genome assembly GCA_021605075.1 of Caerostris darwini. Lineage (NCBI taxonomy): Eukaryota > Metazoa > Arthropoda > Arachnida > Araneae > Araneidae > Caerostris > Caerostris darwini. The sequence continues at coordinate 1,715,126 of BPLQ01002337.1, read as the reverse complement.
GAGACTTGGATATAATTATCTAAATGTAAAAGAAAAATTACTACCAAAAAAGACCTACAAAATTCATTCAAAATGGAAAGTTTTGTAGAAGTTTTATGATTATTAGTGGATTCTCACAAAAACTGAAAAAGAGAATATCAAAATTAAATCAGATTACTATCAAATATATAATATTTTCAAAGAAGAATTATTTTAACTTATTTTTATAAATTGCGTCACATTATCAACGGGAGATGGCGAAGTTAGTGTAATGTAAGCTTTCAACGAGAGCAGAGTCTCAAAATGCAACCTTGTAAAGCGAGGTTTTCGTATGCGTAGAACCCTCGATTCGAAACATACTAAAATTTCGTTTCACCGCAAAGCAGTGAAACGTTGTACTCAAGTAATAACTCGCGTGATTTTTCTAACTCGTGAGAATCATATCAGTTTCATTTTGAACTTTGGCTTCCAAAAAACGTGGTAGTTGAATTCCTGTCGCTTTGAGCATATCAAAACAGATAGTTTTTGCTCGAAAAATGTATTTGCGACATGTCATTAATAATTGGAATGTATTCTAATTGGACGTTATTTTCCAGCGATTGTCTTAATCATTTAAATCAGGGGTGGCCAACCCAAATGCTCTTGCGGGCCACTTCGGAAATGCATCGTAACTCTGCGGTAGCATATAAAATTATAAATCCCCCTATTAGATTTAGACCTACTATACATTTTTGGGGGTGAAAAATTGAACCATAATGAGTTATTATTTTGTGTTCAGTTTTATTCTTACATGTAAGCATAGATAATATAATAATAATAAACGCACATTGTATATAACACTAAAATGAAATATAAATGAAATAATTAAAAAATATTTATTTTACTAGCGCGATATTTATTTCTCCACTTTTGCACTTAGCTTTTGCAAATCGATCTCACTCTGGGTATTTGCATATCATAATTTGTGTTGCGTCCTTTATGTTTGATCTTGTTTTCTGCTTGATCAATTTCATTTTCGAAAAAAAAAAACGATTCACAGGTGTAAGTTGAACCAACAGCGCTAACAACTTGAACTAAGAGTCTGGTTTGCTCTGATATCAACAATCAACTGTGCGTACCTAGGGATGGTCACTTAAAGTGAAACATACAACCTGTTATATTAGATGTTCCAAGAGACGCCCGCCTCATGAGTTCGCCGAATATATTTTAATTATTCTGCGAACTCATAGTTGTAAACTCATACATAAAAGAGGCAATATCTGTCATATATTCGCAAGAATATTATTTTCAAATCAAAGTAATTTTTTTCTTATAATTTCGGCAGTTATTTTTTTAATGTAAGGATGCACACATTATTTATTACTTTATACACACACTTTAGTATTTTTTTTAATACATTCGTTTTCACTACTTTGGCCATTATAAAATAAATATATTTTATAAAAGTGTGATAAATCTCACGAGCCGCAAAAATATTAAAGGCGGCCCAGGTTGGCCACCCTTGATCTAAATAAATATTTGTCAGTTGAATTTCAGTCTTCTTCTTTCAAGAGCTGTAACACGATGCATCATTTGAACATCATAGCTGAACATCATTTGAACTTAACTTTAAAATGACTATTATTATTAGTCTTTTCTCGCTCGAAGAAATTTAAGTTAGCCGATAAACGTTGGGTGAGATAAACCTAAATAAAAATTTTTATTTTGTAAAAAATTCTAACTGGGTTCTAAATTATTTCATAATGAAAATTATTTACTTATGTGCAAAAATAAAATAAACGTTAACAATTTAAAAGTGAGATAACTATTAAACACTCGGGGATTAATTATTACTGTCTCCAAGGAATAAAAAAAAAAAAAAGGTAAATGATTTCATTTTTCTTTTCTGTTCTAAAGTACTAAATGAAAAGTAACAAGTGCAAAAGTTAAAGTATACGTATAAAAAATGTTCTTTGGAAAAAGTCGCATACGGTATGTGTTATACAACTAGCAATTGAGATCGGTAAACTGATCACAGAGGCCATTGTAGTTAATATAAAAATACAATTGCAAGAAGTTAAAATTATAATGAAGTATTTGTTAAGCAAGTTTTAGGAAGAATAATCAGGGAAAGAATTAAAAGTGACGAAAATGAAAACCTTGAAAAGGAATGACAACAATAGAAAAGAAAGAGAAACAGAGACGAGACAGAAATTGAAGAATGGGAAAAGCAAAGAACTTTTGAATTCGAGATATTAAACCTTCAAAACAAAATTAAAATTATGTTCCAAATGTCGACTGTAAGAGACGTTATCACTCCGGAAGTAAACAAGAAATCGATTGATTTAAGAAATCTCTTACATAGGTTTCTAAAAGATTGAGAGATATCTTCCTTTTAAATTTTATTTGAGAGGCAGGCAAAACCAGGTGTGATCATCACACTAACCAGGTGTGGGTTTCATTTGTTAGGATTGTTATTTTTTGAAATTACCCTATTAATATTCAGAGAATCTGATGAAAAATACGCGTTTGTTAACTTAAATCTAATTAACGATAAATTCTTAAGTCCAGAAAAATTTCGCCAGAACTTTGATAATCATATCAGGGATTCGAAAAGTACAAGGACAGATTTTGTATTCGAAATAAGTAATTATTTTAACGAATGATTGAAAGGATTAAATGATTTCGATTCTTTAAAAGAATTAATTATAATAGATTAGTTTAAAAAATGAGTTTCAAATTTTTGCGGGAACATTTTATTGATACAGGCCAAAATACATAAACGCGAATGAGTTAACAGGGCAAATAAGAAAATGTTCTATCCGGAAATAAAATAAATAGTAAGTTTAGAGGTTATTGCGATGATTCAAAAAATTATTCGCGAATGTCGAATTTTTTTAACTCAAGTAGATTCGAGTCATGAATTCGAAAGCAGAAACAGAAAACAGTATTTATGATAAATCATAAATCTAATGAAATGGAAATTCGCCTAAATATAATGATAGCAATAAATTATTTGATTCATCTATACGTAATAAATGGAGGGAACCCAAATGTTTTTCATGCTATCTTTTTGGTCAAATTTCAGAAGGTTGCTTATATCTTTGTATTATATGCTGCTTAAAAAGATATACAAAACATATTGCTCAAAGCATAAAGAAAGAAGCCAGCTTAAGCGAGTGCGATCTTGATTCTTCCGTAACTGTTGGCAGGAATTTAAAAAATTCTACTATTAATAATCGTATTGTCAGCTATTTACTGAAAACTGATGCTTCTTCTAGTTTATTTAAAGAATTGCTTACAATAATCTGAGAATTAATATGTCGCATTACAAAAAATATTTTTATTCTTTTGGGAATCAAAAGTGTCCAGTTTGCAAAGATGTTGCAGTTGTGTATTTTAAAATAGATGAAGTAATAGGAAATAAAAGAATTGCGTTGTTGATCCTGTTACAATGCAATTCGTTGATCAGTTTGAATACCTGGATTAAATTTAAAATGAAGATCTTCAACACGGCTGCAATCCATGAAATTGGAGTTATCAGCAGTATCCGCCATAGTGAGTTTCAAATGTACACCTTTCAAAGAATAGCTTGAACGGATGTACTTAAACTTGACTTACATTATATACCAAAGCAAAACTAACATGTTAATAACTATTAGAAAATATATATATATAGTGACTTAATAAAATGAAAATTAAATCTAAAGAAAAACTTTACAATAAAAGAAGAAAATGTTATCTGAAAATACTTGCAAAAGGAAAAACTGAGAAATTATGTTGGCTAATGTTTACTGAAGTGTAAGCGCACACCTCTGAGTCCAAGAAAGATTATCATTCAAAAGGAAAATCAAGTATAGCTAGCAATATCAAATATATAATAACAGAAAATCTTTACAAGTGCGAAAAGAATTGCTCCAAAAAATTAAACACAATTTAAGTTAAACGTGAATGTAACAATTTTTGAAGGAAATCAAGCTTCTAATCGACTGATATTTTGCGTTTTGCATTCGTATATCTAATGGAAATTCAGCTTAAAGAGGGAGTTTTTCAGGGTTTGTCTAGTGATCATCACACTAACCTTTGATCTTACGAAGCTCAGTTTGAAGTTTAGAAAGTGAATTGAAATGAAATTTTCTATGTTTATGTTCAAAATGAGGGTTTATATGTAAAGATCGGGAATTCCTTCCATTGAGTTCAAAAAGGAAGTGTAAACTTCTAAATGCTTTAAATGGGTATTTCTTCCGAATTTCTTTGGAATAAATGTTGATTCACTTAAATGAGGATTTCATTATAAAGTCACCAAGAAGTTTCTCAAGTGTGCAGACCAACGCAAAGATTAAATACTTGTCTCAACGAAAAAAAAAAAAAAAATAATAATAATAATTAACTTTTAGTAATATTAAACTAAAAATTTAAAGTGAGTTGTTTAAAATTATACAAAAAAAATTAATAGTTATTTCCGGTGAGAAGTATGCATTATTTTAATCATTTATGTTTGGAATATATTTTGACGCAATTTAATTTTTTTTTTTGCTTGGATTTTTTCACTGTCAAATATTGTCCTCATTCATAAATATATTTACCATTCCTGATGGCAACATTTTTTTTTAACAGAAAGACAGCTGCGGAAAAGTTTTTAAGGGTTTGTTTATAATATGAGCAATATCCTTTTCCTGTATTTACATCAGTTTCAAAGACCAAAAATCAAATGATTTTACTTTCTTTGTTATGATTTATCCTGAATGTCAAAAAATTTTGTAATTAGAACCTTGTGTCAATTAGACCAAGGCGGATATTGCGGAAGTCCTCGATTCTTTTTTTTTTTTAAAGAAAACAACAGCTGTCATTCATTACCAAGAACTTTTCATCTAGCTTAACCATGTGTGCGTTACCACTTTCCAAAGTTCTTCCCCAAAGAAAAAGCAACAGTTTAGAAGCCGAAAGAGAAAATTTTGAACGTTCTCAGGTAAGTAATTGTTCATTGACTGTAATATCATGTTTAAGTTCTTTGATGTTAACGCCTAATGCTCGTGGCTCTGGTATGTGTTCGTCATGCAGAACTGATTGTCTCAAGTCAAAATACTTTGAGTTCACTGTTCACGCTTATTGAGTCATAACATTACTGGGACGTGAAAAAGATTTCCCATTGAGGATTTAACATACTTGCAGTTCTTGTTCCACAGTATGAACTTCTTTCTACAGCCATAATGTCAATGGTTAAAATTTTTATTAAATATTTTTGATTTCCTCTATAACATGCCATTTCATTGCTTATTTTTATATTTATTTATTTATTAATTTTTTTATGATAGCTATTTTTTGTTGTATTTTTATATTATACTTCTCAAACTTGCAATATATTGTTAAATTTCTATTTTCAGAGCATAAGCATATCAAAAGCTATCAACTGCCAAGAATCTCCTGTCAAAGAGAAACATGTTCGGTGTATCCTTTTATTTTTTCTAAACAGACATGTTATATTTTATTGAAATAAGTTTTATGTGTTTTACAACTCTTTCGATATAATCACGACAAAAAAAAAAAAAAAAAAATGCAATTATTTAACGATTCAAATCATAATAAAACTGGAAGAAGTTTTCTAATATTTTTTAAAATTCAAACTTGTAATGATAAAAATAAGCAGTTAAAATTTTAACTTTCATATCATATATGTTTTATTTTATAAGTTAAGTATTTTCCTGAGCTTGTTTAGCTGCAATTATTGGTACTTTCACTGAGAAAGGAGCTGGAACATTTTGGAGTGTTGTTATGAAATTGCCATTACAAGGCAATCCTATAGTTTGTTGGAAGTTTTGTCATGTTCTACATAAAGTCATCAGAGAAGGCCATCATAATGTAATTTGTTATTTCATATTATCAAATATTTTTATCTATGAATTACTATAAATAAAAGATTTTTATTCTTAGTTAAATAATCCATGTCTATATTTTATTGTGTGTTATGGTATCTTATATTATATATCTGTGCCATATTTGGTTATTAATTAAAATTACTTTTATAGGCTGTTTTAGATTCACAAAAATATCAAACCAGTATAAAAGATTTGGGCAAACTATGGGTAAGTATTTTGGCTTTTTTAAAATTTTTTATTAGTTTATATATTTTAAAAAATACATTTCTCAAGTCATTTATTTTGGTTTTTTCCTAAACATATATAAGGGTTTTGTTTTATATTTTTGTTTTAGTTGGTCAGTATAAATATGTTAAACTGTATCTATTTTTAAATATTTATTATAGTAATAAATATATGCTTCCGCTGTATTGTTATTAACAAGTTATATAATTCACTATTAAAATTTATATGATTTATGCTGTATCATGTGTTCAAAATTAATTAAATGCAGCTGATATTAAAATTACCTATGAAATATTAGTAAACAAGGAAGAAACGGCTACTAGATAAATAATGTTCTTGTTTAAATTGAATGCTAATTAATTAAAAAAAAAAATTGGGACTTCTGTAATTATTGAAGATTGTGCCACTTTTTTACCATAGTATTTAATTATTAATTATTTTCATATATTGCCCTCAAATGATTTGAGTTTCTATTGTTTTGTTATAAATAACTTGTTTAATTTTATCCTTATACAGTTGAAACAATGAGATACAAAATTTTCAGTAGCATTCATGATTTATAAAAATGTTCATTTCATGTGTTTGTATATGTTGCCATTTAATATTGACCTTGATATTTGTATCATATTTAGTAGTGGCAGAAATTGCAAAATTTCAATCTTTATGCATTGTTAAGATATCTTGCATTGAAGAATTTACTGTTTGATAAGTCTTTATTATAGTTTTAAAATTATTACTTTTTAGCTAAGAATGTCATAACTAAAACATATTTTATTTAATATGCTTTTAAAAAGGTTTTTGTTTATAATTTTAGGGTTTGCTAAAGGATGGTTATGGACGTCTTATTCAGTGTTATTGTGCCCTTTTGATTGCCAAATTAGAACTTCACCGAAAAGTAATTATATAATTTTTTGTGTTATTAAGCAATGTTTAATTAGAAATTAACAATAAAGTTAAAGCTTCTGAAATATATAACATTCTCGGTCTGTTATTCTAATATATCAATTTTTTAGAATCCTAGGTTTCCTGGTAATTTATCAGTTACTGATGAGCAATTAGATGATATTGGAGAAAGAGATGTGAATGTCTTGTATGTACTATATTTTTATAAAATTTATTTTTAAAAGAGTTTTTGTAAATTTGTTGTAAAAGAAAAAAATATTTTGTTAATAATTTCAGTTTTCAACTGAGCTGTGAATTTTTTGATTACATGGATGAAATTCTTGCTCTTCAGTCAGCAGGTAATTATTATTTAGTGATTTAAATTCAAAAGAACATTTATAATTTTAAATTTTAGATCTATTTCAAGAATAAGGAATTATTCTAATTATTATGATGATTGTTTTTATTTAGTTTTCGGATCATTAGATATGTCAAGATCTAATTCTATGACAAATTGTGGGCAATGTCGTCTTGCCCCCCTGATTCCTTGTATTCAAGATTCAAGCCAACTTTATGATTATACTGTTAAAGTTCTGTTCAAACTTCATGCTGGTATGAGAATTTTTTTTCCCCTAACTCCTTTTTGATATCTGTAAAATTTACCTTTTCAGTATAGAAATGTTAACTTGTTATTTATAGATGTGTGGTGTGCAATCTTATTATGCTGTTCTTGCTCCCAATTCATCCAGGAAGGCTTAACTTTTTTTTAGTATTCGATTGGTAGATAAAAAAATTTCTAATCAATACAAAAATTAAAGGAAAATATTGACAAGGAATGAAACATGACCATTTTGCACAGCAAAAGCTATAACAATATTAACTGCACATAAATTATTGTATACATACATAAATATCCTAAAACATATAATTTGGGGTTTTGCAAATATTTAACTATATTGCCGATATATTTTGTGATATAAATAAAAATTAAAAAGTTAATTTTTTCATGTTATTAATACATAAGTACTAAAAAAAATTAATACTTAATAAAAATAAATTTTAATTTTTCCCAACACATTTTTTTTCTATTTCCCCTCTGTTTACCCATTTTAAACATTTGCTAATGTTTTAATCTTTGAATCAAGATTTTTGAGGTTTGCAATTTAGTGCCGATGTATGTCCAAATACATATAACCTGGCATTGCACAGATATTAATACTTGTTCATCTAAGTAAAAGAGTTAATGTCTATTTAAGGCAACAGCTTCACTTTCCTTCATCTGTAGTATTGGCCATTCTTGACTTATTAGATTCATTCCTATATTAGGATATCTTCACATTTTATATAGATCTATATGTGACTCTTCATGTAGAGTTGATTCTGGTCTGATTGAATAGTTTTGTTTTCGTAGGCGACATTGCAAATTTAACAATAAAAATCAATGGAATTTCAACATAAAGAAATACTTTCTACTATCTTATAAAAACTTTCTTTTTCTCCCATCTCTCCATATATCTCTCCTTTCTAAACTCAGTACAAGGGTTATCAAATTTTAAACATTTGGAGATAAGAGAGTGGAAATTCCTTGAATTTTTTTACTAAAGTAACCTAAAGGAATTACCAATATACTTCATGTTTCAACATTGCTGACTTCTTTGGGGTACAGGACTCTACATTAAATGGGGACATTTTTATTGGCAAAATGCCAAAGCATTTTTTTTTCTTATTTATTAAACAAAATTTAAAGTTGTTTCAGCAGTTAATATGTTTTACTTATTCATTTATTTTATGTCAGCCCGTTTGTAAGTAGTACAACAACATAAAACTTAATTTGAGGATTTTTTTTAACAAATATTAATTCAGTTTCGAAATATTTTTTGGATTTAAATTATACCTGTGCATGGGCGGACACACAAATGCAAACAAATTTTGAGAAATCTCTTTATATAGATTATGTAATGTAAAATACACAAGTGTAGTGAATAAAATTAATTTCCTTGAAGTTCATTAAAGATTTTTTTGTATAATTGATATTTAATTGAATTTTTGTAATTTTGTTTCTTAGCACTCCCTCCAGATACCCTGACTGGGCATAGAGAAAGATTTCTACAGCAATTTAAAAAGTTAGTTGTATTTATTCTTTTTTGAAATGTCAAATATTATTCATAATACCTTTTCCATCTGATTTAATAATATAACATTTCTTTCTTTAGATTACAACAATTTTATTTGAGTGCTAGTAATCTTCAATATTTTAAACATCTCATCCATGTTCCATTATTACCTGAGGTAATTATTGAAATTTTTTTTATTTTTTTTTTTATTATAACTTTTATCCTTCTAATGTCAAAGCTATTTAGTATCCTTATTTATTCACACATCTTACCATGTAAAAAAAAAAGAATTTTAAACAATTTTATAAAATAATAAATATTTATTCTTAAATAATCTTATGACTGCTCAAATGTTAATATTAAAATGCTATTTTTTATTAATTAATTTTTTATGAAAATTACCATTTAAAAGAAACCTATTTCATTGAAGATAAATTGTAACTTTGTTATTCCTTTTCATGCATGCAACAGCAGTTGCTTTCAAATACAGGGTAACCAGGCTAAAGGTATTTAAAAGTAATGATTTATAATGAGAGGACCATATGTAATTAATTGTTAAAATATTGTACTATCAATAGAAGATTGCTCCAAATTTTCTATCAAAATTGTGCTTCCCTTCTGCAAATGGTTGTGCCAGAACATTTTTTGCAATAGCACCGGGGCTGTATTTGCTGCTGAAATTGAACTGTACCAAAAATCATGTAAGATATCTTGTGCAAATGTCATTTATTAATGAATCTACCTACTGTGTTTATGAAACACGCCAGACAGAACTGTTGTATTTAATATATTGAGAACTCTCGCATGCTTATCAATAATAAAAGGACTGTCTAAAATTAATTTGTTGTTAGAAATACGTTGGAAATTTTGCTGTTTGATAAATTCCTTCAAATTGCATTTTTTACCAAAATGTTGCTCCACCATACTTTCATGGAAATTTACCAAGTTTTTGAATAGGATCTTTCTTAGAAGTTGAATCAGAAGAGGAAACCTCACTTTTTGATTTCCCAGATTTCAAAACTGAATGCCAGTGAACTCTTTTTGCCTGTAAATATTTTGAAATGATTGTGTATCTGCCAAAAATTTGGAATTTGGATGATTTGAAACAGCATATCTCTGCAACTGTTGATTTGATCTTATCTCAAATGTTACTTAACTTGGAAGAAATCGATTATCATTTGAACATCTGTAGAACTACCAATGTTTCTTGTATAGAATTTCCTTAACATAAAAAGAAACTTGAAGAATCCTTTCTTTAATGCAATGGAAATTTATAACTTATCAAGTGTGGTTCTCTCAGAATTAGCTATTACTTGTGGATAGGTTTGGACACCTTATATATTTAAATTGAATAAAATTTAGCTAACAATTAATCTATAAACATAATTATTTTCCTTACTAATCTGAAATTTTTGTTGTAATGTTTATCCAATTTTTTATTTTATTTAGAAACCTCCAAACTTTTTGATTGCATCAGATTTAAGTGCTCATGTTAGTCCTGTTGTTATTCTACCTCCTCATACAGATACTCCTGAAAATGAAACAGTTGATATGAATTTGGTTGATACCACTGTGCCAAAAGCCTGTGTAAGTGATTTTTTATTAAAGTGAGAGGGGGGATTCCTTAACACAATAATATTTATGTATATGCATGCTGTCAAATTGCACAATGTTTGAAAGTAGTGTTTCTTATTGATTACTTTCTGTAAGCAACTTTTATTTGTCAATCCTTGAAAATGTGTGTGTGTGGTACTGATATATATGAGGTGTTTATACATATTTTTTTTTAAATTGATCTTACACTCATTACTAATCTTTGTTTTATGTAGCCAAGTCCTGATGTTCTTGAGGGTATATTTCATAGAAATGATCATCATCAAAGAAATGGATCTAGCTCTCCTGATCAAATATCTGAAAAGTGAGATTTAATTTTCTTATTAAATTGTTTTTGAGATTCTTAAACTCAGTAAATAATTCTAATAAAGATTTCATTATAGTTTCAATCAAGTAAAGTTATTATTCTGATTAATGTATAAATATTTAATGTTTACTTCAATGAATAGTTTTTTTTTCAGGGATATGTTAATTGAAAGATTGAATAGAGAAATTGAATTACTGAAAATGGATATACAAAGATTGAGAATAGAAGTATCTTATTTTTTTAATATAATTCATAATACATAGGTTACTTTGCAACACATTAAAGGCATATAAATTATTTTTTTATTTTTAAAAAATTATAAATTGCAATTTTTGTAATTATTTTATTTATGATAAAATATTGCATATATTATAAGTGAATATTGTATACATTTTTATACAAAAAGAGATTTTTAAGTATTTAGTTGGTTTTAAATACAGTAGAATTATACTTTTATGATTTTTCTTCATCTTACTGTGTGTATATACATACATATATATATTTAATAGTTAATTTATTAAAAATTTCTGTAAAAGTGCTTATATATTTTTAATAGTGTTAAAGATTGCAACTTTTATTTATATATTAGAATTGGTCAACTTATAAATTGCAGTAAAATGTAACAATCTTTTCCTCTTGCTTTGAATTGCAATATCCATAGCAATGAAAAGAATAATTTAAATGTGTATATTTTGTTAACAAATTTCTATACATTTTTTAATTAAAAAGTCAAATATTAACTTTTTATTTTATGAAAATTTATTTATTTTAAACATCTTATTCTTTAAATTTGTTTAAAAAGTATCTTCTTAAAATTAGATTAAATTTTTTTAAGAATCAAATAATAAAAAAGTTGTGTATCAAATAAATTACTCTTTGAAATTTTTTTATTTTAAGAGAATAAATTAAAAAAATTTTTTTTTTTTTTCCCCCCAGTATGAAAGAAAAATTGATGACTTAAAACGGCAGATGATTGCTATTGATGCACAAATTTCAGAACAAGATCAAATAATCCAAAATTTGAGAGATGTAAGTCATGTTTCACTATTTTGATGATAGCACTTTTATTTCATATTAAATCTGTCAAATTTCCATTATTTTCATTCTTTAATTATATTTATTATAGGAAAATGAAAAACTGCAAAATACAGCATCTGAAAATGTTACACAAGAAGTTGCATTAAAACTGATAGAAACAGAAAGTTAGGATTTTTATCTTGTATTTTATATCTTGAGATATTGAAATTAGTTTTTAATCTTTTAATAAAAAGAAAGAAAAAATTGGAAGGTGATTTATAAATTTAAATCTGAAATTTGTTTTAAAATCATACACCTTTTATTAAATTTAAATCATAAAAGTTTTCTGTTAAGAAAGTTAAATAGTAAATACAGTATGCCCTCATTATACTGCTCATTCATATATTTTGCGGGCTCATTTTAATAAAAAATGTAACACAACCCATTTATAGAGCACTTTCAATGTATTGTGCCTTTCTCTTTGTCTCCTGATATGCACAACATAATAGCAATTTCTGTGTTTTATTATCATATATTATAGTTGCTTTAAGGTTAATTATTTTATGACATCAATCTTACAGCAATAAGTAAAAAGTTATTTACTTCTTAAAATTAAATTTTTTTTTTAATTTCTACATTTTAATCAAAATGATAAATCTGTGGTGATGTTTAAACATTTAAATGAATTATAATTTAGTGAAGTATGATTATGTAGTATAATTTTTTTTATTTCAAAATAAATTTGTTTATAAAATCTGTAATATTTCTCTTTTTTCAAGATATGTATATTAATAATCAAAAGAAAATATTTTCATTGTACAATTTTAATTTATTATATTATCATTAACTATTTTTAAATTGTTTTATTTTTGTGTTTTTTCAAATACTCACACTGAAGGGGTTTACTTTTTTAAATTTTGTTTTATGTTTAGTATATTTAAGGTACTCATTAATATATATATTTATTTGTATTTATTTATTTATTACAAAAAAGAAAAAGCAAAGTCCCAAGAAGAAAAGTTCCTTAAAATGAAGGAAGTGTATAGCAAGCTTCGAGAAGAACATATTACTCTTATTAGAAGTGTAAGCATATTTTTAAATCATTTTATTTTTTTTACTTAATCGAGTTGAATTTTTTTTTCAAATATTTTTATTATTAAATACATTTTCAGAAAGCAGAATCTGATAAGCAGAATATTGCTCTTAAAACTTCCTTAGATGCATCTGAAGCAGACAAACAGGTAAATACATTTTTTTTTAAAATGAATATCTATGAAATGAACAAAAGTCTACAAAAATCCTTAAATAATAATAATAATAATAATAATAAATGTAAAATTCCTTAGATTGCTATGTAGTTTGGAAGAGTTTTAATTGACAAGGTAAAATAATTTTTTTTTTAAATCATTGATAAATCAAGTCATAAATAATAAATATACAATTGTCATCAACTAATTGGAAATATATAATGTTACAAAATTACTTTTTGTATTAATTGCTTCTCAAAAATTCCAAACACATCCTGAAATTATAGATAGAAACTACCATTATTTTAACTGCAATAGAAAACAAATTATTTTTAGATAGGTTTGATTTGAAATAGAATTATATTAGTTGTTTCATTATGAACTGATGCTATCTTTTTATTTACATTCTTGTAAGCAAAAACACCTCAAATGATGCATATAACCAACTTTTAATTTCTGTTAATCTGTTCTCTCATTAAAAATGTTAATATGTTTTTTTCATTAAGTTATTACTAAGAAATTTGTTGCCCAACAAATGACTGGACAATTAATGCTAAATGTTAGGATTTATAGTTATTTTACATATGCATGTGGTGCATACTTTTGATATTAGAAACATTTTGTGCTAACATTTATTTAAAACAAGCATATTGTTAATTTTAAATAAATCGAGCATATTATGTAATAAGCATTGCTCAGGTTAAATAACAATTTATTTGATAAATTTAATTAAAAAACAATGTAAAATAAAATAGCAATTAAATTTCCCCTTGAAGTATATTTAACATAAAACTCATTTGTCTCAAACGATTACATGCCAAATATAGTAGTTTCTATTTTAATACTCAACTTTTTTTTTTTTTAATTTCATCTTCACTGATATTATTACACTAAATTAATTCTTCTAAATTAAATTATATTTTGTGAAAAAGATAGTGTTTTATAGATATAAAACACTAAATGTTATCTTGGATATGTCAGTGCATTTATTGGGGATTGTAGCATTTTTTCTCACAGGAAATTTTGACATTTCATTCCCATGAGAGAGGAATGTATGTTATTTGGCAAATATATAATAACAATCCATCACTCAAATTTGACATCAGACGAGAAGTATTGGGGATAGTTATATGCAATTAGTGTTTTGTATTAACAAGAGCAATCTGTCACTCAGATCTGATAGCAAATATTTGGTATAATGTATAATGTGACTCGTAGAATTAGAGATTTGCTATGCGATCTTCACAGGTCGAAAAAACTACAGATTGAATATGAACTATACCATGAGTTGTTCCATCATGATTAGTGATAGATCACAAGCTGAGAAATGTCTACTTCAAAGAGAATGAGGGAAGCTGACCCCCTATCTTCACAGATTGTCCTAAAAAGAGTTTTTCTGGTAAAAAGGAGAGTTCTACGATGAGTCGACTAGAAGTGTTTTGTTTTTTTCTTCTCTGAAGTGACTGAATAAGCCAGAGTTTCCACCTGTTTTTCAAAGGGACACTCTTGTGGTTTCTTGTATCACATCATTTGATAATTAAGTGTGACCACGTGTTTTGAGATTCTACATGAGAACTCTGAAAATTTCCAACCTTGGAGTGAACTGTACTTGTGATTTTATCATGTACTAGTGATCAAATTTTTTTTAAAAAAATTTTCATATCTTTAATACAGAATTCATTATATGTGTATATAAATATAGTGCTTGTAAATAAAAATTAATGTGTTCTCATGAACCTGAGTGTCTCCCTCTACATGAAGCCGTTATTGGTCTAATATAGGCCAAGACTTTACAATATCTTAAAACTTATTATTTCTTAATTTTATCTCATTTTTCAATATTTAGTGTATTAAAAATAGAAAAAAAATATTTTTGTTACATATTATATAATTTTTTATATAATATGTAACAAAATATTATATAATATTGTCATATTATTCACTCTCAAAATGCATGTCCTGAATTTTTAGTTTAGTAATAAAAATAATTTGCTGCAAAACATATTGGGTGGCTATTCCATCATACATAGACATGCTAGTGTTAAATTGTTGTGGAAAAGTATATATATATATATTACATGAATTCATCAAGTATTAATAATAAAATAGATAGATAGGTAGTAGAAAAATAAAGATAAAAAAATTTTAATAGGTAGATAAAAAAATTTTAAGTCATAATGTTTTATTCATAAATTTTCACAGTTTATTATAATATAATTTTTTTTGTTTTTTTGTTTAAGTCCTTAAGTCAAAAGATAAGTGGTCTCGTCTCTGTCAAAAATGTGGAGCTTGAAAGACTTCAGAAATCTGAAAGTTATGAAGTGCAATTGAGTGCTTTAACTCAAGAGAAAGCTAGTCTTCAAAAAACGAACTTGGTAGTATTTCTTTTTTTTTTTACAAATTATAAAAATGAATTCAGGTTTTATTGAACATTAAAATGTTAAATTGTAATTTGCAATTTATTTATTTGATATTTTACTATCATTTTAAAATAGCTTGTCAAGAAATATATTTTTTGTTCATTACTTCATTCATTTTGCTTTTGTTTTGGCAAATTCTGAACTATGTAGAATTATTTAATTGTCATGTTTGGGATGAAATCAACCCTCAGTAATTTGCAAATTCTTAAATTTATATTCTTTTTTCTTATTTTTGTGTTTTAATTAATTTTACTTACGTTTGTTTAGAACATATATTTATAAATCTTAGTGGATAAATTATTTAATCGCTAAGTTCCTGTTTACTATAATGAATGTGATCTTAACCAATTCAGATTTATTTTGTTTTTTGTGACTGTCAAAATTTATTCTGTATATGCTTACAATATTTAATTTATCAGTTAGTGTAATACTATTTTGTTGATTTTTCTCAATAAAAAGTAATATTAATTTTTCTTTTATTGTACTCAAATTGATAAAACACTTTCTGTTAAATGTGCCTCCAAGATGTCATCTTTTAAGACATTATAATGTAAAAGGGTACTTACGTATTAACGCCACCACAGCTACAGATTTGACGGTTTTTAAGTGCCGCCAATCTACACTTAAAATTTTTGTGTCAAATCATAAAATATATAAAACACTTTATTTAAAATCAAAACACTTTCAAAATTCAAAACACTTTATTTAAAAACAAAGTAGTCAATCGAATTTTGGTGGAAAATGGGCCGATATAGAGTTTAACATAGATTCAAAAACAGTCTCTATTTTGGGGCATTGGCATCTCTTTATTGGCGCATTAGCGCAACTCCTGCTGCGGTGGCGTTAATACGTAAGTACCTGTAAAAGTATTATTTATTTTATCTACAAATACAAAGAGTAAGTTATACATTAGTTAAATTATATGTTCTGTATTAATTTTAGATTCTAATACATTTTAAAATTCATCTAGGAACTTGAAGATCAACTTTCTGCTGCAAAATCTGAATGTTCAGAACTTCAAAAAGAACTAGGCAGTATAAACACAAATGTACAAGAGCTTGGCTTAAAACTGAAAGAAGCAAAAGAACAGTACACTTTCTTAGAAGAAAAGAACAAATCTGAATCAGAAAAGAAGTTCTCTTATTTAAGTTAGTTGATTTTAACTTTGTAATTTTAAATATTGCTAATTACATAGTTAAGTTATTTAAATATATCAAAATATTAACTTTAATTATATTCAATTTTAAATTTTTATGCAACTTTTTATGTATTATATTTAATGCTTGATTGTTTTTTTATGTATTTAATATAGTCTAAAAAAATGATGACAAGTTTTCACATGGGAAATTTCCATTGACATATTACTTTTTAACACAAAACTCTTCTCAAAAATAATGACTTCAACTAGGTGTTTTAAGATTTATGTTTATTGATGCTGCTTTATATCAATTTATCCAAATAAAAAAAAATATTTTTATTCTATTCTAATTTTTTAATAAGGTTTTTATTTGATTTTCATAATTATACATTTTTATTAAATAATATGTTTGTAATACTTATTAATCATGCAAACAATTGAAATTCTTGGAATCCTACTGACAAAATATTATTGATGTTTAAGTTAATTCTATGTTTAACAATAAATTCCTGTTTTATGAATACAAAACTTCATTTTAAATTTTTTATGTTAATCTATGTATATGTATGAAGCCAGAAATTCATTTGTATGTATTTCTTATAAGTTCCTTTCAAACTAAAAAAAAAATTAGCCAAAAGGCAGCATGCAAATGTTTGTGTGAGCTTTTTAAATTGTATATTTTCTTTTAGATTGTATCTTCAAGGAAGCTGAGCAAATAGTGCAAGTTGCTGTTGATGACTTAGACAGGCCTGTTTTGTCTGTAAATAATTGCCCACCGGGTGAGTATTTTTTTAAAAGAAAAATATTAATTTATTTCTTATTTGGGTTTATTGTTATTTTTAAGTTAAATTATGAAGAAGGTATTTATATGTTGTGTTTTACATCTTATAGAAATTTTTCTTCAACAATTAAGTAACATAACAGTAACTACAGAGCAGTTTGAAAATTCATACTTGAAATTTGCAAAAAATCCTGAAGGTAACTATTTTTTCTGCTTCTCTTAATTATTATCAAAAACATCTTTATTTCTGTTAACTGTTTCAAAATT
Source organism: Caerostris darwini (assembly GCA_021605075.1). NCBI lineage: Eukaryota > Metazoa > Arthropoda > Arachnida > Araneae > Araneidae > Caerostris > Caerostris darwini. Next base: position 1,697,280 of record BPLQ01002337.1, on the reverse strand, counting down.
TATCATGCATATATGTGTATAATTTTTTTTTACGCAAATTTTTTTAATTTACCATTCAAAATACATATAAAGTTTCAAATTTTTTTATTTAGATATTGAAGATATTTTACAGTCAACAATGTCATTCACTCATAAACTAACAAATATCTTAACAGAAGGTAAAGCTACTTCAAATGCATCACCAAACATTGAATTAGGAGACCGTAAGTGTTAATTTTTTTTAAATTATTATTATATATCTTTTATCTGTTCAGTTTCATTGCACTTAAATAGGCGTTTATCAATTCTATTATTGAAGAAGAATTTTTTTCCCGTAATTTCTTGCCTTTTAATTAGCAATACCATATAATCTGGAGAAATCATTTTTGATCGGAAAAAAATTATTGTATAATCTATAAATAAGTAGCACATATTCTCTGATATACCAGTCAAGTTTTGATTTTATGCCCATAGCATAAAACTAACAGAATGTTTTTTAATTTTACAATCTTTTTGATGCTACATGTATTTTAAAAAAAAGTTATGTATATTAGGGATAATGTTTTGCTCTTTTTATTTCCAAAAAACATTTTTAGGAGACAATTTTATAGGATTAATTTTCATGAAACTTTTGAGAAAAAAGTGCTCATAGATTTTATGCTACGACCTATTGTCTGCACCACACATTTTTCAAAAATGATTCATATTTTCTCTGAACAATAAGTATAAATTATGGCTGGTCAAATTAGAAGAAATAAATATTTAAATTTTTATATTTTAATGCGATAATTTATCATTGATAGGTTTGTCATGAATTATTCCGTAGGTATAGCAGAGTTTGATATGTTGAAATACATTTTCTTTTAAATTAGTTTTTTTTATAAAGTTCATATACAAGGAATTTTATTTAAATTACCTTTCCACCTCTGCTTTTATATTAAATAAGATAGTAAAATGTAAAAATGAATAAACTTTACCATTTTTTTTTTTTTTTTTTTATATTTTAGAATTGGCTCAGTCATGTAAGCAATTAGGCCAGTCTGGTCTAAATTTGTTCCAAGTTCTCCAAAATAAAGGTATTTATTTATTGTGTATGTGTGGTGATAATTGCATTTTTTTAAATGTATTTCATAAAATACATTTTTATTTAGTCATGATTAAAATACTTAATTATGTTTTATTTTAAAGATGTGTATTTATATTTTAATTGTTGCAGTTGTTATACTTAAATAACAAAGATTAAAGAATGAAAATTTTCTTGTGAAAAGTTTTCTTTTACAGAGTCTTTTCATGTATAAAATTACTTTTATTTTATAGCTTCCCAAAGTGACGTGTTAGAAATTTTTAACAAGGTATCCTCAGAAATTTCAAATACCATGAAAATCATGGAGATTTTAGTACCTAATATGTCTCAGGACCAATCACACAAACTTGGGGATATAATTGAAAGAGAATTAAAGCAAATGGATATTGATATTGAAGAAGCTGCTCAGAGAATTCAAGTATATACTTTAATTTAATTTTTTTTATTTGTACGATTTATTTCATAAATGTTTGTACTTAGTACTGTGCCCAAAAAGTAAGACCAATTATTATTTTTTTCAAAAAAACTTTATTTATTCTTCCAAATTTATTTCATCGCCTTCAAAGTAATCCCCTCTGGACTCAATGCACTTATGCCATCGTTTTTGCCAATTCTCAATGCATGCAAAAATGTCATTGGTCGGGATGACTTTTTCAAAGCACGCGCCGATTCACGTTGAATCTCTTCGATCGACACAAAATGGTGACTGCTGAGTGATCTTTTGAGTTTATGGAACAGTCAGAAGTCGCAAGTTTTTTTTTTTATATTTACTAACCCAAAAATTAAGAATAAAAATTTATATCTATAGAAAAAATTATAGAGTTAATTAAAAAAAAATGTAATTTTATGTGGCATTTTTTTTAGAATTGATTCTTATGAAATGTTCAGAGCAAAAATTTACGCCGCACCCTATAATCCGCTCACTGAAATTTTAAAAGTTTTTTTAATATTTGACAGTTAAATAACCAAACCAAGCATGCAATAAAAAAAAAAAATTATTATTATGTATATGTTAAAATAGAGTTAACTATTTCTTTTATTAATGCTGCTTTTTTTTTACTAATATTTAAATTAAAATTTACAAGCAATAATTTCATATTCAATGAAAATTTTAGTATTGTTTGGGCATTACTAATGTAATTAGTTACTGTATGAACAAATTGCATGAAGAAATATTATAATTAGATAATATTAAATTAATAATGTATTTTTTGGTATGAAGCATTAACATAACTTTTGTTCTATTTTACTTTTTATTTTAAATTGCATTCTTAACTTTAGGAATTGCTAAATAACAGTAAAGCTGGTGATTCAGGAATGAAACTGGAAGTTAATAGCAAGATCTTGGATTCATGCACAAATCTAATGCAGGTAAATTTTTTAATTTAATTATAGTATTCTTCAAATTTAGTGAATTATTATTTAGTAAATGAAAAGTGAAAGAAGCATTTTAAATCAATAATTATAAATAAATTCTTGTTGTGAAGAAATTTAGTTATTTTAATTCAAATTTATAATAATATTTTCCTTACTTATATGCATATAAATGATTGATGTGATTATGAACAACAAAAACAAGTAACGAAGTTATATGCAAGTATCTTATGCAGTTTTTAACAATTCTTCTTTCTACAAAGCATAGTTTTTCTATTATTATTTATTTATTGCTTTTACAAATTTTCTAAATTAAGTTGCATACCTTATGTTCTAAATTATTTTTAGTTTTAATTTTATGTGTGATTTTTAATCTTGTTATATATTTTATTGTTAAAGATTTTGAATAATTTTGAACTGAAAATGTGTTGATTTTACAGAAGAAAAATTATATGAAATAAAATGTTTTTTTTTAAAAGTGATGTTTGTATGGAAATTATTCGGTTTTTGTTAATGTAACTTTTTTTTTGTAGGCCATTAAAGTCCTTGTCCATGCATCTAAACTTCTTCAAGAAGAAATAGTTTCTCAGGGAAAAGTAATTTCTTCAATTTGTTATTGAATTATATAAGACAATTTATTTTAAAATTTTAATTTAAAACAAAATATCTTTTTTTCAATGTAAGAAAATTTTAGTAAATTATAGATGGGCAAAAGGAATTATGAATACTCTTATGAAGATAATTAAATCACTTCTTAATTCTATTAATAAATTGCCATATAGTTTATTTCATTATTTTGCATTAAAGAAAGTTTTATATTTCCTAGTATAAAACTTATACAATTACCACAAAGTTTATGTAAGTATTTTTTTGTAACTCCTTTTTTTCCCTACTTTATTCTTTTTATAGGGAACAGCATCAGTCAGTGAATTTTATAATAGAAATCATAGATGGACAGAGGGTCTTATTTCAGCTGCAAAAGTTGTTGGTTTGGGAGCTAGATTTCTAGTGTAAGGATTATTTGTTTTTATTACTTAATTATTGTTGACTTTTGTTTAACTCTGATTTATGCTTCCCAATAAAAATTACATTTTAATCAGTTTATATGAGAACTGCGTTAAGCCATCACTTTTTATGGATAAGCTTGAAGGGGACATTTACCGAGAGGGAAGTGGATTTAACAAGAATCAGCTGCATTTACATTTTTTTATATTTGTTATTCATCTAAATGACATTTTTAGTATTGTACATTAAATGAATTTTTTCCTTAATTTCCTTTGATATGGTGCTTTATGAAATTGTATTTTTTACTATTTAATAATCAAATAATGAATTTTTTTATTTAAAAATTTAATGTACCAATACATTTGTTCTTTAGAATGGCACTTTATTGATTTACTTTATTCTATTAATTTACTTTCTTTAAAATTATAAAAAGCATGCTTGTTTGAAATATATAACTGCATTTTATTTGTATTTAATTGTATTATATACTGATAAAAAGAGTCATTTTTTAACTTTAATGTTAAACTTAAAGGGAGGTTTTAAAAAATGCATTTTGTTAATTTTGATGTAGCAATGCTGCTGATAAAGTTGTTAGTAAGCAAACAAAGTTCGAAGAATTAGTTGTGGCTTCTCAACAAATAGCTGCAGCTACTGCACAACTTGTTATTGCCTCACGCGTAAAAGCAGAAAGAGGCAGTGAAAAAATGCTTAAAGTTTCTCAAGCTTCAAAACATGTTACTGAAGCAACTGGGCAAGTTGTTGCTACTGCTAAAAGCTGTGCTGAAATGGTAGAAGAATCTGGTATGTGTTTTATGTTATTATTCTCATAGTAAAAACATAAACAATTTAGTTTTATTTCTTTCTAATATATTTCTAGTAAAATAATATACAAATTTATCATACTAAAAATATATTTTTTATTATTTAAAAAAAGACATATGCATACTTTTTATTTTTTTAAATAAATATATTTGTTTTTATTTTAAAACTAATTTTGAGAAAATACTTTAATTATATTCAAAGGATATGATTTATAATTAATGCTAAATCCACTTTTATTAATTAATAAAATTAAGAATTAATGTTCTAGATTAAATTATTTTTATTAGTTAGTTTCATAAATGTAAAAGTTATATTTCATTGAAAATCCATGGGTAAAAATATTAAATGCTTTTCATGAGACATGAATGTTTTTTTACATGTGTAGTTTATTTATAAGGTTTATAATGAATATGTCATCAAATTTTAAATTAAATTTGTTCTAATAATTAAAGGTATTCCCATTTTAAAAAATAATTTCTTCATCTTTGATTATCCTTTTATGATTTTATTAATATTAAAAATGATGCATAAGTTATAATTCTAAATAAATACTTTTTTTTTTTGTAGAAGAGATGGATTTCTCTAAACTTTCTCTTCATCAAGCAAAAAGATTAGAAGTGGAATCTCAGGTATTATATAAAAAAAAATAATAATAATAAATTGCTGATTTTAAAATGTGATCGAAAATACTTCTTTTATATTTTGTTTTCCTGAATAATTTTAAATCATATTTAATTTATACTTGTAACATAAGTGCAAAATTTTTAACAGTTAAATAAAAGATTAAGATTTTTAGTGATCATTATCTAAAATCAAATTTTGCAATTAAGTTAGAAATGTTTCTAGATATTTGTAATCAGTAATCATTTGATATGTTTTATGTAATTAACAACTTGTAAGATGGTTGTTTGATTTACAAAAAAGGTATTGCTGTTGTCTGCATAGTGCCAATAAAAATGAATATTTATAACATTCCAGAAACAAAATGCTCAAATTTTTGTTCCAATTTGCAATTATTTATTTTAAACATAAATGATTATTTTATATTTCTTGAATACATTGTATCACAGTTTAATCCTGTTTTTAGGTGCGTGTTTTAGAATTGGAAAGTATGCTAGTTAAGGAACGAGTTAAATTAGCAGGATTAAGAAAGAAACATTATCAATTAGCTGGAACTAGTGAAGGATGGGAAGAAGAGGTAAAAGAGTTTTCATCTTTAATTTTTAATTTATATTATTTGTCTATGTAAATTTGATATTCTTGGACAAAAAATAAATTTAGAAACTATTTAAAAAATAAATAAAATAACTAATGTAAATAAATTTAGAAGCTATTTTTTTAAAAAAAGCTGTTATTTTTAATGGCAATGTGTTCCTGTATATTGCATTCATTAAATTCTCCATAGAGTTTAATATTTTTCTTTTATCAGGATAGACTTACTGTATATAAATCAATATTATTTGTTGATTCATTTTGAATTATAAATACTTCATAAAAATGATATTAAATTAATTATTTTATTCTTCAATAATTTACAATATTTTTTTGTATGTATTACTAATTAAATAATGTATTTAAGCAATTAATTTTTACTTTTCTTTAATATATGTTTTCCATTTTGAAGTATAAAAGTAAATTTAAAAATGGAAATATTTAAATTATTAAAGAAAAATTGTTTTTATGCATAATGAAGAATCGGAACACTTTATTTTTTTATATTAAAAAATATGAATAATCTGGGAATAATATGAAATAAATAAATTAGTTTTTTTAAGCTAGATATTAAAAGGTTAGTTAGTTTTTATAAACAAGTTATTAATATTTTTTTTTATAATTGAATTCATAATATATAGAATTAAACAGATTTATACTACCTTATAACATTTGAATGTAAATGAAATTTTTTTAAATAAAATTTAAACTGTTTTCATATTTACATTTTTGAAAATGTTTTGATTTGTATTTTGAACAACAAATAATAAAATTTTAATACTTTTGTATTTTAGGATTTTGCTTCATGAAACTCTTAAGGATCTGACATACTAAAAATAAATGAATAAAAAAAAAAAAAGTGACAGGTGCTTTATGTTCATTCTTAATATAATGGATATTTTGAATAATTTATAAGCACCAAACTTTGTTATAAGATTTATGTTATTTCTGATTGAGTTTTGATCAGATATTTTGATAACTTATGATATTATGTAGGATATATGTAAATAACTTTTAAGTACCTTTATATTCAATATTTCTCAAGCAGACATATAAATAATATATTTTAACATCTTAGTCATGCAGCTTTTAGTTATTGTTTGATTTATAGTATTAAATTGCTGTTATATATATGCATAATATTTGCTTTTGTAATATTTTTAATTCAGACATGGAATATATATATTCTGTAGTGTATATTAAAAAGAACATCGAGGCATCAAAATTTAATCATTATAAAGTGTAGCAGTTTCTCTTCTAATGCTCCTATTATTATGTATGTTTTATTATGTTGTTTCTAAGGAACTTGAATTTTATAATGTAACCAACAACCAAAGAAATTTTTGAAAGAAAAAAAATATATATTTGTTATTCACTCAAGTAACTTCTTAATTTTGAAAATTTAAGTTAATTCTTTCTTGAATTATATTTATATGTGATGTTAGACTATATAAAATTACAAAAAATTTAAAGAAAATTTTTTTACTGAAAACTTATCAAAATTTCAAGAGCTTAGAGTTTAATGCTGGATAAAGTGATGCATGATGTCTTGCATTTTTGATATATTCCACTAGCACTTATAGACAGTATATATTTTTTTTTATTAGTTTGCTAAATAATCGTACCAATATATTTCCTTAGTTCATGGTCATAAAATTATTGATTGCAATTTTTGTGTATTTGAGTGTTGTAGAAGTGTGTTAAAAAAAGTTGTTTTTAAAAATAATTAATCCCATAAATGAATTTTTTTATTTATGCTACTAAAAGTTGCATGGTACTGTTATATCAAAAACATTTGTGCCTTTTTTCATGCTTTGAAAAAATTGTTGATAAATGTAGGCTATCATTGTCATAGAACTGTGTGAAGTAAATAATTCATTTTAGAAATATGCATCTTTTTCTCGTAGTTTGTAGATAAATTCACAATTTAAAAGTTAATTTTCATAAAAGTGACGTAAATTGTGTTATAGTATGTTTCTATATGTTATTTATCATCTATTTAGAAGTCAAAATTTTTTGTATTAAAATATTTTTGATTTTGGATGCAAACAACTTTTTAAATTAAAATTTTGTATATTTTTTAATGTTTCAGTTATGCATCCGTCCAAGTAATATACTCTTTTTGTCAAAATATTATATCTGCAGTTATTTAAATAAAACTGAATCTGTAAATTACAGTTAAATTAAATCACCATTCTTGATAAAATTTATGAATAAATTATTAATAACTATGTTTATTATTTATTGAAATGATTTATAATAAGGGATTCAGTAATAAATTTTTTCATATAAATATTGTCAAAAATTATTAATATACTTTAAAATTGGTGAATACATTAAAGAAAAGCTGAATATTGTGTTTATTATCCTTTATACAATTTTTAGAAATAAAAATCCATTTGTGTTATATATATTTTAAAACAAGGGCTTATTTTTCTTTCAGTGTGATCAATGTTGCAGTTTTAGCTGAATTTTATGTAACTTGTGATAATGATTTTAAAATAAAAAGTCACAAGTATTATTTTGTAACATATGTTAATGGTATGAAAGCTTTAGAGAAACATCTTATGAAATATTTGAAAAAAAAAAGGTTCTGTTTCATATTGTACTTTGCTTGTTACTTGTTATTGTAGATTCCACACTATTGATGATGCAAATTTGTAATGTTTTGTGCAAGTGTCAATTTTTATAATGCTATTGACAGTATTCTTAAAATTCTAAAAATTAAATTGTGGTATCACTGAAATTATGCTCCAAAGTATATTTTTGTTACCTTTGTCTTAGATGTTGAGCTGTATAGATTAATTTTGCATTTTTACAAATACATTTACTCAGTATATCAACCAAAAATTACACTTCAAATGTATATTCATGTGTTCCTTATTCTTATAATTTAAGCATTCCTTAACAATAAAGTTTATACATTTCTTTGATTTGGAATTTTGATGATTAGAACATATTCGTAAGGATCCATCCAAATTAAACTGCCACCCTAATACTTTACCATAAAAAGTTGCAATTTATTACAGTTTTTATTATATTAAATTGGGCAAAACATAAGGATAAACTGTAAATACACTCTTAATTCATTATATTTTTTCACTTCTGGTAAAACAATACAGTGAATTTAAAAATACCTCGCATATTTAAAAAAAAATAAATTAATATTGACTTGCATGAAGTCACAAACTGTCTGCTACTGTATGCAAAAAGTAAGACCAAATTTTTTTTTTTTCAAAAACTCTTTATTTATTCTTCCAAATTTATTTCATTGCCTTCAAAGTAATCCTCTCCAGACACAATGCACTTATGCCAACTTTTTTTCCAATCCTCAAGTATGCTAAAAAGTCATCGGCAGGGATGGCCTTCAAAGCGCATGGTGATTCACATTGAATCTCTTCAATCGATTCAAAATGGTGTCCACGGAGTGGTCATTTGAGTTTAGGGAATAGCCAGAAGTCGCACGGTGTGAATACGGTGGTTGTGGAACGATATGGGTTTCATTTTTGGAGAAAAAATCACGAAGAATCAATGCAGTGTGAGCTGGCACAAACAGTGTTTTCGGTACCAATCGAGATTTGATGCTTTTGAGCCCCAAAATGGAATTGACCGATCCTTTTGAAATTCTAACATCATCAGCAAGATCTCCAATTGTAAATCGATGATTTGCAAGCACCAAATCTTTAATTTTCTGGACGTGAGCTTCACTGGTTGATGGTCGACCAGCGGGCTCTTCGTCTTCAACATGTTCTCTGCCTTCTTTGAACTGTTTATACCACTTTAAGTGACCTCTAGATACACAGTTGATTGTTGATAGCAGAGTAAACCAAACTCTTATTTGAATTTGTTAGAGCTTTTGGTTCAACTTACACCTGCGAATTGACCAAACACAAAACATGCTCAAACATAACGGACACTAATCTACAACACCCATTACGATGTGCAAATACCCAAAGGGAAAACTATTTGTGAAAGCAAATTGAAAAAGTGGAGAAACAAATATCGCACTAGTAAAATGATTTTTTATTTTTAGTGTTATATATTTTTTTACAATCTGCGTTTAGTATCATTATTATATTATCTGTGTAAGAATAAATAGTAAACACATAACTCATTATGTTCCAATTTTTTACTCTAAAAAATATCTGTAGTGTGTCTAAATCTAATATGGGGATATATAATTTTATATGTGGCCCGCAAGATCATTTGGGTCGGCCACCCCTGTTCAAGACAGACGTAATGGATTAGCACACAGATCTCCATATACACTCAAGAGCCAAAACATTATGACCACCCTACATTTTGCAATGAACTCGCCTGGATGACGTGGAAGGCACGTTATCAGGTGGAAGTGGTATTTAACTGCTGCTGGAGAGTCTGAAGAATCATTCTTTCACTTACTTCTGTGTGTGATGGGAAAGGCTGCGGATCTAAGCGACTTTGATAGAAGGCAGATTGTAATGGCTCGGAACAAGTATTTACGAAACTGCACGACTCGTAGGTTGTTTGCGATCTACAGTTGTTAGTACTTATGCAAAGTGGATGAATGACGGTGAAACCAGCAGTAGACGACATGGTGTTGGACGTCCACACGCTATCAAAGAAAAAGGTCCTCGGAGACTGTCTCGCATGGTGAAGCAAAACCGGTGCCAGACAGTAGCTCAGCTGACAGCCCAATACAATGCAGGGCCAAGTAGAATAGTATTGGAGCACACTGCTCAGCGGACACTGTTGGATATGGGGCTACGCAGCAAACGTCCCACTCGTGTGTCTTTGCTGACCAAGCGTCATCGCCAACTGCGCCTGCGCTGGGCCCGGGAACATCGTGACTGGTCCATGGATCAGTGGGAGAGAGTTACCTGGTCAGATGAATCACGGTTTGTCATTCATCACGCCGATGGCCGTGTCAGGATACGCCGTCTTTCAGGCGAACAGTTGCTCCCTCAATGTACAGTAGGTCATACACAGGCCGGTAGTGACGGTATTATGCTTTGGGGGACGTTCTCTTGGGCGTCTCTGGGACCCGTGGTTGTGGTAGAGCAGACCATGAATGCTACAGGGTATCTGAACATCATTGCGGACCAGTTGCACCCTTACATGGCCTCTGTTTTTCCAGCTGGAAATGGAATGTTCCAACAGGACAACGCCCTTTGTCACAAGGCTAAAATTGTGTTGGAGTGGTTCCAGGAACATGATGCTGAATTCCAGTTAATGTCCTGGCCGCCTAACTGACCGGATCGCAATCCGATAAAACACATTTGGGATGTCCTGGGACGGCAGCTCAGAGTTCAAAGACCACCAATTCGCAATATCTCGGATTTCCTTGACCGTTGCTTAAACATCTGGTACAATCTGTCTCCGGCCATCTACCAAGGACTTGTGGCATCCATGCCAAGGTGGGTTGAAGCTGTGTTGCGCGCCAAAGGTGAGCCAACTCGTTATTGACAGGTGGTCTTGAGTGTATATCTGTATCAACTACCAGTGAAAATTCATCTGAAGTAGTCTTCAAGTGATTTGGCTTGAATGGGATATTCTATCTGGTATATACACTGATGGAGCCTCTAAAATAGCTAGCGCATGGAAGGGACTTGCTCAATTTTTTTAAGTTAGCAGTAATTTCATTTTCGGTATACTTAGAACCAGTTTGTTACTATCACATGGTTAAGCATCATCTTCACATTAATCAAATTAACATATGAATATATCTATCTAGCACTTACTGTAAAAAAACCACTGCAAACATGTTTTCAGGTATGTGAACACCTAATTATATATTTAACCAGTCAAATGTTCATAAAAATGTCTCGTTACATTATCCAATAAAAAAAAAAAAAAAAAGAAAGAAACTAATACTATCGGATGTCTGATTTTCTTAATATCAATATTAGTATGCATAAATTCCCTACAAATCAATATTTTTGGTAACGGAATAAAAAAGCTTTGAAATGAAAAAAATTCGATTTCAAAGCTTTTTTATTAAGTTAGCAGTAATTAATTTCATAGGATTAATTCCATTTACAACACAAAAAGAACTCTAGAATGCTTGAATCATTAAGTTAGTTCTTAAAATGATAAGAGTAATGCATGCTTTATCAAAATGCTTCATCTCTTTCAGGTTGGTTATATATCTGAATTTTATTTCACTTTTAATACAAATGTAGAGCAATTTGTTTCTAAAAATCTACCATGAAAACATATCTTTCTTTATTAGACATAGCATAATAAGCCTCCTGTAATGCAGCCAGGATAAGGGTGAATTTACTATAAAATCTGTCATTAATGAATTGAATGACAAAATCAAGTACACGACATAAAAAAGAAAGGAAAAAAAAAAAAAAAAAAAAAAATACAAGAACAATACATTTAAATGTCTACATGAAAATATCATGAAGTGCTAATGCAAGAACTCAGAATTCCAGGAAAAAATATTTTCTTTCATATATTTCTTATTTAAAACAATCCTATCACTTCATTAAAACCCTCCATGATTCCGAAATTCTCAAACATTCAACATACATTAATGTAATGTTTTATAAAATTTTTGTATGGATTTACTAACATGAAATAAAAATATATAAATACTCGATATGAATTCATAGTGCTTTTAATTACGATGTTCTCTTACATATTATGAATAAATTATTTATTCATTCATAATGTCTGCATTGTAAGTTCAAAGCAAGATTTTTTAAAAATATTAATGATTCTAGCATCCAATAAATAAATAGATTAACAAAATAAATTTTTCAAAAATTTAATTTTCTATACATATGAAAGTGCATTTCTTTCCCGCATAAAATAATATGTATAAATTTTATTGGTGTAATATCTGATTTTTTTTTTGTGTGTGTGTTAATTTTTCTCAATATAATACCAAATAATTTACTATAAAAATTATAAGTAACTTAGATTGCATCTAATTACATGTCATTAATGCAAAATTTAATGGTATATCGAAAACCACATTTTAAAACGTATCGTTTAAAATTCTTCACCGAACGAAAATCATATTTCGCAAGAAATCGACTGAGTGATTTAAAAAAAAATATCCAATCATCAAAATATGGTGGGGCTATTTTTTTTAACTGAATCTTTCTTCTGAAAATCAATATTAAACATTTATTATACTAATTACAGCAAAGAAAAAGTATTTTTCTGTTAGATGGAAATCATTTAGTTTCAACAGTAATTATCGCCAAGTGTTTTAACATTCTGCCGAGAGCCGCCAATTTGGCACTTATTTCTTACCTTATTGTTTTACCCATTAACTGAGATGGATTGCACAGTATGGCAATTGCAAAATGATGAGGAAAGTGCCATAAAAATGCTTCAAGCTTGCTTATCCATAGAGAAAGGCAATGCTCGAATAATCACCAGATGAAATTAATGTTTAGTTCTAAAGAAGAAGCACCAAAATGGTAATGTTACCTACGATAATGCGGAGAAAAGAAAAGACAGCGAACGCAAACGTGGTTTGATGGGTTACGCCTTCCTATTCTCACAGCTGTTCGTTTCATTTACATGTGGGGTCAAGAGTTAAATTCAATTGAGTTATGCGAAACGCAACTTGGAATGAATCATAATACCGCCCTAGACGGGAACAATTATTTGCTTGAGATATGTGCTAATGCTTTGCTATCCCGATCTAATATTAAAATTGGTGAAAGCAACAAAATTGTTGAAATACACGAAAGTCTATTTGCAAAAAGGAAAAACAACGCTGGACATGCACTTCCTGAACAGCGGGTTTTCGGCGGTTTATGTCGAGAAACAAATGAATGTTTCCTTGTAACCATTCCGGATCGTTCAGCTAAAACATTAATGACCGCGATTGAAGAAAACATAGCAGATGAGAGTGATATTGTTGGAGCGCGTATGAGACAGATGAATTGCAAGATGTTGGGCATTAACAGTTCATTATGAACCATAAATATAATTTTGTTGACCCAGAAACTGGATGCCAAACCGGTGGACGTTTATGGAATATAGCAAAACGGAACAATAAACGACAGCGAAGTACTACTCTTCAGCACCATCTAGAATCAAACTTGATCGAGTTTATGTGGCGCCATATACACTTAGTCACAAAAGTAAGTATGCAGAGTGTATGTGATGATGTCCTATGAAAAAAAACAGACCTATAATATTAGAGTTTTTAAATTAACGATTTATTTCGATTACAGCAAAATCGAGCTTAATAACAAAATGAAAAGTAATTAAAAAATACAAATATTTAATTAGCAAGATGAGCTTAACTTTAAATAGGATGTAATTTACATCATAAAAGTAAGTATGCAAACAAAAACAAAGACATTAATATTGCAAATTTTACAATTTTTCAAAAAAATTAGTAATTTGTTGGATAGCCTTTGGTCTTTATAACAGCTCTCAATCTAGATGGCACAGATTTTACTAAATTTTGAGTGACAGAAGATGGTATTTTCTGCCACTCCTCCAAAAGGGCTTTTTTTAGATCATTCTTAGTTTTGATCTCTTGCTTTCTAATTTGGCGATCGAGATAATCCCACAAGTGTTCAATGGGATTAAGATCAGGTGACTGCGGTGGGGTTTTTAGCTGTTTTCGCATGTGATATAGCAGCCATTCCCGAGCAGTATGTTTGGGATCATTATCTTGTTAGAAATTGAAGGATCCATCGAGTCCCAATTTAGAAGCACTTTGGCTTAGATTATTCTTTAAAATATTCAAATAGCTATATTGATTCATTATTCCGTCGATTATAACTAAATTTCCGAAATAAAAATAATATATAATCATTGGGAAAACTGTCAGGTTTTCAGTAATGCTAAGAGATATTAGTAATTTTATACCTGCTGTTGAAGTTTGATTTTACCATCTCATTTGTATTACAGCACAGTTTCTAGTGTATATGAATATTTTTTTCATTCTGATTGTTTTCTAAATTGGTTACAATTACATTAAAAGCTAAATAGTACTCTTTGGGGGTAAATAATGGGGAAAAAACAAGCAAACAAATATTTACTTTCTGATGATTTTTCGATTTGGTTAGAGTTACATTTAGAACAAAGCTGTAACTCGCTAACTGAAAAATACCAAAAAAATGTATTATTTACTTTTAGTAAATAACACATATATTTATGTTAATTTCTATTTCACAAAACTTAACGATTTTTCTTTTGGAACAATATGAGATGAATAAGCGAAAAATCCAAAGAAACATTTTGAACAGAATGATCAAAGGTCAAATTACGAGAAAAATAGCTTAGAAGAAAAGCGAATTTTTTTCTTCTGGACAGTTGGGGGGGGGGGGCGATAATAAATCAGTCAGAGCAGGATGAAACAAAGGAGCAATGCCTGGGCGTAACGTAATAGCAAGGTTTGGTTTGGTTGTTGCTCTACGGTCATTTTGTGCACACTTTGGGCTTATAAAACCGGGACCTACAGTTTTACGTGGATTCCGAACCACTAACAAGCATTCATGCCATCACCAGGATTCGAACCTGAAGCCTATGGTACCAAAGGCGAAAGTGCTAGCCAATTGGCCATCAAATCGCCGCAATAACAACGAGAAAATCGTGAATCCTGAGTAGGAATTAATTAAAAATATTTAGAACAGTGCGAGGTCTTTTGCTATGTTTGGGGGAAGAAATATCATAATCCTAATTTTGTAGGGTATTTAAAAGTGGGTTATTGATGTTTCACATATCATTATAGAATGTAGCAGAAATTTTGTAAGCAAATTGCCTTAAAATCGAAAACGTCTAATATCATCGTTACAAAAGTACCAGGGTGAATTTGTTAACATTCTAAGAGTTTTATTGTCAAGCCTTTGAATGATTTTAAAATTAGTACCACCAGCAGAACCCCAAACTGGGCTTGCATAAACTAATTCTGGAAGAAGATAAGAGAGATATAATAGTATTTCGAGATTAAGAGGTACAGCATAGTTTCTATTGATTAAAGGATAGATAATTCTAAATTGAGTATTGAATTTATTTCTAATTCTTTTTATTCAAACCCATGATGACCCCACTTTAACTATGTCAACTGGGGAAATCTGTTATTCTTTCGTTATAGATTAACCACGTTATTTGGAAGGTAAAGCGATAAAAAAATGCTTTTTGAATTAATAATACAATACATTTCTCAATTAAAAATGAGAATATTAAAGGATAAAATAAAAATATCGCACTGAAAGTATTTGTTCTTCAACTTTTGTAACTGGATTTCATCTACACATTTTTTTTTCTAGAACGATAAACTATTGTAATTGTACATTCTTTTAAAAAAAAACACATTAGTTTTAAGAAAGCGAGTCACAACAGTTTTTCACTCTCTCTAAAATGGCTAATGCGTGTTCAGTTCCGCTTTGCAATAACATCAAGACAGTAGAATGAAAAGTCTATGTTTCAGTTTCCGAAGGATTCCGTGGGATCGAGGGATACTGGCCATTCTAAAAAAGTGTTTTATTCCTACAAAATATTCCGCGGTATTTGTGTATAATTGATATGTAATAAATTTAGTATGAGGTATTTCTTTGAAATATTTATATTTTGTTCTCTTTTAAATTCTATATATCTTCCTGCTTACAAGTTTTTACGTAATTCAGGATATATAGCAATTCATCATTCTAAAACATTAAATCACATTTGTTTATCTCTAAATATTAGTTTACCAATTGAACAGTCATCTAAATACATTTTAGGAATCATAAAAACAAAAATTAATTTTCTTAAGTAAATGAAGATAAGGAGGTGTTAGCTGAAAGCGCTGCTCGCGAACACTGTCCAAACCAGTTTAATTTTAGATTGGACGAAAAAAGTAACGCGTGCAAAAACGTTTTCCAACTTTCGAGGAAATAAAGGATAATAAATTTCGTTTCTGCTAGCGTCGGTTTTCGGTACCGCATCAAAGGATTTTCAACCATCCGAAAGACGACTGGGAAATGTTTGTAAAGGATTTATGTTCCTCTTCAAACTGCAATGTCTGGGGGATAGACGAACATTCAAGTGAAGGTTTCAAATGCAAAACCGATTTAAACAGAAATATTTACAGCGCATGTTGAAACCACAAGCACAAACAGATATTTTTAAAGGGTAGTACAAAGGAGCTTGTATAAAGAAGCAATGTAGTGAGAGTTTTTACAACTTTTATTTTCCATTAAGGGCCTGAATAGCCGAGTGACTAGCACTCTTGCGCTCAGTACCACAGGTTTCGGGTTCGAGTCCCGGCGGTGCCCTGGATGTTTGTAGTGGTTCGGAATCCACTTTAAAACCGTAGGTCCCTGTCAAATAGGACCGTAGAGCGTTGCAGAACAGAGCAGAGGCTAGTGTGTATTGGAGTACTTAGGGATCACCCTGTACCTCCAAAGAATTTAAGAATCATAATTTATTATTAATTTTACCAATTTAAGCTGTTGAGAATAAATTAACATTAAAAGAGCACATGCTCTGTATAAAAAGGAGAGAAATTACTGCTAGTATTTACAAAAATTTTTAAAAATGCAAAAAATAATAGTTAAAGTAAATATTTATTTTTAATAAATATGTGAAGTAATATTAAGTTTTAACCAATGCAGTGCCATTCCTGGAAAGTTTAGAAAGGAAAGAGAGGGCAGAGTCTATCACACATGTAACAAGAGCGGTTGTAATGCGAGGCGAACGTAAACAGCGCCAATCGAAGGTCGGCGGAAGAACGTACAAAGTGAAAAAGATGCAATACAAAGAAGTGAATGGTAAATATTCACACGGAAAGAAAAATTACGAAAAATTACAAATTAAAAATTATCCGGGGTCGATATGAATGCGTTTCGCGACGGGAAAGGAATTAAAGTCTTGATTAAAAATTGAGCGCGGTCGTTTTTTAGCATAAGCGGAATTACGATTAAAGTCTGGAAGGTTTAAGAGATGCGGATTTTTAGTGTTCGGAATTTTAAGTAGCATTGTTACTCCGCGTACGTGGCTTATCTTCAAGTTACACGCGCCCCCTGGGTAATGCAAAGCGAGTAACGTCTGTGCAGCGCTTGCTTTAAGGCATCCAAGACAGCTGTCTAAGTGTTTTCCAGCTGCATTAGAGCAAAAAAAAAAATTTCCATTATTTGAGGAAAGTATTAATCTCCTCTTGGATAGCATCAACTTATTTTTAGAAAATAACGAAATTGTACACTCTTTTTTTTTTCTCAAATCTTCTTGGGGCAGATAAGATAATCACTCGAATAGAAATGATAAAATTCTATAATATTTAATATAACACATCAGTTCTGGCGGATCAATAAACGAACTGATGGGCCAATCATCTCATTAAACTGATTATTAATTGATCTTTCAGAAGAGATCAGCCAAAAAAAAAAAAAAAAAAACGAACGAATAAATATAAAAAAAAATGACTGCTCACCTATCTTTATGATTGTCAATCAATCAGTAAGTGAATGAAAAGGCATAAAGATATGGAATTTTCAATCATTTAATACTTTGAATTGTTTTTTCAAATAATTCCTTTGGTTCATTTCGATCGTATGTATTAGTTAGATAATTTTGTTTGTTATTGCATAAAGAATCGCTGTTTTTCTCATTTCAGGCATCGTTTTGTATTATACACAAAAAAATAGTTTATTTTAAGGGGCCAGGTTCTCAGTACCAGAGACTTCAGATTCAAGTCACTGCAAGGGCCATGGATGTTTGTAGTGGTTCTGAATCCATTTTAAACCGTAGATCTCGGTCTAATATATTTAGAGCGTTGGGCGAAGTGCTGACAACCCCACCCTGTAAAAAAGAAATCATCTCATGTTTCGAAATCTGCCATTAGGCAGACTGCCTTATGCTCAGCATGGGATTGTTACGCCATGAAGAAAAAGTTTATCCTTAGGTAATAAGTTAAATTTCCCATATTTACTTAAATTCAAATTATGATGATAAAAAAGGACAATTTATTTATTAATTTAAGTAAAACAATTAATTATAATTTTTAATGAAAGGATATTTAATTTTATAAACAAAAATGTTTATTTTTCTGTTCAATATAATTTAATTTTTAATGGCATGTAATTTTTTTACTTTGTATGTTTATTCTTTTGCATGGTAAAATTTTAGTAAGGCACGCTTATAATAAAATTTATTATTTTTTTTTTACCAACCATTCATTTATTTATCAGTGATATAATGTGCTCACATAGAAAAATATTTAATTTCGATACTTACACACTTATCGTGCTTTGAATTTCTTTCTTTCTTTCTTTTTTTTTTTTTTTTTTTTAATAAATAATGTTTAATTTGAAAAATTTTATCTTTAACTAGTACGTAATCTGAACATCTTAAAAAGAAAAGAAAAAAGTGAAACAGATCCACAAGGGAAAAAAAAAAAAAAAAAAAAAAAAAAGGAGAGGATTTTTAAAAGAACAAATTAGCATATATAATTCAAAAATTAAGATTTCTATTTGTTTTGCGCCAGATTAGAAAAATACAGCAACCCTAGCGAGTCACTAGACAGATTTGATTTACTTGAAAGCTCTAATAGATTTCCGTAATATAAAAATTAGATATTCAAAATATTATTATAAATTGCTATCAATCACTTTTAACAATAAAGCATTTTACTTCGTACTGCAAAAGTAATCGTATATTTTAATGTCAATGCCAATGTCAATGTTAATGCCAATAAATTGGAAGTTTATTGTTAATTGTAAAGTAAATAAAAAAGTTCTTTTTAGTTTATTAAGAAATATTCCGTTTAGATTTTTAAATGGAAGGTATTCAAATATAATAAAAAATACTACTGCATGTTATAAAAAGAATCAGGAATAAAAATGGTTAATTTATTTCATACATGTCCATTATGTTAAAATGTTTAGTTGTTTTCGCAGGAAAAAAATAAATATTTGCAAATTATTTTTTTATTTTATTTTATAATATTTTTTACAGTTTAATGTAATGAAAACTTTAGTTTTGAGTTCCAATTTCCCTACTATTTAAATAAAATAGACTTAATAAATCATTTAAGTAACTTTGACATTTAAGCATGAAAAAAGAACGATGATTCAATAACTTTTATTATTACTAATAGGGATCGTATTTTAAGGGAGAAAAATATTGATGTAGTAATTTTGGATAATTTTTAGTGGAATAATTTTTAATACAATTTGTCTAAGAACCGCATGCAGTTCAATATGAAATCGCAAATTTCCTTAAAGCAGAGAATTTTTAAGAGTAACGTGTTTAAAAAAAACCATTAAAAAAAAAAAGGGGGAAAAAAAAAAGAATATTCACACTTTGTTCCATCAAAAAAAGTATCAAAGTTTTTTTTTTTTTTTTTTTTCCCCCTTTCCTTTAAATTTCAAAGCACGCAACATTCGGCGTACGCAATGCATTGAGATTTTTTTTTTTTTAAAGGGAAATACGGAATTAACATTATTCATCAGTCCTCAATTTGTAACAATAAAAAATTTAACTACAGGGCCACAGTGACGGTCGATTTTTTCATTATTTTACAGGATCTGATTAGAAATTCTTTACCTACTCGAGGCGTAGCGTAGCGGTTCTCGGGGGTAGTTAAAATTCGACTTTTCAGCCCGTCAGTATATCGGAGATTGTTAAAAAAATGTTTTTTCGTAATAGTTATAAAAAAAGGGGCAAGATTTGATTCTGTGCTTTGTAGTACACATACTGCAATATAATAACCATCACTATAAAAAAACAGCAACTTTTTTTTATCTAATAAAAAATAAAGAGAGTGTGCCTATTGTTAGTAAATATATTTTTTATATTTTTATTGTATATATTTTTTAAATGAATTTTTAAAAATGTCAAGAAATTTTTTAGAAATTTTCATTATAATTTTCTATTTATTTCTTATTTATATTGTTAAAAAAATTAAGAATCCTAAGTTGAATAAAGATGTCGAGTGCCTGAACGCGAAGCGTTCATCTACTCAATGGTATGTGAAGGCAGTAGGAAAGAAAAGTCATGATAAATAGATAATAGTAATCGTATGATTTGAGAGAAAAAAAGAAGAAGAAGAAGAAAGTAAGAAAAATGTAAATCATCGGTGATGGAAACGTAACAAAAAATTTATGATCAGTAAATATGCGTTGAAGTAAAATATCTAAAAAGCGATAAGTGAGCAGGAAATTATGGTGTTTTGAGGCTTCGATTCCATTTAGAAGTAGAGAAAGGATACTTGTATTTTCCATTCAATTGCATAAATATAGTTTGTGCCTTCATGAGAGGGTTTTCGTGAGTAGCAATGGTATTGAAGAAATTTCTAGAAAGTTTAGTTATATAGTTGTCAATAGAATCAATTTTTAAATCTTGATGAATTGTAGAGTTGCGGACAAACCAGGGTGCACCAGTGATGATACGAAGAAGTTTGTTTTGAATAATTTGTACAGATTTCTTGTTAGATTGTGCAGCTAGACCCCAGATTGGGGCAGCATAGGTAAGGATAGGCCTAAGAACTTGTTTGTAGAGAAGAAGTTTGTTTGACAAAATTAATTTATAAATTTATTAATGAGTGGTAGAGTGAGATAAAACTTTTTCCAACATTTTTCTTTGATTTTTTGAATATGAGCTCGAAACGTAAGTTTATTGTCTAAAATTAAGCCGAGATATTTAATATTAGTTGCCCATTCAATTTGTTGATCAAAAAGGGAGAGATTAATATATGGTTGTCTGGCGTGTCCTTTTCGGAAAATGATAGCTTGAGATTTAGAGACATTAATTGCGATGCGCCATTTAGTTAGCCAATCCTCTAGGATAATCAGAAAATTTTGAAGAGTATTGATGACATAAAGAATAGAAACACCGTGGACATGAGCAGCAAAATAGTCAGCAAATAGGCAAGTGGAAATGTTAGTGCATTGAGGAAAGTCGTAGGTAAAGATATTGTAGAGAATAGGACTTAGCACGCTTCCTTGAGGTGTACCAGCACAAATACGACCGATTTTGGAGAATTCATTATGAAGTCGAACTTGAAAGGTTCTATTTTTAAGATAATTTGTAATGATAAGTGTGATCCAAGTTGGAAATTGAAGTTTGATCATTTTGTAGATCAGTCCATTGTGCCACAGTCGATCGAAAGCTTTTTTGACATCTAGAAAGACACCTCCTGTAAAAAATTTGTTATATCCTTCAGTGATGATATTGATGACACGTAGAAGTTGATGACAAGTTGAGTGATGTTGACGGAATCCAAATTGTTCTGCTGGAATTATGGAATTTTTATCGCAAAAAGAAGTAATATGTTTCATTAAGAGTTTTTCGTAAAGTTTTCCTACACAGCTAAGGAGACTGATGGGTCAGAATCATAAGGTTACATTGTTTATATTTCAGATAGTATCATTAATTTAATTTATACAACATGCGGCCGAAGGAAGTTATCCCCCCCCACCTTTCCTGGCAAATGCGGGCGTGCAAATTAAATATTATTTTTAATACTACTATTAATTATTATTAAAAATTAAATATAATAAAACGTATTTTAGTAGTATAAGTTTTTTAGTTTTCTACTAATTTTCATTTTCATTTCTTTTTCAATCCTGATATATTTTTAATAATATTCATAATTGACGATGCGGATGTCTGCTGTTAAGTATAGTAATTTCAAATATTAAGCGCATACAATTTAAACATTTTCAGTGTTACCAATTTTTAGTTTTATATACTGAACTTATTCCTAGCGGCTAATCATGGAAGCTTTTTATTCTCATGCTCCTATTTCTTTTTGTTGTTGTTTTCTGTCAGCAGAACTCGTTTTTGTATGTTTGTAAACATTATGGGAAGTCTGCTTAACATCCAAGCAGTTCTGAAACTTATTTTAGAATCATGAGCGATCATCCAATAATTAAATTGTTAGGTGATACATTGTTAACGCAAAATGGTACTAAACAGACACTTTCTGTTTGTGAAGAATATAAATACTTCGGATTATATTATTCCGCCGAATGGTGTCCCTCATGTATTGCTTTTAAACCGGAACTTATACAATTTTATAAACAATTTAACGATTCAAATCGAATTGAAAAATTTGTCATAATTTACATAAGTTCCGATTATAAAGAGAAAGATTTCAAAGAACAATTTGCTACCATGCCGTGGCTTGCTTTGCCTTATTCAGATAGACATCGACAGGTATTTATTAAAAATTTTTGTGTGTTTTCTCTTTAAAATTTATGTTATGATAATAGTAAAATATGATAAAGCATTAAAATAAAAGTAAAATATAGTTTGTGTTTTTCAAATGATTTTTGTGTTTTCTCTTTAAAATTTATGTTATGATAAATATGATAATAGTAAAATATGATAAAGCATTAAAATATAAGTAAAATATAGTTTGTGTTTTTCAAATGAGTTTTGTATTTTGTTATTACATTTACATCTAGCTATTCTAAAAATCTATAGTGAGGCAAAAGAGTATTTATACATTATATTAATCTCTTTTCATGAATTTATAGTTAATAATTTTTACTGTTTAAATTGTTGAATAGCTTTCTTTTAAATCTTAAAGTAACTATGTAAGATATAATATAATTTTGAAGTGTTATAAAATTAAAATATCTGTATATATTTTCAGATGGAACTTGCCAGGCACTTTCGGGTACAAAGTATACCAGCCTTAGTAATAATTGATTCTCACTCTGGTGAATTAATCACTTCATGTGGTCGAACATGTGTTATGGATGATCCAATGGGTGTGTGTTTTCCATGGCCAATGAGAGATCCTGTTGAAGTTCTTAAAGAAAGCACTCTGATTTCTTCTAGCGGTGATAAATTGTCTTATGAATCTGTCTCATCTAACATCAAAGGGCTTTATTTTTCTGCTCATTGGGTTAGTAATTTTAATTATTATTGATAATTATGAAGCATCTCGTTCCATTCATCATCAAATAATTGGTGCACATTACAAAAAAACTGAAGAATTGGAGCAAAAATTTATTGACATTCTTTTAAAATTATATATATATATGATCAAACTTTCATTTCATTTACAGCCATGTCACAAAAATATAATTACAAATTAGGTTCAAAAATATTAATTACTAAGCTATTAATGTTTTATAAATTTAAATTCAAAAACATGAACATAAATTCCTAACTTTTCTGCACACTAATAGCAGTTATATCAAGGAAAAAAATATATTATCCATGAATAACTGACCAAAAAAAGAATTGTAATTTTGTTGCCCAATGTGTTTAAATTTCTTTTTTAATGCCTTGGGATTTATCTGGTACAAGATAAAACTAAATCTTTTTTATTATATATCAATCTCGAGATAATTTTATATTCATTTTGTAAATAAAATATTTTATCCTAAAATTAATTTAAAGAAAAAAAATATATTTTAGTATTTGACCTTGGATAAAGTGGTTTATCATGATTCACTCTTACTACCTTTTGTATTTGCAATGCCAAAAATTATTTCTAAAAATAGTCCTCTAATTCTTTTTTTTGTAACAAATTTATGAAGGAATTGTAAAATTGCATGAAGATCTGCAAAGAAAAATGAATCAATATAACTGATTTAGAAGAATAATCAATTCATAAGCAAACCCGCATCAAAATTAGATTAATTTCCAAACAGCAAAATTTATAGCTAAAATTATAAAGACTGTATCATTTAATGAAAAATAATAACATATTTGTTCAATTTAAATTAATGTTAATTTTTTTAATTTATATTTAAGTTATCAATATTCAAAAGAATTTAGGACTGATAAATATAATTTTTAAATTGTTCTTTTGTATCTTTTCTTTTTAATTTTGTATTTATTTATGTATTCAATTATTTATGTGGTTAAAAATATGTTATAAATTTTAAATTTAATACAAATTTAATTTTTTAGCCATTAAATAAAAATAATGGAATTATTTTTGAGTTGAATTGGTATTTATTTTTTATTTTATAAAAATAATGGTATTATTTTTTTATCATTTACAAGGAACTTGAAATATGACAAAGAAATTGATATAGAATTTATTAGTTGCATGTCAAGAATTATCTGTTAGTTCTCATTTTGCAATCAGTTGTATTGATTCAACAATGTAAGTTAGTGATAGTTTGCAAGAAACTTTTGTTTTCATGGTTTGATTTAGATACTTTATTTTGGATAATTTATGAATTTAATTGATATTATTTTTATAATATAAATAAGTCTTGAAATACTGCGTGACCATATTGCCAATTTAAGCTATGCAATTTTGTTACTTTATTATTTTTATAGTATTTCAAATAAAAGTCACTTTAGTTAGAAGTATGTAATTTAGAATTACAATTACAATTATAATTTTAAGTTTTGTATTTATTTAAACATTTGTAAACCTGCAATTAATGTAATAATATTTATGTAATAGATTGAAATTGTTTTAATATACTTAAATGTTAATTTGCTAGATTACAGATAAAAATACTTGCTTATATATTTCAGTGTCCTCCTTGCAAAGCATTTACTCCTCAACTGATAAAGCTGTATAGAAAACTGCAGAAAATTGGGAAAAAATTAGAAATTATTTTTGTTAGTTCTGATCGTAGTGAAGAATCTTTCATAAAATATTTTTCTATGATGCCTTGGCTAGCTGTGCCTTACTCTGAAGAAAAGACTAGAAAAGAACTACCTCGTTTGTTTGGAGTTGGAGGTCAGTTTCTGCTTCTATACTTTTTAATTATGTTAATATTACAAATATTTTGTTCTATGTTAATAGTGATTAATAATAGTTATTTTTCGTAGATTAAATGATTCTGCAATATGAATCAGTAATTATTATTATTTCATTTCATATAGTATAGCAGTAATGAATAAGTTATTGTAACAGTTTTAATTAAGATTTAAACAATTTTTTATTTCTTACAAGAAAGTTTTTTCTTCCCTTGGTTAGGGTGATTAAAATTCTTTATTGTATTTTAGCTTTTTTGTTTGATAGTTAATTATATTTTATGATGGAAATTATGTAACAAAAATTAATACATAAATAAAAAAGATCATAATTTTTTTTTTTGTTTAAGAAGTCATGCAGTTATTTAAATTTTTTTTTTAAAGTTTTGTTTTAACTTGTTTGATATTTTGTGATTAGTTATTGTATTTTAAAAATTATTGTTTCAACATTGTAGGAATACCTTGCTTAATAATCTTAGATGAAAACAACTCTATTATAACCAAAGAAGGTCGAGTAGAAGTAAATGAAGATCCTGAAGGGGAGGTAATTATAATATTAGTATTTATGTTATTTTTAATATATTTCCCACATAAAGCTTTAGCTAGGAAATAAATTCAAAAAAATATATGTAAAAATATAATATAGTGAACCACATTTCATGTGGTTTTATATGCATATAAATATATATTTTATTCATGCATGTGTTCTTTATTTATCTCTAAGTATTAATTGTTATTAAATAATCTAGGTTCTAATACATCTATTAATGGAATAAAGCATATAATGCAAAATAAGCATGCAAATAAAATATTTTAATAAAAATTTTAATTATAGACTATGCTCCATTAGTATTAAAAATGAAACTTGACTGTAATGTTTCCAAAAGAAAATACAAGTTCTATCTATTAATGAATTTTCACTGAAAATTAAATAACTACATAATTAATAAGCTATATACTTTTTAAGCAAGATCTGATTATTTATTTAAACACTCTAAAAAGTTAAAATGAATGTACATATAAAATATGTTGTGCGTGTGTATTTCTTAATTTTAAAAAAGTTCTTTTTTAGAAATTTATTGTGTAATTTTTTTAATTTGTGCATATCTTTATTATATACTTGTAGCATGAAAAACTTTGTTTTCTAAATAATTTAAGTATATATTGCAAAATGAAATATGTGTTTTTCATGTTTTACAGGAATTTCCTTGGAGACCAAAACTTGTTGATGAACTTGGAACAAAACATATTTCAAAGTTGAATGAAGAACCTTGTTTGATTTATTTTACAAGTATGTATTAGTTATTTTAATACAAGTAATATAGTTTGAGATTGAATAACTAAGTTATATAATGGAATTTAAAAAGTACTGAAACAGCATATACAATTTAGATGATTATTTTTTGTGTAAATTTTGCTTTGGACTTACTTGGAAACTTACTTTTTGATTTGGAAAATTACTTTAATAAATATAAATTTCGAGAAGCAGTTTATTTTTTCTATGTTAGTTTAATTTGTAATTATTATTGCTGCAGCTTGTGAAGATAAGGAACTAGAATTAGCTCATTTTGCCCTACTTCCTGTTGCTGAGGAATATCAAGCAAGAATTAAGAGAGCATCTGCTGAAGAAACAAAAATTACAAAGTTAAATTTCTTTTATGCTGGAGATGTAAGTAGTGATTGTTATCTGCATTTTTCTATGGGCATTTATGGACTTTTAATTTACATGTTGATTTCTAATTTGTATTTGTTTTTATTCCATTCTATTTATTTTTTAGTTCACTGTGAAGATAGTTCTCAACCTTACTACTAATTATCTTGATAATTCTGTCTTCATTAATTTTATGAAAATTATTTTTGAAACATTCTTTACAACAAAATGAGTACACACATAACATACTTCACAATAAACGAGTTTAAAATTTGGCCAAATTTTGTTGCAAATTTTGTGACTACAAGCAATCTATAATATCTAGTTGATGACAACAGTGATTTCAGCTTTTTTAAATCAGTTCCTTTGTAGCATTTTAAGTTAAAAAAAAAAGTTCTAAAAGAAACTTTATACTCATACAATAATAGATATTTTTATTGCTATAATTTCATAAGCAAGTTTGTAGAAAATATTTAGTATTCAATAAGAAGTTATTTCATAGTAACCATAATTAAAGAAAAGTTTCAAACAATGCAAATTTTTCTGAGGATAAAAATAAGTGGTGTGACATTAAAAAATGTCAACAAGTAGCCACTGCAAAAGTCAAAAAAAGTAGTACCTATTTTTTTAATGGTTTTGTTTAATTTTTTCCAGCTTTTTTACTTGATAAAATTATGAAAATTTTAGAAATGTATCCTCATTAATTTCATACTTTTTATATTTATTATTTTAGATTTATTTATTAAATAAAGAATTTTTTAGCTATACTTGAATAATAAAATTATTGTTATAGACAAAACAAAAGACAAGACAACTACAAAGCATTTATCCTCAGAATTTTTTCGAGTATACAGTTTTATTACTTCTTAAATTATGAATTCTTTTTATGTATATGTCAGTATAATTCTATTTTTTTTTCAGGAAAAAAATAATAACAATAATATATATATATATACATATTGTATTGTACAGAATAGGTTAATGAGTAACTTTTGTTTTCTTCATTTAAATTTCAGGCTGAAGTTTGTGATTCAGTACGGGATATAATTGGATTTGGAGATGATTTTCCATTATTAGTCATTTTGGATATACCTAATGGAAAAAAATACATTCACGAAAGAAGTGAAAATATGACATCTGATATGATGGGAAAGTTTGTTCGGGATTTTATATCGCAAAAGCTCAAACCAGTTATGATTGGCAATTAAAATTTATTTTATCTTTTTAGTACTTCTCAATCTAGAGTGCCTCACCAAAAAGAAATGAAAGGGTTAAAAGGGAAAAAGAGTAACACATGTTTGTTCAAACAAAAAATAAACTGTCAAAAATCAGTAAAAAACATTTTCTTTTACAAGCACAAGCTTTAACTATCATCAATTTCAAACAGTGGGTAACACTGATTTGTAAAAATAAATAATTAAAATTTTTCCCCCCTTGGGAAAAAAAATCATGCCGGATCTTTATAGATTTAATATTTATAAAGCTAAATACTGCATTTAAATTGCATCAGCCTATATCATTTTTGGCAGTTTTTTATTATATTATTTAATGGATTGATATTATCACTTATAATGTAAAGTAAAAATGAAAAATATTTTTCACTATCTTATTAATAAGTCAAAATCTCTCATGAAAACTCTTGTCTTCGACATCTGTCTTTTGCACCTGGCATTGTGCTTTTGGTGTTTTTCATATTAGTGTCCAGCAGGAATTTGCAATATTTTCATTCTGTTTGTTATTGTATCTGTTTTTCATTTGAACTTTGTTTTTCATCTTGATGGAATCTTTTATCAGGTTCATGAAAAATTGCTCTTATTTTATCTGGGAAAATGTTCTTGTTCAAATGTAGGAAGGGAAGTTTTAGAGATATTTTGCAACCTAATTCTCATTTCATTTAGTGAGGAAGTTTCTAACAATTTATTCTTAATTTTGAAAATTGATTTTCCAGAAATTTTTACATATTTTCAAAAATATTCTAAAACTGTGCTTCTGAAATTAAAATCTTGAAATACTTCACTTGAGAACCTCACCTCGCCTCATCTATGCCCGGAAGTATGTCTTATAGTAGTAGAATCTATCATCTGGATTCATTGTTTTAACAAATAAGCTCATGTTTTATGTATGTGCTTAACATATTCAATATAAAAATATGTATGCATTTTTTCTATGGCAATGCTATGCAGTCTTTCATTGTTAATTCACCATGTAATTTCATTCAAGATTATAGATACTCTGTATCGGATGGACAATTCTGCTTCAATGTGATAAAAAAAAAATCTGAAATAGATTAGTAATTTGTTTTGAATTTGTTTTTGAATTTCACTATATAAAATTTGTAAGAATAACTATTATTTTTCAAAGAGAAATTTGAGTCCAACCAGTGTAATTATTCTTTTTATTGCTATAAAATTTGTTAAAATGTGTTTTTGGAAAATTAAGAGATTGATATTACATCATATATTTTTTCTTCCAAGTTTGGCTATTTATTTCAATTAGATTTAGTGCTGAATTGTTAATTTTTTATGGATGGAATTACTTATATTTATTTTTGTTGTAAGATTTCAATTCAACTACAGATGATTTACATATAATAAAAAACTAATTTTTTGGAATCTAACATTCAACATTCTTCTCAATTGGTTAACAAATTGTATTCATGCATTGATGTTGGAAATTAATTTGAGTTTATTCAACTTGCGTGATATTTATTTGAAAATTTAAGCAAGGCTATGAGATGAGGTGATACACTTTTTTTTCTTATTAAGGAGGAAAAATAAAAAGTTTGAAAACCACAGCTTTAATCATTTATTAAATGTTGTGCATTGAGTAAATTATACAATTTAATCCGAACATTTGACTAACTGAATATTGTACTAAGAATATTGATCATTCAATGTAGCATAATCTTATGAACAAATGAGTACTTATTTTACTCATTGCTTATTTTTATGTAAAAAGTTATAATTGCATTTATGTAAAATGATTGTTACTCATTGTTCTTTTGCAATAATTCTTCTATTTATTTGAAATATTATTATACTTTGTTCCTGTTTTCTGAAGAATAAGCTTTATTATTTGCTTTCTATTTTGTTTTAAATTTATATTTATTTATAAAATTTATTCATAACTTTTATTTCTCCTTTAATGCAACATTATTATTTTACATGTTGATCATTTAAAGTCATTATTATCAAGATTTTTTAATTGAATTTTAGATTTGTTTATTGTATATATATATTTTGTTAATTGCTTTAATATTTACTGAATGATATTGAATATCTGCTTCTAGTCATGATTTTATATTCATATTAAATAAGTGTTGTTATTTTTATATTACTTGTTTAAATATATATAAAAATGTCATTTTTATTTTATTATTTAAATTCATAATTCAGCGGATTTGAACAGAAAAAGTTTGTGTTAAATGTTTATTTTTTTTAATAATTGGTCATTTACAGTTATTTTAATGAAATTAACTGTTCTTAAATAATTTTATTTTTTTAAATATAATTTTCATTAAACAGTGAAATTCTGACTAACTATTTTTTATGAAGGATGATGTGTGATTTAACCTAACTGTATATTGTATAGATTAAAATTTTATGTAAAGAGTCATATTTAAAAATGCATGTTTAAAATACATAATTGTTTCCTGAAATACTATTAAATTAAATATTTTATTTAGTTACATAATGTCAGAGTTAAAAAAAAAATTAGGAGTAAAATTAATCTTGCATGTTTTGCAAAATGTTTGCCTATAATATTTTAATTCTAAAATTAAAATTCCAGTTTAAAATTAATTTACTTCATGTTTTAAAATTTAAAAATAAATTTAGAAGCACACTTTTTCTAGTATGCATTTCAATTATAGAAAATTTTATTGTATTTAAGAATTTTTCTTATTTACTTAAATTTAGATTAGCTCCTTATTGGAAAGGGTAGCATTTATTATTTAGTATTTTTGTGACAGAGAAATAAGTAATTCTTAAAATGCATTCATTTTTTTTTTAAGATTCCTTACAAAACCTTATACCTTTTTAGGTATTTGCTTAATTACATTCTGACAATCCCAAGTGAAAACACAAGCTTTTAATATTTATATACATCTCTTAAACTGTGAATGTCTTGTAGAAAATTTTTGTAAAACTCATTCAAAATTCATCTTTGAAAATTTTTCAAAAAGCCATTTCATAAAAACTCATACTGATATACCTTAAGACCAAATGCATGACATTTTATCTGATAAAATACATCCAAATGCTTAATTTATAGTTTTTGTTTATTTTTGAATTTTCTATCAAAGAACAAAAGTACCTTAAAATTAATTTCTCTTTAAATAATAATTGAAATTGTTTCATTTTATTAAAATAGGTTATTATTTTTGTTTTCAGTGTGTCTTTGAATAATATATTTTTATTGTAAATTGTAAATTATTAAAACATTTGATTTCAAAATAATTTTATTTTATGAAAGTAATTATGAACCCTCAATATGTGTTACATATACAACCAAATCTCTTTTGGTACAATTTTGATGTTATGTGGTATATATAAATTTATATTTTTCTCATTGCGTGATATCACTAATGCTAATGGCGGAGGAAAAAATCTTGCATGATACATTGCATTTATAATTTAATGAGATATATGTTAAAAATTATAATCATTTTCTTGTGGATAGTATAATTTTTTGAATGAGATTTTCAGGTAATTGTAAGATAAATGAAAAAATATATATCTGAATTTAGTATATAAATTAGTAACATCATCTTTGTAAGTTTAAATGAAGTGGAAATAATTGATGAAATTGTAATTTGGAAATAATTATTGAAAACATAGATTATATTGTTATTCTGTTTAAGAATGAAATTATTCATTCAAATTTTTATTTAAAAAAATCTATATGATACTAAATTTATGTGCTTATTCCTTCTGGTGAGAAAATTGATTTTCTATCAATTTGCAACAACAATAATTGTTATAAAAATCTAGAAAAATAATTATTATTTGGCCATAAAAGAAGCCACAGTATATATATATAATATATATATATATATATATATATATATATATAAACTGTTAATGAATTTTTGAACTTTATAATGCAATATTAAATTTAATTTAGTTCAGTGCTATGATTTTTTGAAAATGATAACATTACCCCTGTTTCATCATAATTTTGGAAGTTTTTTGTAAGACCTTTTTTTTATGTGTAGTTTTCTGTGAATTATTTTTGTTTTACTAAAAGAAAGTTGTCTGTATATGGTTAAATATCAAAATCAACTGTAATATCATCATCTACCAATGTAAAATTGACAGTTAAAGAAGTATTTTTGAACAGTGATAAAATCATTATACTGTTTTAAGCATAGTTATTGTATTTAAAAAAGGAAAGATAAGTGTGCTTAGATATTAGTGTTACACCAAATAGCTAGCTTTTGGTTAAAAAAAAAAGCCATTAGGCTTGATTTGAATTTCTTATAAGAACTTATCTAAAAAGTGTATGTCTATGTAAAAAATTTACTTATTTACAGATTTCAATGTTTAAGTAGTATATCTAGTTTTTCACCTTTTTAATAAACTGCTTTTATAAATAAGTAAGAGTTTTTTTATTGATGTTTGTTAAAAATGAAAAATTTCTCTGCTACTTATTTCTCAATTAATTCTATAAAAATATTTAATTTTTTTGTCTAACAATGATATAGACATTGACATTTACTTGATTTTTGACAACTTTTTAATATAGGCATTGATTTTTGACAATTACTTTTAATTGAGTAAAATTCTGCTAATAATTTGCAGTGTTTAACTGAATTTAGAACTTTATTATTATTTTTTTGTGATTTCTGATGTGTGGAATATGAATCTTTATGAAAATCACTTCTAAATATTTTAAATATAGTTTATGCAGGAAGATATTAATGTTGCTATTTTCAATTTTTTTTAAATTACAATAATATACACATACAATCATGCACATTACAATTAACTTTATCATAGTTTAAATTAATGTAACATTCTGTTTGTCTCAAAATATGTAAATCCTCAGTGACGTGCTTTAAAACATACTTTGAAAATTAAATATCTAAATTTTAAAAATTTTCCTTATAGTTTTTATTGAATATTATTTAATTATTGTAATTTATAATGGTTTTTACAAAATAGCATTTCTGCAATTAATTTTGGCAAAATCGCAAAATAGGGGATGTTGGGATTTGGCTACTTTTTGTGTCACCAAATGGGCGATAAGTCGCCAAATGTGTGTTTTTATTGTTTGCAATTCGCTGCACAATCGCAACCCGGTGCTTGGCGCGGTTTGGCGAACACATTTTTTGATGATCCCAACGGCCTTTATTATGCAATTTTACATTGATTTTATATGTATACTTTAAAAATCGTTTCGTGTATCTCCTCTGAAACCAGAGCAAAGTTGGTTAATCACAAAACACTCCAAAAGAGTTGTGATATGAGGAGATATCGCCCTTTTCGATTTCCCGATCTTTCAAGTTTTTTAGGTGTTGATAAAATCTAAAAAAAAAAGGGAAAAAAGAATGTTGCTTTTCCTTAGTGATGCTTGTTGCCAAAGATTTTCCCACGGGTCACGTCCGTAAACCAGATGCGGCAATATTAAAAAAGAAATCACCATAGATATCATTCAAATGATATGTTTAATGTCCGTCATTTTAAAACATAAATATTTATCTTTCTT
The DNA here is from genome assembly GCA_021605075.1 of Caerostris darwini. Taxonomy (NCBI): domain Eukaryota; kingdom Metazoa; phylum Arthropoda; class Arachnida; order Araneae; family Araneidae; genus Caerostris; species Caerostris darwini. The sequence goes on along the minus strand of BPLQ01002337.1, from coordinate 1,663,825 downwards.
CTAATATGAGTTTAGAATAAATTATCAGATGAAACTCGCCATAAAAATAATTTTTCTGAGAACCACTTTCAAGTGATTGGCTACATGATCGAAAAATTTTAGTTTTCTCATCGGGCGCGTTTATACGCATATTCGGTTTTACCACTTTCAGGCATAAACATTAAGTTATTTGGAACACAGTGAGAATTTAAAAAGTAAATATTTAATTTAACATATTAAAAAATATCTGTATATACATTGTCAGAATCTTTTTAGCGATTACTTTTTTCACTCAACGAATAATTTTCATTCTTTAAATTGCAGTATCAGCAAAATGTGCTTTGAAATATTATCAATATCTGATGATTTAAAAATTTTAGTCCAGTTAGAGAAAATGATAGATTGAGAATTTTGTTGAACAATGAAATCTGTAGAAATTATAAGCAACCTAATATTACAAGTCGTCAAATCTTTTAGCATCAGATGGCTTGCGCATATTTTTAGATGTGATAATATAAGTCCTGTTAAAAAGATGATTTTTGCAAATGTAGAGAGGACCAGGAAAAGAGGTAGACCTCACGCAAGATGGATAAACAGCGTAGAGGCAGATCTCAAGACATTAAAAATCAATCGTTGGCGGATTGTGGCGTCTGATCGGAATTAGAGGAAGCTTGTTGAGACGGCCTTGGTCTGTAATAGGCTGTAGTGCAAGTAAAGAAGATCATTTAAAAAATCGTTGTCTTTCGAAAGATGCCAATTTTGACTCATACATACATAATAGCAGATTATCTAACAGTTATTGCAACAAGAATACTCATTTCTCGATGAACATCTATTTCTTATGAGTGTTAATATAATCGTGGCCAAAGACATCCTACAAAGCATTCCATACATGTTCTGTGGTATCCAGGATAATCAATCCACTTTAGCGCTAGCTTCACTTTCTAGAAGCTCATCAGCAGCACAAGTCCGCAATACAGTCTAGTGTTATCTTCCATAAAAATGAAGCCTGCTCCAACGGTACCTCGAAATAGATGCAGGTGGGGGAATGATCACTTGCTATATCGTTCTCAAGTAATTGTACCGCCTTCAAAAATTTGGCCTTTAGTCCGCGTGTTCATCATAACGTTATCTTTCCCTGATGTTAGTAGGATAAAACTGCGACACTACTTCTCTCTATATTAGGTGGCATAGAGAATTGCTTATGACACTGAAACGACTCTCATTTATGACTAAGAAGTTCCGGTCTTATTAACCTAAAATGTGCACAAAATGACTGTAGAGCGACAAACCTAACCAAACCTTCTTCAGAAAACCCCAAGACTTAGCAATGTTCAAAAGATAATAATAATAATAAACATTCTGATGAAAAGGTGAAGGGAGATGTAAGATAAACTAGAATGATTAAATCATGTTCGTGACCGTCTTAATTCATTTACCATTCAAAAAGAAAATGGCCGCAAAATAATGAAAGTAATCCTATTTTATAGATAATTAGCAAAGAACCCATTGCTGTTTGACTTTGAGTAGATAACGAAGTTTAATATAGCATTACACTTGCTCAAACTCTGGCAATGCCAAGGGATATTTGCTAGTTTTCTATAAAAGTAGGATTACTTTCATTAATTAAAAGTTATCGAAGAGTTTTATTCTAAAAGTTATTACAGATAATTCTTGTTATAATGCGATACACGAAAAAGGGCAAAATGGAATTACTTTATTGAGAAAACCCCTGATATTATTCGAATTCTTACTTTTATTTATTTGAAATATAATGATATTCATCTGTCTTTCGATGGGTTTCATAGTTTTTTCTTGGGAAGAAGCCACAAGAGGAAAAACAAAACTCACGAACTCTTTCCGTTTCCTTTTATGTTTACACATCCGTTGGAATAGGATGTGCTCGTGCTCCGTGCTGAGAAATAATCGTTTGCTGGTTATTCAATCATTGCCATAACGAAAGAATGGATTAAAAAACAACCGGTGAGTGTTTTCTTTTATTTATGGGGTCTAGATTGTGGTAAATTGCAAAATTATCGTTATTTTAATCAAACTAATGTTATTTATGCCGAATACTTTGATAATGAATAAAATTTTGATAATATTCTTTAGAAAATTTCTGAAGTAATTCGAAAACTAACTAAATAAATAAAGATGTTTTTGCATGTAGGATTGGAAAAATTGATTTGCACTTTAAGCACACAATATTTCGTAAGTGATAGCATCAATTTAAGATCCAATATGAAATTTTAAAAGATGGAAAGTTTTAAGAAAAAAATCAAATTTGATACTGGATACTCTATGAACTTGTTTTAGGTTTTCTACACTTTCTACAATCCCTAATCTTGCGTGGAATGTAAGTGATTTTATATTGTTCAAATGTCATTCTTTAACAATTTTATGAATTTTATTTTGTTGAATCTTGCAACGATAACTTTTATGGAAATAAAATACTAATTGTAATTTTAAAATTAAAATTTAATTAAGATTGAAAAAAAAAAAAGATTTAGTGTAAGGTATTAGACAATTCAAATGAAATAATTGAAAATACCCTTTCTTCTCCATATATTCATCATTCTAGAAGTATTTATTTAAATGTGTCTTTCATCGTTAAATCACGATATCATTTCATTTTTCTTATTCCAATTTTGTAAAATTAAATTCATTATTTCATTAATTTCTTATTTAACATATATATTTTAGATCATTTCAGTTTTACAATATATGCATTAAAAAGTGCATTCATTATTTTTATTAAGGAATTAAGTAGTGCAATTAGGAAAGGATTTAAGGATTATTAATAAGGAATTAAGTTCCTTTATGTTATAAAGCAAGTTATACAACGATTTTATTATAAAAACTTGTTGCAAAACAGTGGAATTTCTATTTACTTTTTTAAATTTATTATACCAACATAATGCTTTGTTATAACTGTGTTGATTCATTTTTATAATACGTTAAAATCATTGTTTTTATTTAATTAAAAAAACTGATTAAAATATTTCATAATTTCTGGCTGTGTCCCAAACTAAAATATATAATAATAATGCATCCAAAGAAGAAAAACTTGTTATATAAATGTTTATCAGTTTTTGGAAATATACATAGATTGATATATATCTCTTATTTTATGTATAGATAAAGATTGTAATTTTTAAATTTAAAGTAACTGCAAAAAAAAAAAAATTTAGAAAGTTTCGAATATTCTTAAATAACATACATGGAATTCAAGGTAGTCATCTACCATAGAGTAAAGACTTTCTTAGACATACATATACTAAATATGGCTGTCATATCATGAATTGTTATAAATGGATTGAACACGAAGTTTTCATTAAAAAAAGAAATGTGAATGTTTATGAATTTTAAATTATGATTATTTTTCTTGTCGTATGGGAAGATTATTAAGTCAGTTTTATGAGGTATGATAAGGCTAGTTATCGATGGTGTTATCCATTTGCGTGTCGCGTGAGAAGAAACTTGGAAAAATCCTACCAGACAGCCTGACTGTCAATGCAGGATGCAGGCACACGCTGTATTAATCGATATCTAATTTCGTCTTTTCTGAAAGCATTGACTACAATGAATGCCACCAATGTGTTCAAACTTGAATCTTCTACGCATCGGATAAATTGCGTGCTTGTGAGATAAATTATAATTTAATTTGAAATATTTTAAAATTGATTCCCGTGTATATGGGGGGGGATGGATACTAAACTCGTAGATAAATAAATATCTTTCGAATGCATTAATCAAATAATTAGAAATTTGATCAACCTGATTTCAATATTTATCAAAGAAAAACGGCATGAAAATTTAATAATGATAGCAACACAAATCATTAAGTAAGTGGAAATATATTAAGAATTAGGTTGGTTGTCGCTTGTATACAAAGTATTTTACAATTATACTAAATTGTTACTGAAAATGAACTAGTTATTAAAAAATAAAAGCATTTATATACTTATAACAGATTACATGAAATTCAGAACAAAATACTTTATACTAAAAAGTATTTATTATATTCACTCTAAATCAATTTGGAGCGAATATTTCTGTAACTACTCTATATTTCTCTTGTTATTTATTCTTAGAAAAATTTATTAAATAAGCTTTTTTTTTTCACTTCAATTTAATACCTTTCTTTTTCAGTATTAGTTAAAAACTAAGAAATTAAATTACCAATAAAAATATTAAATCATGTATGATGTAAATATTTGATTGATATCATATTTCTTTATGTATTTTTTTTATTCCATTTACGTACTTATGGGTGATGAAGGGAGGACATTACTTTCTAGGAGCATTTTAAGGGTAGTTGCATATGAGTGTCGTATGGGGAAAAACACAGAAAACTTCCACCACTTAAATATAAATAAGAAAAATTCACGCCAGTCTTCACAATCAGGAAGGACAATTACTTTCGAGAATACTGTAAGGGCTAACTGTCCTACTTTTGCCCAGGAGAAATCCCAGAAAATAGGACAAAGTCAGGTAAATTCCCACCAGATTATCAAAGCGAGATGTTTTAAACATAGCATCGCGATAGTCATCTAATCTCCTTGTTTCTGAAAGCAGTAACTGCAATGGACGCCCCCACAGTATCTGAAATTTAGCCTCTATGACTTTTATTGAATTTAAAATACTTTAAATGCTACCTAGTTTTCCCCCCATCAAATGATGCCGATGACAGTTTTTCCCCATCAAATGATGCCCGAGACAGTTTTTTCTCTATCAATTACAACCAGAAAAAATTATTCCCTAACTATCAAATGCAGCTCCATTTATCACATATGATCAAAAAAAGCTAAAAGATTAGATATCTTTGATCTAATGCTTTAAAAATCCCCATCCTTTATTTTTTTATTCCTTCAAATCGAAAGGCATTTCAGATAGATATCTCTAAGTTACGTCATGATTATATCTGAAAATGCATTTTCTTCTAATTCCCACAAATAATTCCTTTGTTTCTGTTTTATTTGTATATTTTCTGTCCGCAAATATCGTATGCGCTGTATAGGTAAAGACGTCATCATCAAATAATTGGCTTGGAATGAATTTATTTGTTCATCTGCTGTTAAATGTAGATCTTGTAGGATAGAATGCAGTTCGTTGAAATGCTTGACTGAAAAAAATTGTAATTTTATGTCGTTTTGCTTAGCTTTACCTGATGTGAGTCAGAAGTTTATTATGTAAAATATTCCACAAATCCTAACACATTTTTCTTCTTCTAAATCTTAATTCGAGTAACCTTTCCTGTATTAGCAATGTTAAGTTGCCTCAAGTTATTTTAAAATTATTTCGGCGATATCTAAATAAATACGGAAAAAGTAACTTCACATTCTTATACTGGGGTAAAAAACCTATAATAGTCTTTATTAATTAAAAATGTTATAACATTTATGACTTGTCCAATAAAAATTTTGCAAAGTTCACGAAGATTAAAAAAATTAGCATTGTTTATGTAATTTTAGTATTTAATAATGTAATATTAAATGATTAGTATTATGTTTACGTTTGGAAAACAATACAGTAAAGTCTTGTTTTATTTCTTTGTAAAACGCGCATTAAATAATGTAAAACATAGTTTACTTAAAAAAACTTCTACGTTTTATTAAAATTCTAAATATTAAAACACAAAACAAGCAAAGCAAATTGCAAAAGACTCAGCTACCGATCGCTAATAGAACACGCCAAATTCACCGAACGAGAGAATGATTTTTTTTTTGCTATCTATGTATTTTTTTTTTTTTTTTTTTTTTTTTGTACCTCAATAAATAACATGCAAAATCATAAACATAATCCCTTAATGTATTTTTATATTTTTTTTATTCTTATATTAATAATAATAATTCTCTTCATAAATATTAATATTATTCTCTTTACATACAGCTTGTTTGGCAATATCTCATAAACTGTTCAAGGCAAGAATCCATAAATGTTACATAATATTACTCATACTAATTCTCTTCATAAATATTATTTATATTATTTTATTTATATACAGCGTGTTTGGAAATATCTCATAAACTTTACAAGGCAAGAATCCACAAATGTTACATATGAATCCTACCTCTACGATGCATAGTTTTTGAGAAAAGTGCGAAAGAAAAACTATGATCACATCCGATGGTTGGAAATTAAGCTTTATTGGATGTTGTTGGTTCCGTGGAGAGAAAGAAAGAAAAAAAAAAGATTTAGGAGAATAAAAATTAAAGTAAAATTTGCATCCCTAGGCTTTGAGAAAGGAAAACAATTTAAAGAAAGTTAGGTGCGTGTCTATTATGCTATTGAACATTTATTACTGCTGTATGTGCTGATGTATTTCTTTCATGATTATTGTGTTATGTTGTATATCTACGGTAAGTGTAGTGAAAATGCATTACAAACTGGGCTAGAGAATATTTCTCACTCTTTGCCTTTCCTGCCTTCATCCCAACTGCAATGTCAGAGGGTAGGTTGAAAGGGTCTCATTATATTACCACCACAATTTTTACAGCTATGGGCGCATCCGAAGTAAATGGTTTAACGAATCTCAATTACTACAAAACAAGACTTAATTGCTTGTTTGCATCTGACTCTACTTTTATGGACACATGGTTGTTCGATTGTGTACAGTTTGCCACTCGCACGATTACCTGGTTATGCACGGTTGTCTTTTTGAGCACCTTCCTATGTAAACAACATGTCAATGCAATTATCACTGTTTTTATGTCTGCTAAAGTTCCTTTTCCATGCACAGGATGTGACGCCATATTTTTTTCTTTCGTTTTTTTTTTCCCCCTGAAAAACTTTTCATCGTTGAGATTGGATCTAGGCAACTTTTATGTACTTCAAGCGAAGATTCTCGTGCTGTGCAGGGTTACTATTAAAGCATAAACAAGAGAACTTAGATTTGATCTGTTTATTGGACTTCCAACTGAACTTTAATATTACTAATTTAGAAACCTTTCACAGAGATGATGTGTGGTGTTGAAGTAGTAGTAGATTAGAAGCGTAATGCGACAACTATTAAGCCCTTCAGGAATAGATTATTTGAAGGAGTACCCAGGTTTGAGTCTACCGGTGGCGCACACTGCACGTGTCGGAAACCAGGAGACTAGATGTGTTGTTCGTTGTTTCTTATCCGACTTGATCTATAATATCTAGTCCATGAAACCTTGTGTCTTAAATCGACGATTCATGATAAAGGACTAAAAATGCAGCTTCTTTTTGTCCTTGAACTTAGGTCACAAAGACATTTGTCATCCTATTAAGAGAGATCTCTGACTTTACCGCACCCGTTTATATCCCCTGGACTTAGGTACGCTTTACGGACCTTTACCCGTTTTTTACGATATGCATGGGCTACAGTGGGCCTAATCTAACCCGGACCTACACGGACTGGAGACTAGATATTGATTCTGGCAACATATGTAAAACATTTTATATCGATAATCAGGTTCGAGATTTACGGGGTTTTTTCTATACGACATGCAAACGTGGGGCATTTACCCCTAAAAGTCATCTCAAAAAGCAATTTCCTGTCTTCATCAAAAGTTCGTTGGGTTATTCCTGACACACATAAGTGGAGCATAAGGCTCGCCGATGTTCATAAAAAAAATCTCTAAATATGAATAGGATAGGATAGGATCTAAAAGCAGCTGAATGTAACAGCTGAAAACATAACTTACGTTTTCAGTTTGCTCAAAGCTTTGATTTTGGAAGATTCTTTCCAATTCCAAAAGGAAGTCAGTGTTAGTAAAAGTATGCGCATTTCACATATAATTTCGATTTCCTTTTTCCTTTCTGGTATTTTAGGCATATGAAACATTTCTTATGTAAGTATTTTATTTCGGAAATAAAGTTTCAATTATCTTTTTCGGTAGCAATTTTTAGAATAATTACATCAGAGATTATTTTTACTAGAAAACATTTAAAAACAAACGATATTTAAAACGTTTTTTTTAAAAATATTTATTGAAATATTTTAATGAATTTTCTGAGATAAAGTACAGAAGGGGTTCAGGCATTTTTTGTAACGATTTTAACTTTCTCCATGAGTTTAACGAATAAAAAGAAATAAATGAATAATTTAAATGTATAAAAAGAAAAATCAGAATGGCAACGGTTCAGTATAAAGTTTAATTATCGTCTACATCAATAAAATTATTCTTTGTTTTAATATGCCGTTGAAAAATAAACTATGTATCGAGTTATAAAGTATTTATCGATATATAAATTATTTATCGATATGTAAATATATAAACTATATCTAATATATAAAATTCTCGTGTCACAGTGTTTGTTGCCAAACTCCTCCGAAACGGCTTGACCGATTCTTATGAAAATTTTTGTGCATATTTGGTAGGTCTGCGAATCGGTCGTAATCTATTTTTTAAACCCCTAAGTGATAAGGGTGGTCCACTCCTAAATATTTTTAAAAATTTCTTTCGTAAAACAATGTAGTGGTTTTTTTTAATTTCTTAGTCATGACATTACAGCACGTGCGTTTAAACAAAAATTAAAGTCTTTAATCGGCTTCATTTTTTTTACTTTTATTTAATTAAGTGATCTTATATAAATCAATACGTGTTGTGAACTCGCGCCAACAACGGCCGTTGCTTTACCTGTATATATTATACGCAACGTTTTTGTGGGAATAGTTTTAATTTAAAAGAGAAATATTTACATGTTAACTAAATATACGTGTTTTATCATTGTTAAAGGTAAGTCAAATAATAAGAGAACAAATACTGTTATATTTGCACGTGCAGCGGGTTAATGTCTTAACTTAATGTTTTGTTAAGTTATATTCTCTGCACGTGTAGCATTAAATTATATGTACACGTGTAGCATGTGTTAATGTTTAGTTAAGCAAAATTGGCAACTTTATTATTGTTCTAAGAAAAATAAAGATGGCTGTTATTGCGTTTTAACTTACAGGTGTAATTGTGTTGTAATTTTCTTTATTGTGGCGAATCTGGGATTCCAGTAAAGTAAGTGTTATTTGCAATTCGAAAGCATAAGATTATCGGAAGCAGAAACTTATAACGACAAACTATTTGGCGGCACTCTGTTACTCCTTTCAGGTGATTTCAGGCAAACACTTCCTGCCATTCAACGTTCAACGTACGCTGATGAGATCAATGCTTGCTTACAATCATCGTCACTGTGGCGTAACGTTGAAAAATGACAACTAAAAGTAAACATGCGCCTTCAAATGTTTCAAGATCCATCCGCTGAAACATTCTCAAAGCAACTGTTAGATAATGGCGATGGAAAAATTGCTGTACAGGAAAATACTGGATGCATAAAATTTCCGATAGATTTCTGGACAATCATCGACTCGCAAAATAATCTCATCGACCACATATCTCCCGATGTATGCACACAATTCAAAAATCTTGATTGGTTGGCAGAAAGAGCAATTTTGGCAGCAAAAAATTTGGATGTCAATGGTTTAAATTCCAAGATACAACAGTTGTTGCCAGGGAACTTGGTGTCATACAAATCTATCGATACAGTTTGCGATGCCAATGAAGTTGTAAATTATCCAATTGAGTTTTTGAATTCATTGGATTTGCCAGGCATACCACCGCATCATTTACAATTAAATGTTGGATCTCCGGTTATTTTGATTCGAAATTTGAACCCACCACGGCTGTGCAATGGAACACGATTAGTCATCAAAAAATTAATGAGAAACGTTATCGAAGCCAGCATTTTGAATGGCAAGTTCGAGGCGAAAATATATTGCTGACACGAATCCCTATGATTCCCACAGATGTGCCAATTGAATTCAAACGTATTCAATTTCCAATTAGATTGGCATTCCCAATGACAATCAATAAGTCGCAAGGCCAAACGATGTCTGTTTGTGGCTTAGATTTGGGCACACCGTGTTTTTCCCACGGACAACTATACGTGGCATGTTCGTGTGTGGGTAAACCATCCAGTTTGTTTGTGTTGGCTAAAGACGGACTAACCAAAAATATCGTTGCACTTAGAGATTGATGTTGATTATTTTTTAATTGCCATAATTAGTAGTAAATATGTAAATAACTATTTTTGATGCATGTACAGATATTATATAATGTAATTTAAAATATATTTATTAATTTAATAAAATATAAAGGATGAAATAAATAAATGGTTAGTGTATTATCATTTTATACGCCGTCATTGTTTGCAACGTTCCATTCCTCTTCTAATCATAACCACATTTCCACACACTTATAGTAAGTAAGTTTGTTTTTAATTTAACTAAAAAAATATTTTATAGAAATAATGTATATGGCAAAACAACGTTTGCCGGGTCAACTAGTATCAATATATATTTTTACTCTTTACGAAGAGAAATATTTATATACGATTATTAAAAAAAAAGATGTAACATAATTTTAATATTTCTACGCTTAAAATAAGTGACAAAATTAATGAAAAAAGTAAAGATATGTCAAAAATTACATTTCACTAAGAAAAATTGATAAAAATTTCTACACTCTGGCACTCGGTATCAGAGGATACGGGTCCCAGCGGTGACATGGATATTTGTAGTGATTCGGATTTCACTTTAAACCGTAGGTACCGGTATAATATGACTGTGGGGTGTAGGGTTGACATTCATACCCCTTAAAAGGAAAACACCTCCTGTCTCGAAATCTGCCAGTAGTCAGACGGCATTAGCCCACCATGGGGCTGTCGTTCCAATGAAGAAGAATATATATATATATAGTTGATCAAAATCGTAACAAAAATGTAAAGTAATTATGTTTTTTTTTCCATAATATATTGTAGATGTTATAATGGATTCCATAAAAGAGAAACTACGTTGGAATTGCCCAAGTGATCGAGAACTTGTTCTACGAGCTAAGTATGTTATGTAGCTATTTATATTGTTTTTTTTTACATTATTTTTGAATAAAACTTTGATAATTTTTTTCACAATTTAATAGATAAGAATTAAATCAAGTCAGATATTTGTAACAAATACAGAATTTTTTTTTTTTTTTTTTTTTTTTTACAAATTTAATTTAAAAAAAAAATACTCCAGAAAGCAATAATTTACTTCAACATAATGAATTATCCAAATTATATTGAATTTAAATTAAGCGATAAAATACTATAAATAAATATTTTTTACATTTGCTCTTCATACATTCAAGCTTGATTTTGTCTTTTCAAAGTATTTATCAGGGTTTAAAAACAGATCTTTCAAATCAATAAAGGAAATTTAAAGAAAAAAATTCATTGAGGTTATAAAAATAATTTTCATATTTAATTGTTTACCCATTTATTAACATAAGCCGAAATACCTTGGTGGATTACCGGTTGAATGATATTTTTCAGTTAGCGAAGTGCCAGTGATAATGTGAGCAATGGCGCCGAGTATTTAAGCCTTTTACCACGCCAAACATCGGGACTTTATACATTATGATTGGCGATTTTTTGTCGGCATTTAAATTGGCGCGATCTGGCATTCCCTAACTTCAAAAGGCCAGTTGGATTCAAAATTAAGAGAGTTAGTTTCAAAATCAGACAAAAAAAGCTGAATTGAAAACTGTTTTGTCTTATTTATGGACCACGTAAACCTATAAGAAGGAAAATCCTTTCTGTGGAATCGAGAAGAAGAGTGTGAATCAAATTTAAATTCCACCAATGAGATATCTTGTTCTAAATTATGGTGGTTCAATATCAACAAAGTGTAGCGTGTTGCACTCAATATAAATCTGAAACTTTTATTATTGTTACTTTTATTACGTGCATAATTTGTCGGGAAAAAAAATCGAAGTTAAGCTGTCGCCAGAAGATATAAACATCCTCTTCTACGTGGGCGTGAGCTGGTTGGAAGGAGAAAGAAATGCAACCAGGACAGAGTGCGTTTTGTTTTCGAAAAAGTAATATAAACTTTTTTTTTAAAGTCAATTCCTACTTTATTTTCACTCTATTGCAGAAAGTCTTTTATAAATGTTTTTCATTCATTTTTTTAAGTTTATCTGGCGCCATCTATTATTAAATACATACAACTTAAATCTAAAAAAAATTATAATTAATGAATTAAATTTAATTACTGAATTAATATTCAAAAAACTGTATTAACATCCAGTGTCATCCACTACAAGTTCAAAGAAAATGTATTTGAACTTGAGTAGATGAATAAAAAGTATTTTATGAACGATTGGAAATTTGAACAAAATACATATAGGGAGAGTGTGAGCCAATAGAAGGAATTGAATAAAATAGTTGAGTTTTTACAGTCCACTCATAGTATGTGTTTTTATTTTGAGACCATTAGCAGTAGTTCAATTGGAACTTTAGTTAAAGTACCTGCTATTTGAAAATATAAATAACACATCATATTATTTGCATGTCATTAAAAAACTTCAAAGGAAAAAACAATTATTGAAATTATTATTCAAATTCACTGATTTATATTTGTTTATTTTGCACTAATCCATCAAATTTTTGGAAAATCTTATTCCAGACTGAATTCCGGATGGTCTGTTCACAGCCATGATTATTTTGAAAAGAAGGAGCCAATTCAGGATCCAGAGCTTCGATCCATAGAAAATGTGATAGAGAGAGCGAGACAAATTGACATGTTGGAAAAAGAAAGAATTGGGTAAAACCAATTTTATTTAATTATTTTACTTAAATTTAATCGAAAAATTTATTAAAAGAACGTTTTTTAATATACTCACTAAATTTCTAGAATTTTTTTTTATATCGGTGAACCTTTCATTACTGTATGCCAATACCCATTAATTGGCATTGGTGAGAGAAGTTTCAAGGACAGTTACTCCGTATTTGTGTGTTGTAAGGAAGGAAAACTCGAGGCCATTAAATTCATCTATTTTTGGAAGCTATTCAATGTAACGTTCAACTCCAGTAGATTCAAATCTGATTATTATCAATGGACACGAGTTAGGCAACTCCTATAATGTTTTCTTTATAACAACTTTAAAGAAATCCTACCAGAATACTATTATGATACATTTTACATCTATTATTATTATTATTTTTTTTGTACGTTAATGGGTCTCGAATAAAGAACAACCCACTGACAAGCCATGATAGAAGGATATTGCCTTTTGGAAGGACCTTTTAGGAGTATATGAGCCCAGTGACATATGAGAGAAAACTCGGAAAAATTTCCACCAGGCAGTTGACTATAAATGCGAGACACTTTACACACATTGTCACAATCGCCATTGAGTCTCCTCGTTTCTAGACAGATATCTCCAGTAGATTCAAACCCGAACTCAGTTGCACGCTATTTGTGCACATTACCACTGGGTCACGAGTCGAATACATACATCATTTGTTAATTTTTTTTTTCCCTCTTTTTTGGAATATAATTTCGTTAGTCAGGAAATAATTTCTCTTTTTCTCTAAGTTTGGAATATAATTTCGTTAGTCAGGAAATAATTTCTCTTTTTCTCTAAGTTTGGAATATAATTTCGTTAGTCAAGAAATAATTTCTCTTTTTCTCTAAGTTTGGAATATAATTTCTCTAGGGGCCTGATGGAGGAGTGAGTAGCGCTCAGTACCACAGATTCGAGGTTCAGGTTTTCACAGTTCGGCTGTGCCATGGATGTTTGTAGTGGTTCGGAATTCACTTTAAACAGTAGGTCACAGTCTAATATGACTGTTTGGCGTAGGGCTGACAACCGTAAAACGAAAACATGCAATGCCTTGAAGTCTACCAGACGGCCTTGGCCCACCATGGGGGGATTGTGGGGGCTGTTGAGCCATTGAATAAGAAGACATTTTCTAGGGATCTCGCCTGGTTTTTGACATAGTGATAACGCAAGTAGCTGCCATATAGGAGAATGAAGGTTCAAATCAATGTTTCGCTGTGTATTTATATCGCTGCTTTCAGAAAATAGGTGACTCGATAGTGATTGCACCGACGTGTTTTATCGTCTCGTATCAAAATATACTAATTATTGCGTTTTACTGCTATGTGGGGAGTTTTTCGGGTTTGCTTTTACATGACAGTAAATTCGTGGCAATCGCCTCTAAAAACTACCTGGGAGGGTACAATTTTTTTTACTCCTTGATGGATAGTGGTTTGTTGGCTTCGAATTCAACTGAATCTCTTAATTTATGGTAGAAAAAAAATTTAGATTGCTAAATACATTATTTGCTATAATTACATTGTCTAAAACTGTCGAAAAGTTTGAGGATATTCAGACAATGAATACGTTGTTTGCAATCAGGATTTTATCACTATAAGGTACAGAAAATTATCACCCAGTGGGATTAAATATTTTAATTAAAATCACCGTAAGTGCTCTCAAGATTTTATTTAAATTGTTTAATATTTTTTTGGTTGGGGGAATTTTCTGTCCTGATTTTCTGTATAATTCTGATGGTTAATTATTGAGGTATTGTTGAGCTAAGAGCATTAATAAAAAAAAAATCATTTCTTTCTTCTATAGGAGGATGGTATTTAGACTGGAGAACATGAAGAGAAATACAGTTGGAGATGGTAAAAAAACTTGCTCCATGTGTGGAATTTCTTTCGGGGTCTTCCGAGTTTCTTCAGTTGTTTGTTGCGATTGTTGCATGGTAACTCATCTTTCTGGATTCTTTCATACTAATGACTAACTTATTTCCTGGCATTATAATCCATGTTGGATCATGGCCGTCTGCCTGCTGGCAGATTCCGAAACAGGAGATGTTTTACGGGGTAGGGTTGCCAGCCCTACGTCCAAAACTCTACAGTCATATTAGACCGAGACCGAAGTGGATTTCAAACCACTACAACAACCATAACTCAGCCGGGTCTCCACAGCCCGAAACATGTAGTACCGAGCGCCAGAACATTAGTTCACTCAGCCATCAGGCTCCTTTCATATTAATGGCCTGCCTGTAATACAAGCGTCGTATAACCCGTAGGCGCAATTTTTAGTCAGAAAAATGTAAAAGATTTCGTATAATCCGCTGGTTATTCGTTCCTGTTTTTCGACATATTATACTTATACCAATCAAATTCTATTTTTATACCGATGGCATGAAACTAATAAACACTTTCACAGTTTTAAACAACGTTTCTGATCCCACAATTACATGGAAAAAAATTAAATTGCAAATTTAAGATAACGGGGGAAAAAAGGACTTGGATTCGAAAACTATTGAGAAAACAAAAGAAATGCTATTTTTTCGATGATTTATCTACATATCTCCTAGAGAGATAAAAACATTTATCAATAACACAGTTAATAATTATAACGACTTTCTGTAAAATATTTTTAATATCTATTTCTTCTTTTACCTTTTCTTTCTTTCATTAACTTTTATGTGAACATAATATAACTACGCATTATATTATGTTTATTTTTGTAATAGTCTTGACACCTCTCCACCGTTATTAATAACTTTTATGTTTCTTCATGTTTAGACACAACGTTATGTTTATTAACTTATGTTTAGATACAACGTTAATTCGCCAAAATGGTGTTATCTTTTTATATAAAATGTATGTATGTTGTATGTTTTCCACCATAATAAAACTGTGACACTTAGAAATTTAATTTTTTTCTTTGAATTTATTATTTAGTTCTGAAAATTTGTAGCGAAAAATTACGAAATTTTTCTTATTAATTAATTTTTTTAATAACAAAAAAAAATCTTATTTTTTTATGCCATCAGTTGATGCCAACTAAGGTTGGCACCATTAATTAAGTTGCAAAAAATATGGTAGGAAATTTACACTAAAGTTTTCAATTTATTTTCCACTCTAACGCTATTATGAGGGGCCGAGTGGCTAGCGCTCTGGCCCTCGGTACCATAGGTTTTGAGGTTAGAATCCCGGCGGTGCCATGGATGTTTATAGTGGTTTGGAATCCACTTTAAGCTGTAGGTCTCGTATGACCGTAGAGTGTCACAGAGCCCAATCAGACTTCTCACTCACATCATTCCCAAACTGTAAAGGAACAACTCAGCTCTACGCACAGTGATGTGGTATGGTGTAGTAGTAACGCTATTATGTTCTTCAGCATAAATACTAACATATTAAAGGGGGAGAATGAATATAGAGAATTCTTGAATATTTTTGAATTATCAGATATTTTTTCTTAAAAAGCTAAAAATGTTTATTTTTCTATAATCAGACAACGCCGGCCCATATTTGATAATCCATGATAAAGTGGTCAATTAGAAGTTAATCACCGAGTTCATGGTTTATATAGACATAGCACAAGAAGATGGAAGGGGGAGATTTCGTTTTTTAGAGATAAGAACTTATTTGGGCGAAGTCTCTATCTGTACACCAAAATCTACCACAGTAGAATTATGACCCAAGATTTTTGTAAAGAGTCAAATTTTTTAATATTAAAAATTTTTTATTTCTCCAACTTTCAAGGACATATTGATGATGTATTACTCCATAATCCCTGAACGAACTTTGTACCAACTTCAATAAGAATCGTTGCAATATTTTTAAAGTTGCTTGGCAATTTCGAAAATGTGTTCTTTATATGATTAGGTAAAAAAAATAATTATAGTTAAACGACAACAAAGATCAGAATGTTTCCCTCTCATTATCAAATTAGCAAGAATAAATTTATTTGTTTTGTATTGTATTTTATTTATTTATAAATACTTTTATTTCTGTTGAAGGCTGTGTGTGAGAAATGCAGGGTAGACATACAAAATAATCCCCAAGAAATGTGTGTGCTATGCAAAATATGTGCTGAAAATAGAGAAGTAAGTGTTATTTCTCGAACTAAAAATGGATATGTCATCTTTAAATATTGATCTTATCTAGTTTTAAAGACACACACACAAAATCACGATGACGTTCATATAATATTCAATATATTACAACAATAAAAGCAAATGAACTTCAATTTCTAATTTTTATTTTATAGTAATAGCTTTTTCTGTGACAAAATAGTTCAAAATTCATTGTTATTTTGTAGCTTCAGTTATTGCTAAGCACATTATAGATCTCTAGAAAATTTTAGTTTTTCCAAGAAAAATTCATTAATTGTTAAAGTTATTGGCAATGCGAGAATAAAAAATAAAAAAAAAAAAATATTTCAATTAGTGGAAATTATGATGTTGAATATAATTTAACCCTTTACTGCAAAGGCTAAATAGCTTATATACGACTTTCTACGTTTACTGCTTTAAACTTTAGAAACCTAATAAAAGGATATATATATACATATAAACATGTGATTATAAAAAAAAATTATATAAATCCCTAAATATCATACCGTTTACATGAACTGAATAAAATTTTGGTTTAAGATATGAGCTCAAGAATCACATGAAGAACAACAGCTAAACTCTAAAAGTTACAGTTACAGTGACGAAATTCGAAAATTTTAATTAGCAACATTTACCTTTCTTTTATTGGAATGTAATCTTCATAGCGAAAAATCATTAAGAGTGTTGGAATGGTACCTGTAGCACTAACTAAGAGACTAACAGAACATAGACTATCAAAAACCACAAATAAGGACAGAGAAGCAATAAAAAGCAAAACATCTTATTGTATTTCACAAATTTTTCATGACTTCATTCACACACGATGACACGTGTGCATGCTGCAGATGGCGGATGGCACTGAAGCACCTATCATGGCAAGAGGAATCTGTTGCTTAAGAGGAAGGCTTAAAGGCCATTTGTTATTATCGTCATACAGGATGAGGAATTCATTTGCGAAATCTAGCCGTAATTGGTTATCACCCGCTTGCAACATCTAGACACGCTAGATCCGATACGGAAACATGTGGAGAACAGAGCTCAGAATCTTAGTGACCATAGAATTCGGCAACTGAGGAACACGTGAAACACCACAGGCACTTGCAAAACGAACTTGTTGAGTGCATGGTAATGGAAGAAGTCGTCATGTGCTTTTGCAACAGTCTCGGCAGGAAGGAAAGTCGTCCAGGCCGAGATTGATAGCAAGTGCAACCAGTTTCTACAAATTTGCTTACAGCTTTTGCAATACACAGGCTTCGATGTAGCCCATGGGTTCGACAATGCCTCTGAGCCATTTTATCCGTTCAGGTAATGAATCTTTACAATTTCTCCACGTTGTTTCCATGTAAGTGTCATGTTGTTCAGAGTGCAAGAAAACAGGATATATGCTACATATGCTTTCACGTAGTCATAACGACGTAGTCATTTCGTGCGACGACGTCAGTCATAACGCTACCTTATGCCGAACCATAAAATCTATGTACATTGGTCTCTTCTTTTCGTTTCGAAGAGATTCATTAGGTTAAGATGAAAGTCGAAGACATGAACTGTGGCGTCATTAGAAAAGAAAGTCGTGCTCTGATGTGAGCCACAGTTGTTTACTCTTTTTTCTGTTTAGCTCAAGCGATTTTCGTGCTAGAGGTACCATTCCAATACTATTTATGGTTTTTCAATAAGGAGATCACATTACAATTAAAAAAAAACCAAATGTTGGAAATTGAAATTTTTGAAAAGTTCTCATTATAACTGTAACTGTGAATGCTTAATTGTTGTTTTTCCTATTATTGTTGAGGACATGTCTCAAAATATTTGAAACCAAAATTTTAATCAGTTTCTGTGAACAGTATGCTAGATAGTGGCTCATTAATCGTGATATTTATTTTTTTTATTATCACACTATATATATATATATATATATACAAGTAACATTTCTTTAATATCATGTATATTCATGCATTATTATCAATTTTCCTGATTATACATGCTACAAAGAAGAACAACAAGATTTTCTGAAATACCATAAGGATTAGAGACAATTTTTTTTTAATAGAATACAATTTAGTATGTTTATTAGTAAATGTCTAAAAAAAATAATAATAATAATAATAATAAATTATTTTATTAAATTAAAAAAAAATTAAGAATTTAAAAAAAATATTAAATTTATTTAAATAAATTAGTTAAATGTCTAAATTTTATCACGTTACATTTTTAAGAAGCTTTGTGAATTATAGAATTATAAAATAAAGCTTTTCAACGCCCTCAGGTTTGGAAGAAGTCGGGTGGCTGGTTTTATGGGCAGGTTCCTCCTTCTGAATTACAGAGTTTTCAAAACATGAAGTATATTCAAAAAGCTGGATCTCCCAGCTGTGCTAGAGCATTCGACACGTGGGAGCATAGGAGACCAGGTAAAAAAATCTTTATTTACACATCTTCATTATACTTTCGAATAGAATTGATGTATAAATGAACATTTCAGTATCATGTTACTTAGAAAAGCACTTCATATTTTCTAAGTTAAGTGTTTTATTAAATTACTTTTATTTCTTATTAAATTACTTTTAAAGCTCGTTCCCACCGAGGCGTGAGGCGGCGACGCGTCACGCGGCAGGAAAGAAAATTTTTTCGACCCGTTCACACCGAAACGTCAGAAATCGCTTTACGTCTAGTGAAGTTCCAGTTACTTCTACTAGATGGCAGATCTACTATTGGCTCAATCCAAATCACATGACGCAATAAGCATTTGAGAGTTGAAAGTTGATCAACTCGAAGCGGTGGATTTCAACCGGTTTCAGGCGAACTCGGTTAGGCTAGTGATTGGTCAATGCTTCACGCTTCAACGCCTCGGTGGGAACGAGCCTTTAAGCTTTTCTTTTCTCCACACTTCCCTTTACTACTTAGGGCCTATGTAACCCTTACCAGTTAAGGTTCGTTCCCACTGAGGCGAGAGACGTGAAGATTCAAGAGGCAAGCGAGAAAATTTTTTCGACCCCTTCACAGCGAAACGTCAGAAATAGCATTATGCCTAGTGAAGTTCCGCTTCGAGTTGAAAGTGGGTCAACTCGGAGCGGTGCATTTCAAACCGGTTTCAGGCGAACGCAGTGAGGCTAGTGATCGGTCAAATTTTTTCGCTTGCATTTTCTCGCCTCAGTGGGCACGAGCCTTTACAAAGGGGAGAGTTTAATAATGGTCCGGAGAACTTTTATGGATAACTGCCCCGCATTTGCTTTTCGTATGGGAGAAAACCCAGTAGACTCCCACCAGGCAACCTGATTGCTAATGCGAGATAGTTTTACAAATATTGCCATAACCACCACCGAGTCTCCTCCTTTCTGAAAGCAGTAACTACAATAGAGTCTAACCAGGCTGTAGACTGATGCACGATAGTGATTTTATACAGTTACAGTTTTGGCACTTGAATTAAAATATTGAATTGGTGCTCAATTCGTATCCGAGGTAAAATGCGCTAGTTAGCTCGTCTTAAAGTGAACTCCCGCATCTTCTAGCGGTAAGCATTGCAATGGTGATAGGATTAGATACTTTTCTTGGTGGAGTTACATTTTAACCCCATCACTAAGTGCTTCTGACTCATCACATTTTCGCTACCATACAAATTAGCATCCTGGTTGCCAAATGGCTAGTACTCTAGCCTTTGATATTATAGGTTTTAAATTAGAATACTGGAGGAGCATAGACGTTTGTTAGTGCTTCGGAATCTATTTTAAACTGTAGGTCCCGGTTTGTGCGCCGTAGAGAAACAAACGAAACTATATTAGTTCACCGAATTGTTTCTGAACAGGTTGCATCGAAGACTATCTGCTAAATGTTTTATTTCCTATTGTTATTATTTTTTAATTCTTTGTTTTTTAAATGGCAGCATTATTTCTAAATTTTAATGTAAATAGTAATCGTTTTACTATACAAATCTCATTTATATTCCGTAATGACATCGGTATTGAATTTATATGACAAAACGTTAAATCGTATTTTCTTGTGGGAAAACTCTCAACAACAACCCGGAAATTTTGTTGCTTCAACCATTTTTACGTAATTTTGTTTATTTTGTGCTCATTCGTAAAAATAGGTATAATTATTTATCGTTTTTGCTGTGTTGTAAGCATTTGGCCACCTTTTCAAATACCTCATAGAAAAATATTTCTCAATTATATAAAAATACAAATATTTCACTCTTTAATATAACTTTAATTCTCAATTAGAATTAATTTCAT
Organism: Caerostris darwini; assembly: GCA_021605075.1. Classification (NCBI taxonomy): domain Eukaryota; kingdom Metazoa; phylum Arthropoda; class Arachnida; order Araneae; family Araneidae; genus Caerostris; species Caerostris darwini. The sequence goes on along the minus strand of BPLQ01002337.1, from coordinate 1,642,916 downwards.
AGATATACAGTATATTTCAGGGAGGTAATGTTACTTGAGGCCTTGACAACCTTAAGTCATACGTGCCTCCTAGGTGGTGGTAAAGGAGTAACGACTAGAGGCTATGGCTACTTGTCCCGCAAAAATGACTGTGCGCCATCCAAACTTTAAATTGAATGCACTACAGTGGAATGCTGGTGGCCAGTCTGGCGATAAATCTCAAGAAATTAAAAAGATTTATCTAGAGAGGGGTGTTAATACTGTCGTAATCCTAGAGACAAATAACACAGGGGGGAAAAAAAAAAGAAGATATTAAGTTATTTAATGAAAATGGTAAACACATCATTTTCAAGTGGATTCCATCACATATTGGAAACGAATGGACAGATCTTCTGACAGAAAAAGGAACAGAAGAGGTACTTGGACAATGTCCTATCCGTCTTGAGTCTTTTAGGAGAACTAACACCGAAGGAAAATTCTGGGAGACAATTGGGGTTGACTGAAAATAAAATTGAGTGGACAAATTCGCAAAGAGACTATTGCCAATTTTAGATAAGAACTGGATACGACTGCCTGGCCGAACATCTGGCCAAAATAGGGATTGTGATGGGGATGTGTTTTATGTAAAACAGAGAAAATGAATAAGGCCCATCAACTTGTTTGCTCGGAACTGGACTCTAACTTACAACAGAATAGTGACACTTGTGTAGTACTCTTGATTGGAGGGCCTTAAAAACATGTCCTAATCAACACGGGCTTTTATTATGGTAACTTGTTTTTTACGGCCTTTTAGCCGTTTTTGTTAAAATGTTCGGTCTTTTCCCTTTGTAATTTTGATTTGTTTATATATTCCTTTTGTTTCTATGGTAAGTGACCAAATTTTTATGGAATGAGTTCTAATGAAGCCATAGATAGCAACATAGTATATTTCGCGTGCAAATAATTCTTAAATGGGACATTAAAAGAAATCGCACATTCTCTGCAACTATGAATAATTCCTACAGGACTTAATATTGTGTTATCATAAATTTTATCAACACATGTAAATTTTTACAATTCGCTTAACTGGGTTCATATTGGCATTCATTTTAAAAAAAAGTTTTTGGAATGAAGATCTTTTATGGAGCGTTGCTGGTGTTTTATATAATAAGCTTTTTGTGAGTTGATAATTTTTAGTGACATAACGGATCTTTCATCAGGACTCGCCTGACAAAAATCGGTTTAGTACAATAGTTTGGCAAAAGTGACATGATACTACCATTTTTCAGTATGATAATGTTTGAATTAAAACAGAGCTTACTTCACACTCTGGGATTTCAAGGCAATCCATTACATAAGAGTACCGAACAAACTTCTAGACTTAGATTAATTTTGTGTGGTATAACGTTATAGTAAATTACAGTAAATGTAGCTTATGATCCAAAAATGTGTACGTTTAAGACAAAAGTGGCGGCATTTCAATACAAAATACAATCACTTCCTAATAACTCACTTCCATACAAGCACTTCCTATATTTATGCTATATGGAGGGCTAACTGATCCCCAGTTAGACCTCCAATTTGAAAGGTCCTTTGCTAATGTTCAAAGTGCCTAACGATAAAAACGATATACTAGTTTGAAATATAAAAAAAAAATCTATTATAAAATTAAATAATAAAACCTTAAAGATTTTCTTTAAAATTTTTAGTCAGTGAAAACTTATTAATTTTTAATGTATATATTTTCATCTTTACAAGACATGAAAATAATTCAAACCATTTATACTCATGGCTCAGTGGCAACATGCGCCGTGGGCTGAAGTTCAATCCACTGAAGACTTTGTTGACACGGTTTCAAAAACGAGGAGACTCGAGGACGTTTTTGACGTTCAGCATCTTGCTTCGTTAGTCGGATTACGTGGTGGAAGTTTTCCGGACTTACTTCCGTGCGATATGCAAGTTCGGGGTAGTTCCCTCTAAAAGTCCACCCGGAAGGCACTGCTCTCCTTCATCAGCGACACGGAGCCAAGTCAGACTTCTACCTGCGCGTGCTCCATCACAACAATAGCTGCACCCATTCTTTCCATGCATGAGTAGTAATACTGAGGATTAGACACAACAACAAACATTTATGAATGCCATTTTAGTAATGCATATCTTTCAATACATTTAGCTGCTATTAAAATTATAAATGCATAGACCCTGATTTATAAATGTATTTATTTGAGATCTTGTCCCTTTGCTAATTTTGAAGAAATCTCTATTTACTTTCAGATATTGTTCGCCTTGAAAGTTTTGAACCACCTGAAGAAAATCATAACGATAACCCTTTATACAAGAATTGGGCAGTGAGTTCAAGTCCAGGTATACATGAAATTTCAGATGTTATTAACATTACCTACATCCATCATTAAAAACATTTATTTCCAAATGTATGAAAAAAAAAAAAAAAAAAACAATGAAATTTGTTAATTCAAATATTACTTGTTTAGGAAAATAATTAACATTTAATATTACTGATGATTATAGTCATATGATATTCAAAGATTATATTAAAATCGAAGGTATAAGACGAATAACAAGTTTTTCACACATTATTCAACAATGCTTTTATGGTTTGAAAGAAAATAATCATCCGAGGTTTGGTTAAGATGTTACCATGACAACTATTAATAATACTTTAATATTAAAAATTAAATAATTACTAATGATTATTTAATTTTTAATATTAAAGTAATAATATTAAAAATCTAATAATCATTTGTCATTCCGTTAATAATTATTAGAATATTATTTTCGTTTAGTTTTATTCCTTATTATTGCATGTAAGTATGATAAAGTTACTTTATCCTAAATTGAAATAAATTTTACGTAAACACATACACTCAAGAGCCAAAACATTATGACCACCTGTCAATAACGAGTTGGCCCACCTTTGGCGCGCAACACAGCTTCAACCCGCCTTGGCATGGATTAATACCACCACTTAATACCAGTTAAATACCACTTCCACCTGATCACGTGCCTTCCACGTCATCCAGGCGAGTTGATTGCAAAAAGGAAGGGGTGGTCATAATGTTTTGGCTCTTGAGTGTATAAATCCTTTCACTCATGCTTAAGAGTATTAAATATGCGTATGATTTATTTATAATAATATTTTCCTGCAATTCAATTCTTCAAAAATCATCAATTTCTATGCATCAATTTATAAGAAATGAAATAATTATATCGAAAGTTAAAAATTTCTGTTCTTAAAATAAAACCTCCTCAAAACATCTCTACAAGGTGCAATCATGTTTAGAATCTCATGTAATTTCTGGCTGCCTGATGGCCAAGTGTCTAGAGCTGTGGCCTTTGATATCGCAGGCTCCAGGTTTGAATTCTGGCGGTGGTATGGATGTTTGTTAGTGGTTCAGAATCCTTTTTAAACTGTAGGTCCCTGTCTGTTTAGCTCTCTTGCACAAATCAAACCAAACCAAACCATGTAATCTCTGTTTCACCAATCATGTTTAGAATTTCATGTGATCTCCATTGTACCAATCATGTAGAGCAGGGGTCTCCAAACTACGGCCCGCGGATAGAATTTTAATTTGCCGGTGCGAGGCAAATTAAAAGAAATATATATTTTTACATTATATATCCATCTCCTTTTCTACTTTGATTAAATATTATTTTTTTTCTTCCTTTTTTCAAAGGACTGATGATCTTTTTACTTTCTCTATTTTGTTCTACAAAACCTAAATCGACGGAAATAACAAGCACAGACAGCTTTCAATCGGAAAGGATTTGCAAGTTGAATTAATTGAGTTACATTCTAACAATCATCTCAAGCAATTGTTTCTAAATATGCCAAAGTTAGTGTTTTACAAATCAATATCTCACGGCCAGAAAATCAGTGCTGTGTTTGCTTCATCTGGTATGTGAACAAGTGTTTTCAACTATGAATCTTGGAAAGACTTATTTCAGAAGTAGACTGACAGATGAGCATTTGTGATTCCTTATAGTGAGGCTCTCACTTCGAACCTCACTATAAGGAACTTTTAAAAATGAAATCTCGATTTCATTCTGCTCATTAACATATTTAAATTGTAATACGTGTATATTGTTTTTAAAATTTTAGCAAAATTTTTCTTGACCCGCCAACCTTTTTTTTTTTTTTTTTTTCAATTTTTGGCCAGCGACCGAAAAAGTTTGGAGACACCTGATGTAGAGAAATGAAGAATAAAAATAATGTCGCGGGATTGAAAAAAGTATAATCCCATAAAGAATTAAAAAACTAACTAATATAATCTAACTAATTGATATTATCACTAAAATAATTAAAAAACTAACAAATATAGCACGCTTGATATTTATTCGTTCATTTTCTTCTAAAAATAAATGCATTAATTATTTAAAACAATGATTTTATTTCGTGTTCTAAATTTTAATGTAACAATAAGTAATATATGGTGTTTATTTGAATAGATAAATTTTTCAATCATTAATTTCCATAATGCACTAAAAAAAGCATTCAAAATCATTTCTTAAAAATATTTTTTGCTTTGTTTTGTGTTTTATAAAACAAATGGATTCTGTTCTGATTCAAAGATTAAGATATTCATAATTTTTCTGATAAGATCTGACAATAAGTATTTTTGCTACTAATCAACTAACCAGTTATTTTTTTTACTTAGATATTAGTTCTATAGAGGAAGATATTTCTTTTACTGAAGAACACACAGAGAAAGTGAGAAAAAACTCAGACGATGATGTTGGATTGGTAAGCATATTGATATATATATATATATATATATATATATAATATAGAAAATATGCGATGAGGTATTTCGTAGATAGTGTGATATTATAGCAGCTGTTAACACTCTAACCATACTTTGCGGCCTGATGGCCAACTGGCTAGCTCTCAGGCTGTTGGTACTGAAGGCTTCAGGTTCGAATCCTGGCAGTGGCATGGATGTTTGTTGGTGGTTCGGAATCCACGTTAAAATGTAGGCCCCGGTCTGCATAACCTAAAGTGTGCACAAGATGACCGTCGAGCGGCAAACTAACCATACTTTAGTTGTATATAATTTTCTTTTACTGTTTCTTCATACGATTTTTCAAGTTTTTGACAGCTTCTTTTGTATTTTATATAATGAATATTTCAATATTTTGTTGTTGTTTTCATGTGTTGTATCTTTTAATGCTGCATTTGTTATTAAGTGTGTTAAGAAATTCACTATAGAAAGGCCCGCATCGTGGCTCAGTGGTAACGTGCGCCGCTGGTGAGAATTAGGGCTGAGGTTCAATCTGTTGGCGGCATTGCTATAGCACTGTTTCAAAAAAAGAGCAAACTCGATAGCGTTTGGGATGTTCAGACTCTTGCCTCGATAGTCGGACTACCTGATGGGAATTTACCGGGTTTTCTCCCATATGATAAGCAAATGCGAAGTAGTTCCTCCTAAAACTCCTCCCGGAAGGCACTATCGTCCTTCTTCAGCGATTCGGAGCCACGTCCGACTTCTACCTACTGATGCGACAGAGCAACAGAAGTTGACCCCTTTCCCTCTATCCATGAGTAGACTAATCACGGCGTGTTCGTCCCTCGCTGCCGGATACTGAGGATTAGTCACAATAACATTACATAAAGAAATATTTGGTATTCAATACAACTAGATAATCCCATTTCCCCTTTAGTAGTTCTCGTGTCACTAAAGAGGGTATACAACTTCAAAAATTAGAAATACGTAAGTAACAATATAAACTACAACATACGAAATAAAGGTTACAAACTACTTTGCATCTAAAACCTCAACTTACAACTATGAATTTTTAATAAGTTCTGCCTAGTTATACTACTGTGCCCAAAAAGTAAGACCAATTATTTTTTTTTTCAAAAACTCTTTATTTATTCTTCCAAATTTATTTCATCGCCTTCAAAGTAATCCCCTCCGGACACAATGCACTTACGCCAACTTTTTTTCCAAACTTCAACACATGCTACAAAATCATCGGCAGGGGTGGCCTTCAAACCACGCGGCGATTCATTCGACTCAAAACGGTGTCCCCGGAATAGTCTTTTGAGTTTAGGGAATAGCCAGAAATCGCACGTGTGAATACGGTGGTTGTGGAACAATATGGGTTTCATTTTTGACGAAATTCACGAAGAATAAATGCAGTGTGAGCTGGTGCATTCAGTGTTTTCGGTACCAATCGAGATTTGACGCGTTTGAGGCCCAAAATGGAATTGTGCGATCCTTTTGAAATTCCAACATTATCAGCAAGGTCTCTATTGTAAATTGACGGTTTGCAAGCATCAAATCTTTACTTTTTCGGACGTGAGCTTCGTCGGTTGAGGTTGATGGTCGACCAAAGGGCTCTTCGTCTTCAACTCGTTCTCTGCCTTCTTTGAACTGTTTAAGTTTATACCACTTGTAAACATTTCTTTCCGATATAGGAATGCTCACCGAATGCCTTCTGCAGCATTCTATACGTTTCCGCAAACAAAATGTAATGCAAGTTCTTTGCTCAATTAATTCAGACATTTCAAAAATCGCCGGAATCAGTTTTAGCGTCTCACAAAGCCAAGCGTAACTGAAACACTAATGAATATTTTCGTTTCAAGTTTCACACAGATGTCAAGGACAGTGCCAACAACTTAAAAAAGGGGGAAAAAAATTGAAATTCCCTATGCCTGGGAAATTTAAATTGAAAATTGGTCTTACTTGTTGGACACAATTGTATATTGTTTTTGGCTCTCTTGTGTTGACATATAAGTTACTGTAATGTCTTTTATACCGAACTATTGATTATCGCTCCTTAAGAAATTTATAATATACTAGAAGACCCGGCCACGCATTGCTGTGGCTTTCTTGTATTTCGTTCAATTATTAGATACTATGATTGGTATTGTTAAGGAAGTGATTGGTAAAGAAGGATGAAAACATCAAATTAAGCTTCAACGAATAGAAAATGTTTAATTTTTATTAATTTAATGAATGAGGAGATAATGTTGATTTTTAACACTGTTTTATAATTATTTTACGTAATTTAATTTTTAATAATCATTACTTTTATTTAACTAAGCGATGAACACTATTTCTTGTTAATCTGTCTTTCGTCAAAATAAATAAATTCGATGGTTTTCCAACACGTGAGCATGCAACATACAGCTGCCCATGGGAGAAACACGGATTCTCCAAGTCCAAGCCACAAATAGCCATTGTGACTTATTTATTGTCATCACAAAAGCCAAACGTATCGGAAATTGTAGCCTTTTGAAAGGTATTGTAGATTCTGATGGTATCATAGGTATTCGAAAATTTTTATACAGCTGCATTAATATTTATTTACTTTTCTTTTTTTATTTACTTAATATTTATTTTCAGGAAATGCACAGTTTATCTGCACCAGATGAAAATAAGCTTTCCGTTTCCTGTCCTTGTCTTCAAGTGCTCGAATACAATCCGATTTACAAGCAAGCAGAAGTTCACAAGAAACGCCGTATACGACGTATATTTTCCAAGAAAAAGATTCTCTCGCCAGCGCATAAAGTGATGGAAAAAATTACTAGACATCGCAAGATCTCGAATGAAATGAAAGTTTCATAATAAATTTTTGGTAGAACCTTAAAAAAAATAACTTTAGGATTTTGCATTTATAAACTCTTCAAAAACATTTTAATACATGAAAAGTGAACTAAAATTAAGAATGTTAAAATGAAAAGAAGACATTTGAACTTATTTTTCCAATTGATAGATTAATAGCTAAAATGATCTTGTCTTAATTTTCATGTCAATTAGATAGTAATAGAAGATCTAATTAAAAATGTTTCAATGTTGTAATTGTGCATGAAGATCCAGGTCTGTTTGTTCGTATGGACGCAGTGTCAATTTTCTTTCTGCATGCTTCATATTGTCTTTAATGAAACTTAATCTTAATCGTATTAGAAGATTAAGTTTCATTATTAGGGATAAACTACTTTCACCTGACGAGATTGGCAAACAACAACCTTCGATAAATCGATATTACAAAGTGACTTTACATTGCGCTAACCCAGGGGTCTCCAAACTTTCCAGCCTTAGGAAAACCGTTAAATTTTTCTGCCATTATCTATAATTTCTAGACTAGTCGCAGAGTACGCTCTCTGAGCGGGCATACGCTTGCTAAATTCGCTGGTTCAATTGCTACATTTACTATTGTGTGTATCGATACGACCGTGACACTGGACGACATCTAGTGGTTAAAAGCAGAATTAGGTAGGTATAACTACCGAGAGTAACCGCGGAATGTTCACAAGTTTATAATGTCAGTGGGATTCATTTCAATTATTTGTTAGCTGTTATGCTGAAGTTGAATTTTCTGCGTATTATGCTTTACCTGGCAAGTCAATAAAACCGAGTTATTATCATTCTGTGTTTTTTTATCCAACTTATTACAGCAACAATAAGCTAATCGCAGTCGCGGGCCGGATTGATGACACTGGCGGGCCGGATTTGGTCCGCGGGCCGTAGTTTGGAGATCCCTGCGCTAACCATTAACACATCATAGCTGAGATCGCCTTTACAGATTTGGAAAGGGTGTGAGTGAAGTTGTGACATCGAATTTTTAAACGGACTTGAGAAACTCGTGGCCAACTGATCATTTCTCCTGAACGCCACGGGTGGCCCTCTTGCAGTGCGTAGGAAGAAGCACGGTTATAGTTTTTAATTTTGGAATTTTTTTTCTCTCGACTGGTGAAGCAATTTCAAAAAAAAAAAAAAAAAAAAAAAAAAAAGAAAAGAATTAGGAAGCAAGATATCGTTCATGCGCTAAAGTTTAATATTAGGCAAGTAAATTTTTGTACCCATGTATCTTCAAAAATTTTAATCGGATCTCTACAAAAAAATTTATTACATATTAATTTCTTGATGCTGATTCGATTGTGTTAAAAATCTCGGGTTTTTTAATGGAAAAATTTTGAATTAATTGAATAGTTAACAAAATTAATTTGTTCTATTAATCTACTGCATTGTACCATAAGTTAGTTCATTGCGAGCCATTTCTAACGATACCACTTATTTGATGATGTAATGATAATTACGAAACTTATTAAGGTTGCCCAATTTTTTTTGATCGACTGTATAAATATTCATCATTCTCATACATAACATAAATTAAGTTTGGTTTTTCGCTCTATGGTCATCTTGTGCACACTTTAGGCTAAACAGACCGGGACCTACAGTTTAAAGTGGATTCCGAAACACTAACAAACATTCATGCCGCCGCCAGGATTCAAACCTGAAGCATGGGATACCAAAGGCCAGAGCGCTAACCACTTAGTCACCAGGCCGCATACATAACATAAAAATGACAAAGATACATACAAATGAGACAAAAAGAACTAAAATTTCACTATAATTGTACTATATAATGTATTAATTGAAAGGATGTTATTTTACCATTATTTATGCGTAAGTGCCCTATTGTTTAGGAAAAATGTATGTATATTTCAATTTAGTAAATATAATAAAACGAATATCAAATTCTATACATATTTTGTTTCTTAGATATTTTATTAATATCTACAAATAGAGATATTAGCGGGGAAAATTACAATTCTCAACTTCAAAAATCATGCTCAAAAAGTTTTTTCGTTATAGTTTTGGCAAAAAACCTGTTTTAATAAAGGCTTTTTGAATCATCTGGCTGCTTCTATTGCTGTTCTTTTTCTATACCTTTTTATTTGTATCTACAAATATTATTTTAGATCAATAATCTAAATATATATATTAAAATGTAGGGCCAAATCGTAAAATAGGGGCCCTTCGGATTTGGCGACTTTTTTTGTGACGCCAAATGTGGTAACTCATATTTCTTGTACTGTTTGCAATTCAAATCATTTACAATCGAAACCCGTTACTTGGCGCACTTTGGCGAAAAAGATTCTTTACGCCAAATCTCACACCCCCTATTCTGCCAAAGATAGAACTGCCAATATATTTCAAGAAAATGTAATAATCTTTAATGTAATAATTCGATTATGTTATAAGTTAGTAACACTAAATCGAAAAAATTCTATAAACCCAACATCAACGTTGTTGCGTATATACCTTTTCTTTCGTATGTCCCTGAAAAGAACAGTGGATAGAGGTTCTACTGTATTTTTAATACAGGCCTGATCAGAAATTTGTATTAAAACAGCTGTGACATCATTTACAGTTATAAATGCTTTAAAAAGTTGACTCTTCTAAACTATTATGTTAAAAAGGAATTTTAATATTAAATATCAAGGTATAAAAAAAAAATGAATTTTTACCCCTATTGTTGAGCACAATTTTGGTATATTTAGACGTTAGTTGACTCAGAGCATGCATTAAGTAGCTGTGGTGTATATTCTACAAAATAAATCTCGTCGCCAAGAGTGTCTAACCTTTTATCTTCATTAGGTCATATCTGAAAAGAAAGAAGAAAAAAAAATAATAATAAACGGCAAAATCGCAGCCACTGAGATTTGGCATCCTAAATTCTTCTCTCCAAAGTGCGCCAAAAAAAGGGTTGCGATTTTAAATGAAAAGAATTGTAAACAGTACGAGAAATTGCCACATATGGCGGCTTATCGCTCACTTGGCACCACAAAACGTCGCCAAATTCTAACAACTTCTATGTTGCGATTTAGCCAAATACACTCCTTTAAGTAATAAATAAAGCATACTAATTTGATGGCTGTTAAAAAAAAGTTAACTACGATATCTACTGTAACAAAAATGTCATAGAACATTTGTCTTTGCTTTTTTTTAAAAATCATAGAACAACTTAGTTCAGTGATAATTTTTTAAGTAATAAGATAGGTATATTGGTAAAATACATTATTAACTTCATCAATTTTTAAAATATTTTTTTAATGCAAGAATTAAAAAAAAAATTATAATAACTAAAATGAAATACACGAAAATTTCAATGTAAGGAATTTGGCACAACCTTGATGTTGGTTAAAATGCAGTTCATCAATATAACGAGTAAAATATAAAATTAATGATAAAGAATAGCATGTTATTTTTTTAATCAAAGGTATCAAAAGAAAAATTATTCCGTTCTGGTGTCAAGTTCATTAAAGAAAAATGAACAATAGATTTCTTTTCAAGTTTTTATTTCAATCTTTCAGCATATATATTGTGTATTATTTAACAGTGATCACTATTTACATATTCAACACAATTCATTTCACAAATATGGATCCAGCAGCAGCAAATATAACATTAATTTAAAATTATGACGGAAGCCCATAAAGTCTGTTAAATTTAGTTTAAAACATAAATATTAAATTTTTAAGTATTGCAAACACAACATAAAATCCTCTTCAGAATTTTAATGGATTATTCATGTTTTAAAACTAGCTGGGTTACCATAATATTCATTTAAGAATACAAACAGATATATTAAAATGTTAAAACTGCCAATATATCAAGGATTACTTTAAGAAAATCTAAAAATAAAGTTTAAAGTTTACTATTGGATTAATATTCAATATTTAAAAAAAAAAAAAATCAGGTCTCAAAAACGAATAAAAATGATGATAAAGAATTAAAATAGAATGACAAGGGTTAGGACGACATAACTAGTATTCTTTGATATACAAATAAATTAAATTCAGAGCAACAATGAAATTTTTTAAAAACTAAATGTGAAAATATATTTTATACCAATGTATAATTATATACACAATATGTATCGCACAATTTATTTAGAAAAGATAAAAACTTCATTTAATTCATGAAATTTTCTTAAAATTCCCGAATTTTGCACACAAAAAAATACTTTCTATAAAACTTAATTAAAAATTCATGAGACCTTATGGATTTCCAGTCTTTTTTTTTTTCCCCACTTTCCATCAGAAATAAATATATGCTTTAACTCATTCAAGAATCATAATAAAGAAATGGATGCATTAAAATGTTTCAATATTTATTTTTCAGCATAATTCTGAAAAACATTTGAATAAAAAAAATTCATTCTTAGCTCAATAAAGGTATTATACTACACTTTGAGTATGTCATACTATCCTCTAAATCAATATGAATTTTTTTTCCACTGTTACAAGTATTATAAGCAGTATTTCAAAAGTAACATGCCCATGAAATATGAATTGAATTGTAATGCCTTTAATTACCCAGTTTAATTAAATTTAAAAAAAAAAACTGTTATACTGAGATCAAATTCATATATTTTAAAAGTGCTTAAATAATTTTTTTTAAATACATGACAGCTAAAATTCGATGTCTAAAAATATATATATATATATATATATATGGCATTTTTAAATAAATTGAAATCTGGTGTTTTTTTTTTTTTTTTCAAATGAAAAGAAAAAAAATGATACTTACTCATCCTTAAAAATTATATTTGTAATGAATGTTATTCAGTATTTTTAAGGCAGCTATAATCCTTTTTTCAATGCATTAATAAACAAATATTTCTCATTTTAGTAAATTTAATACTCTCAGTTTTAGAAAAATTGAATTTTTTTCTCGGGAGATGGGGTTAAAAAAAGGGCTTTCTTTCAAAAGATTTAAGTTTTTTTTTATTGAAATTAAAAAAAAAATATATAATGAAACTACTTAACATTTTTTTTCAAAATTAAGAGATAATTAGTCACCTAATGCTTAAAAAATATCATAGCTGCATCTCTAAACAGGTAAAAAAAATCCAGTAATTCACTATTATTATTCCATAATTTTTTCCCCAATATCTTTACACATAAAAATAAAACTTATTTCAGAAATGGCCGAATAGAAATTAATAAACCTTTACTAAGATTATATAAATTATTCAAAGGGCCTAAGCTATACTTTTTTTTTATACCAATATCTCAATAATATAATTTCTATTACCATATCAGCTTGGATGAAAAATTGCATTCATATATATTTTAAACTTCACAATTTGAAATTATACCTCACAGTGGCTTATGACAGCTAGTATAAATATTTTATAAAGTGTGATCCTCACAGATCGTGTCTACTTTTCTAATTTTATTTAAATTTTTCTTTAATATTAATGTTACAATTCTATTCATTTTTTAAATAAAATTATTTAATAAATTAAAATATTTAATTTTTGTCAACCTATTTTTAATATACCTTAAAACAATTAAGAAATCTGTCAGTAAACCTTCACAAAAAAAATCAAATAACCTCTTTATTAAATAGTGAGCAAAAAGGCAATTGTTTACAATAATTGCAATAATTACAAAACTACAGAGAAGAATTTTTCTTAAATAACTCTGTATAGTTGAAAAATACTTGAAAATAAACCAATATTAGTAAAGCTGTAATTTAATCCCATCGTAGATGCTTTTGAAACTCTATTAAAAAAACTCAGTCCACTAATTTAATTAGCTTTAGAGTATTGATAAAAAAATTGAATTAATCACTGTCACTATCATATAATGAATCTAAATATGAAATAAAATAACTGTTACAATAAAATAATGGATTGAATCACAGACTTTTACTAATTGAGAATAAAATTAACATTGTTTTTCTTACTCTTCACAATTTAACTGATAAAATTCATGTAATAATTGACGCTTCTAATATATGGAAACTTTTTCACGGGTGCTTATTTTACCTTTTAAATATAAATTTTTTTTTTCTTGATGAATGTTTTCTTGAAGGGGAAAAAAAAAAAAAAAAAAAAGAAAGAAAAAAAAAAAAAAAAAAGAAAAAGAAAAGAAAATAATCAATTCTCTAGCTATATACAGCAGAGATAGCAGCTATGATATAATAAATACAATTTTGTTTAATTAGTAGACTTGAAAACAATTTAGATTTAATATCAGAATGCCTATTACAACTCACAACAAATTTTTTTTTTCAGTCTAATATGGCTAAAATATTTTATGGAGGATAATTTTTTATCCTTTTTGTTAATATAACTGAGTAATAATTACTGCTATTAATGGATGCTGAATTCATTGATTATTCAAAATAAAATTGTAGAAATAATTTATAATGCATTTGTAAAAAAATTGAAAATAAAATATGCAATATATTTCAGTCAAAGAAAAAAAAAAAAAAAAAAAAAAGAACCAATGCATATTAATGTCTGCACATACTTATAGGAACAAACACATAAATGTTCCTCAGTATATAAATGAAGGAGTTATTTATGAAAATGAAAATACAAAAATGAATGGAATATACATTTATATACACAAAACTACAAGTGTAGAAACAATACAGCACAGTGACTAGTACCTTTGGTTTTTTTTCTTTTTAAACATTTTTTTCTTTTTTTTTGGTAAATGCATAGGATAGTTTAAAGAATAATGCATATTTTAACAACATCCATGCAATAGAATAATTTTGTCACATTCAATGTAATTGTAAATTTTCTATAAAACATGAAATACACAGAAAAAGTAAAATCCAGATTATAATTCAAATGAATGGATTTAAAATACAATACATTTAACAAAATAATAATAATAATAAAAATAATCAATTTAAGAGACAAAATAAATTCATTTCTTTAAATTTAAAAAATAAATTTTGAATGAATTTTTTTGAGTAAAATAGTTTGTTAGAAATTTTTTGAATTATATACACGATTTGTTAAAAAGGCATTTAAAGAAACATTGTTTCACAATAAAATTTCACAAAAAACTAAACAATTGGGGAAGCAATATATTCATTAGTCAATATATATTACAAAACAACATTTTTGAATTCATAACAGTAAAAATATAATAGTTCCAATGCGAATAGGTCATGATTATTTAAGACCGAAACTGAAGCCAATAATAAAAAAGGGACATAGCTTTTAATTATCCATTCAATAAGCATTTGAAAACAATATTCTACTGCACACGTTTCTATATGCAAATTTAAATCTGATATAAATTTTCATGGACAAAAACATGACATAATATGAATTATCACAACTTGGAATCATATAGATTAATTATTAATCGGAACTCATACTTAATAATCTTACATAAAAGAAAAGCTATTATTTTAACATTAAAACAAATCACACTCTCCATTTAAAAAAAAAAATAATAATTCCATGATTTTGGTCTTACAAAATATATGGATTGACTTGACCAACATGACTTTGGATAATTGAAGCATTAATTCAATAAAAAATTAGAATAAATAAAACCCACTCAATCATTCATCATACATTTATATATATATATATATACATATTTAAGTGTTTAAATAATATATTTTCTCCTCCAGGCAAAAATAATGGTTCTTTTATAACAATTATATAAGAGAAAAGTCAAAATAACAGTTACGATTTACTTTGCAGTACACTTCTTGAATTGTTCACCCAACTCTTATACCCTAAAATCATTTCAGGACTATTGCCAAGAGCAGGACATTGAATAATTCCCAAATTCATAACAAGCTGAATATATCAATTTATATTTAATCCACTTATTGTAGGTTTCGTAGAAGGATGTTATAGAAAAAATAAAAACATATTGTAAAACACTAAATAAAAGTAAATTAATAAATTATTAATAGTAATAAAAAAAGAATATTTTTTTAAAAATATTGTACAATTCTGTATTTTATTATCACAAAAGGTCAACGATTTAGGTCAATTGCTTTGTCATAAATCACTAACAAAGCACACTATTGAAAATTAAAAGGTCCTACAGAAGGAATGTGAATCCAACTTGAATTTAGTGTTTATCAATATCTTTCTTCACAGAAGAATTATAATCCAATGGCAATAGTCCATGAGCATGATACAAGAGCCATTGCCTTTTATTAAATATTTACAAATTCACAGAGCATAATTCCCTGCTGAAGAGAAGAACTGCTTCAGAAGACAGACTCGGCAGAACGCGACAGATGAATGGGATGCGACGGACTTCGAGCCAGTCGCTTCTTTGGAAGCATAGGAAGGCGTGAAAGCATTGTGAGGATTTTGCTAAACTCAGGACGTTCGGTATCTTTGTAAGCCCAGCAAGTCATCAAGATATCCTGAAAACAATGATTAAAGAATTATTTTAAGCATTAAAGTGCAATTAAGTTAATTTTGTTTCAACATAAAATTAAAAAATTAGGAAAATATATATATTTTTTTCAATGCTAGCTATTTAACCTATCTCTTTTTCCACTGAGAGAGTAAATTTTTCTTTAGTTAGAACAAGGGTATATCACCTACATGGGATTCAAAACTGTTATAAATATGACTTTAACATGAAATCATTTCATTAAAATATTGAAATGTTCAAATACTTAGTATTGTATTTTATTATATATTTTTTTAAAAGAAAAATTTTAAAAATTAAATAACCAGTTAAATACGATACAAAAACCAGTCAGCTAAATTAAGAACATAAATGAATAATTAATTTTAAAATTTTTATTTAATTTAACTTACTTTAACATCCCGAGAAGCTTGTATATTTGCTAAGGTTTGCTTCACACCTTTACCAACCTGCCAAATTATGGCCTCTGAAGGATGACCATGAAAAGGCCATTCACCACATAAAAGTTCATACCACACAGTTCTAAAAAGACATTAAATAATATTGAATACAAAAAGAAATACCCAATATGAGATTTGTAAAGAAAGAATGAATAATGCAAATAAAGATTTAAAACAATTAAAAAAATTACAATATTCTTCAAGTGCTATCAAATGCCTAGCTTAAATAAAAAGAGATCCTTTTCCTTATATTAGTGGTACAAAACTCTTTGATTTTCAGCACCTTTATTGAATCCAATTTTTCTCATCATTTGACTTGAATAGCTATCCTAATTCTAACAAGTGCATTTTGTGAAACATGAATATTTTTTTTTTGTTAAATGGTTAGATACAAACAAATTTAGTTAATTATAATTAGTGTAAAGGACGAGCCCATTGTCCACAGCATATTCTCTTAACACCTTGGAATTAAACTGTATATTATATTATTATCTTCATTTCCTTCTAAATATTGATTTTTAATTTTTATCACAATGACTGCAGCTTTGCACAAATAAGACATAAAAAATGAAACATTTTAAAATGTTCTTGAATTGAAGTTAAGATTCTTGATAGCATGGCATCCTAAATGACAAATTACACTCATATATAAAATTCTTTTAATTTCACAACACAATAAAAAAAAAAATTTTTTTTAAATTTAATTCCCACAGATGATTACATATACAATATTAGAAAAATAAAAACAGTGCATCAAACATAAATGTGCCAACAATCGAATCTCAAAAATCTTTAGAGCAACACCATTATTAAAAAAAAATAAATAAAAAATCAGTAGGAATATGAAATGAAGGAAATAAAAGGGAAAAATTACAGAATAATTAAAATTATTAATGCTCAATTAATAACAATCTTTATATGGTTTCATTAGAGCATTTTTCTATCTATTTTTTTGTTCTTAATTTTTAAAGCCACTAACTGGGATTTTTTTTACTTATTTTTTGAAATAGTATTTCAATTGAGAAATCAATACTATAAAAAAATTGGAAGCATTGACAGACGTGCAATATCTGCATAAGATTGCTTTGATGTAACATTAATATTCTAAGCTATAATCCTTTCAATTTCATTCCTTTACATTAAGGATTAATGTATTTTATTTTTTTAATTAATAATATACCTTTCATAAAATACCATTTTACAGGGAAGAAAAAAAACAGCTAGCAAATTTAGATTTGATGAAAAATGTGATTAAAAGGAGAAATAGCATTTTAAATAAAGTAAATTTTTTTAAAAAAGCTGTAAAAATATAAGTATACTTAATTTTTAGAGTAAAAATAAAAACTACTACTTGCATTAAATTTAAAATGTTTTTTGTTTTTATTCAAACAGACTTAAGAATTATTTAAAATTTGCCTAACAGACATCATAATACTTCTATAAAAAAAGTAAGATTTTATAAAATATATTTTTAAATTCTTCATAACTAAAAAATGAGACAAAAGCAATGGATATGTGCATTTAAAAAATTTGACTAATTTATTTATGCTATATCATATAAGACCAAAAGCAAATGCATAAAAGCATGAGTAATTTTCTGATCATTAATAAGATGTATTCGATATTTATACACATAAAAATGATTAAAACATTTCAGAAATTTACAAGTTTAAAATTAATTTAAAATAAGTTATTTTTATACTAATAAATTGTTGAAATTTTCTTAAAAATCCAGAGTAGAAAAACTTTTTAATGAATAGGTAAGGCTATGACTTCTAAATTTTTTTATTCCTGAGCTGTCATGACACACGAAATATTATGATTTTTTCCCAAGACATATCTCCCTTTCCACTCATTTTCTTTGCTAAACTAATAAAAATTTTCCTATTTGTATTACGCAACATTTATATAATTTTTTACTAAAAATTATTAAAACTATTTATTGCACCAAAAAAAATTTCATTGAAAACACCTGCAATTAATCATTAACACTTTTAAATAATTGTTGTTGGTAAAAAAAAAAAATGTTTATTTTCTAAAAAATTCATAAATAAGCCCAAATTTGACCAAAACATTAAATTCCAATAAAACAATTCCTTGAAAAAAAATTTAAAAAAAAATCAAATTTGAAACAAATAATACTGTTTTTAAAATTTTTTTTTGCCAATTCTCAAATTTAAATGTTTTCATTTTATATTTAAAGAAAAGATATTTGTCATATTTTCTAGATGAACTTTTCAGAATGTATAGTTCAGTTCCTTAAATAGATCAGTACATCCAAAATATTTCCTTCATTTTATTTACTGTGGTTATATATATATATATATTAAGAAATGCCATGCCTTTCCATGCAGTATCATATTGAGACTTGAATTATTAAAAAATAACAATGACAATTTTGCGAATATAACATTAAATTAAAAAAATAAATAAATAATTGGTAATTACCCAAAGGCATATATATCTGAAGATCTAGAAAAAGGCAAATTATCATTCTCTTGTTGGCTTCCTGCCCTTAAGCTACGAATGACTTCAGGTGCCAGATAGCAAAGCCATCCTTTAGGTATAGTTAACCATTCCCCTTTCCTAGTTGAGAAAAATATATAAATTCATTAAAGATCTTAAAATTTTATAGAACGAAATTATAAATTATTTTTGATAAACTCAATTATAAAAATTACACTACAGTCAAACCTGTTTTTGTAAGGGGGACAAGGGACAGCATAAAAGAAAATATCTTAAAACTTCACAAATAGCTATAAAAATATATTATTTGCAAAACATTAAAAAAAAAACTTTTTTTTATGCAGTAAATAGGCACCCCCATAAAAAAAATACAACATAGAAAATATGTAAATCAAAACCTCACGACATAACATTATCTCACATTTAACAACATTCATGGCAATGGGATGATATTATAATTGCCATCCACTGGATTTTTTGAAAATTTGCATGTTGTTTTGACAGGCACCTGTTGTTTTCTTTATTGAAATACATTTTTTAATTAGTTTTTATTCCTACTATGCCTTTGATGGAATATTTTTATATATCACACAAAAAAAGGATGTCATAAAAACAGATTTGACTGTAGTTTTTCATTCTTCAAATATCTTAATATAAAGACAAAATTACAAAATAATAATTGTCAAATTATTTAGACCTGATGAAATGTAAGATTGAAACTTCCTTAAATATTTGAATTATTCTATAGGCTCTTATTATATTTTCTGAAATGTGAATAATATTGCAATAGATAATTATTTTCTAGATATTTTTAAAAAATTAGTTCTCTAAACATAAAATATATTTAAAAAAAACTATATTAGTCCTCTCTTTATTTAAACTATAACATTATTGCATTCTTTTATTACAATTAAAAAATATTAGTCACTAATACTTCTCGCATCACAATTATGCTTTATTTATGGAAGTTTATTAAAGAATTCATTAAGGCTTATCAGATACTATTTTTGATAAATATATTAAAAGTTAGATTGTATGCCTAGTATCAGATGAACATATTATAAATAGCAATTAATTCAAACAAACCTGATATAAATAATTATTTTTAAAGGATAACAACAAATTAATCATGATTAAACTTAAAAAAAAGAAATGCATTTAAAATCTTGAAACTCAACATTTTTACATCAAATAATCTTAACTTGAGAAATTATTTTAAATTTTAATTTAGAATACTGAATAGTCTAAGATTTAATTATTTTATGTTTAGTTATACACAAGTTTTGCATGTTTGTATTTTTCTTGTAAGATTTGCTTACCTGTTACCGTGGCATAATTTCGTAACTGAAAATAATCCAAAGTCAGTTATTACAACTTTTCCATTCTCAAAGAAAATGTTTTTGGTTTTAAGATCTTTGTGGATAATATCTCTAGCATGAAGATACCCCATGCCCTGAAATAAATTTAATATATATATATATATATATATATATATATGAATGGTATTACAGATATTAGATTTTTCATACTTGAAATAAATACTGAACATGAAAAAAAATTCATACCTGCGATATTTGCTGAGCAATGGTGATTGTCCGGTTCAAATTAAATTTATCTTTCCGGAGATGAATATGAGTATATAAAGTCATTCCTTTACATAAACTACAGAAAAAAGTTTTTTAATTCTTCATGCCATAATAAATCTTATTTAAGAAATAAACATTTATTTTAATTCATAGTAATATTAGCAATTACTAAACTGTTTAAGCAATTTACCATTTTATTTGATAAATGTAATATACCTCGTAACAATCGCCAATTTTGGGGGTTTCATGCAGGCACCCATAAAGAGAACTAAATTTTCATGACGCGTTTTCCGAAAAGTTGCTACCTGTAAATGAATAAAAAAACAATAAAAAAAATCACATAAGTGATGTTTGCCTACTACATATCTATTCAATAAATTAAATAGAAAATTACCTACCTCTTGTTTAAATGTTTCAAGTGTTTTTTTATCATCAACATGATCCATATCCAACATTTTAATTGCAACACTTCCATGCCAATTACCCCTACCAAATACAAAGAAATTTATTAGATATTGATGAATCTAAGAAAAAAAAGGACAGAGATAATTTTATTGAATTAAACTACATATAAAATTTGATTGATTCAACAAAGCTAATCAAAATATTTTAACACCATTTGAAAATACTAAATTTACAGAATTATTTAAGATTCAGAATGAAGCATTATTAAATTATCAGTTGATACAATAAAATTACATTGAAATATATTTTGTACTTTGTTTAGTTTTTAAGATACCAATTAAAATTTTGAAAATTAAACATTTTTTCAAAATTTTTCTTTCCTTAAGGTGAATAATTCTTAACCAGCAACATTTTACCATTCAGATAGTTTTAGTGCTTCTTTTAGAAAAAAATGTACACAAACTATATTAAAAGTTATCACATTTTTCTTTCTTTCCCAAAATATGCAACATAATTGAGGGGTTATTGTATCCTAAAATTTTTTTTAGATATATTCAAAAGAAACATGCAAACCCAATTTTTTTTAAAAATAATGTTATCTTCATAAATGAAGCATTATAAATTATATTTTCAAATGTGCTCTGGAAATGCTTTTTTAACAACAACAAATTACCTATAAACTGTTCCAAAGCGTCCTGTTCCAACTTCTTCATAAATATCAAGCTCATCATATGGTATATCCCATTCTCGCAACGACAGCTGTTGGTATATTCAAATAAAATTAATAAAAATGCAACATTTTAAGTAATTTATAAAATAAGTATCAAATATATGAAAAGGTATTTACGTTAAAGATAAAAAATAAGTACACTATTCACTGAAACCTCAGAAATAAAAAGTTTTAAAAAAATATTGAATGCAAATTATATGGTACTTTTTTATTGAATATTTTACAAGAGAGATATACTATACTATTTTAATAAATCTTAATAAAATTATTAGGATATTAAAATTGAAAAAAATTCTATAAAACAATTTTATAGATATGTTTATTAAAGAAATAAATTAGTAGGGACAACTGTTAGAGCATCAGATAAAAAGAAAATTTTTAAAACTTACACTATTTTGTCTAGGCCACGATCGTTCACTAGGATCAACATCAGATACTTGACTATCTTGGGAATCTACACGCCCAGCTAATGTTTTTTCAGAATCTGTCTGTAATAGAAGATCAAAATAGTTTAATATTTAACAATAAGAAAAATAATTTTTGAAAGGGAAAAAAATTTTAAACAGTCAATAATAAATGAAATATGTGAATTTTTACTTTAATTGTATTATAAAACATGTATTGTTAATAGCAATTACAAATGAAGAAATAAAATTGAAATAAGCTTACACTTCCAGATCCCACAGTCTTATCACTGTCATTAGATTTCTGTGTCTCAACCATTTCATTGTCAACTAATGGCTTAGTTTCTAAAGTTATTTCCTTAGCAGTATCTACATCTGAAAAAGATAAACAAGATTTTTTATATAAGCAATGTAACACATGAGATGAGGTAATTTGTGTAAAAAAATAAATAATAATAATAAAATGAAAAAGAAAGAAACTAAGGAGTTCATTGAAGAATTTGTATTTGTATTTGCACTATTGGAAATAAGTATTCCAATAGCACAATATTCTATCTCTTTATATATCAAGTAATTTAATGATATAAATAAAGTTGATTAAATAGACAAGGAAATATCTGCATTCCAACATGCTACACCAATCATAATTAATACATGAATAATGATTTTTAAAAAGGGGGATAAAATCTGGAAATTAAAAAGAATTACTAATTGAAATACTTTTTTTGCATGCACATAAATAATCAAAAGTAACAAATTGTTTTTTTTTAAAAATTATTACAAGAAATTAATTAATTTATAATGAAAAATTTATCAAATTTAATACAATTGAATATTAACATAAAACTGAAGTACACATGAAATTTAAAATATTAATCTTTAAAAGCTTAACAATAATGGTTTAATAGCAAAAGAAATGATTAAAGAAAATTTGATTTTTTTAATCAGGATTTTTAAAATCAGAAAAATGTTAAAGGAAGGCTAGCATCGATATGAATGCATACTAACATATATTATTAGGTTCTTCCAATCTTTATATACATTTGCGAAATCTTAAGAAATTTGATTATTTGCACATCAAATTTCAAGGATCAAGACTAAATTACATAAAAATCTTATACCTGGAAACTGAAACTGATGGATGCGTGCAACAGCTGGAGGGGTCTGCTGAGCGGCACTGAGGAGGGCAGGTGAAGATGGAGTGGATGAATTGCAGGATGATGTATTGGATGAGGAATCAGGAGCTGGGAAAGCTGGAAGGCTAATCAGCTGCTGTTGCTGTCGAGACCATTTACGCTCACGGGCACTTTCACTTTTCATCACATTACCCGGGCTGGCGATGAGATTTCTTGATGGCATAGGAGAACGATTTTCTGAAATGGTAAAATAAAATTTGGCCTTCATTTGAAACTACTTACTTGCAAATAAAAAGTTAACAAAAAAGTAACATTTACTAAATTTCAAACTATGAGTTCAATACATCAAGCCACTGTTGTATGTTAATAAAAACATTTTAAGAAAGAAAAAATTTAAATACTAATTACTCTTTTTGCCTAAATAAAGAGGCCATAAAAACTTTTAAAACAAAACATTTTTAATGGCTATTTACAATTCAAAAATTTTCTAACAAAACACTACAGCTGAATATTATAAAAAACAAGAAATCAAAATTTACAAAAAAGCCAATCATTTTAGGGTTTTTTTCTTTTTGTGATTTCTTAAAATTGGAAGAATTTGTATGCATGAAGTTAGATTTAAATAAATTACTTTAATTTAGATTTATTATTTTTCAAATAATAATATTAGTTTTAAGCAAATATGAATAGAAAATTCAAATAACATTTGTGAATAGTGGAATAGAAAAAAAATTCAAGGAGCATTTGCAGAAAAATTTTGCAGTTTTTGTAACTCATAGGCATAAGTTATTAAGATCATGCTGCACTTATACAGGAGTATTCTTATTTTAATAACTAAAAATTTTATATTTATTTATATATTTTCTAATTTTTTATCAGTTAATGTTTATATTTTTATTATGCTAGTTAATTAACAAACCATTTTTTTTAAAATTATCCCTTTACAATATTTATATCAAAAAATAGAAACTGCAAGATCTACAATTCTAAAAAAAGAAGAAAATATATAAAGTTATAATGATTTTATCTAAACTATTTATAAATTATAGTTATATTATTTGTAATATTCAAAATAAATTCAAGATGTATGTATTTTCTCTATCTTTAAAATGCAATTCTTTTTTAAAAATTAATGAAAGCAAGCCTTTATAAACATTCAAGTAATTTTTTTTATCATTAAAAGAACTTTTCTGTTATTCAACTTACCATCGTTTTTCATTGTTTGTGCAAAAATATCTACTAATTCATTAGGTAGACCACATGATGGAGGCACTTTATCAACGCAATCTCTATGACAACGGAATCTAAAATAAAAGCATAAAATTAATAATAAGCATTTCATAACTTTTTGAAAATTAAAAAGTTAAATTAATAAAGGAACATTTTTTTGTGATATGTCTTCTAATTCATTGCAGTATTAATATTATGTAAAGAGGATGTTATACAATGATTCCATAACCGATATTTAATTTTAGCTCATCCATTGACATTAATGATATTTATTTATCAGTTATTGTAAATTACTTGTAAAATAATCAATGACAACGCTTTGAGCTTTAAAATAATTTAATACACTTTCTTCTAAAAAAAAAAAAAAAAAATCACATATGAAGCAAATGACTGTTTTTATTGCAATTAAATATATGTACAGCTCACACATATGTAATAAAAAAAATTACAGGCTGTAAGACCCATCAATAACTGAAAATGGCTGATAAAATGTTTAAGTCTGTCAGTATAAACCTTATCTAGTGGCAATGCAAACTTGCACACATATAAGAAAAACAATTTAAAAATCCTTAATCTTATCATGTACTATATTCCTCTATTGTTTGCTTCAGACTTGTAATATTTTTGTGTGTGCAAATTTAATTCCAGTACGATGTGCCATGAAAGGTAACCAAATGAATGCAAGATGTTATCAACTTAACATTGAGCTATTAAAGTTCCAAGTAGTTGTTATATAAGAGATATCATGCTATACATAAAATCACAAATATTAGCCGTATGCTTATACAACAAAGTTGATTGAGATCACTGGAATTTTCATAAATGGATCTGTCAGCTGTGATGATTGCTTATAAATCATGCTAGACAACTCTTTTCATGTTAGGTAAATGGTAAGCATTTTAAAACTCATGAACATAACCTTGCTTATGTACGACACTGCAAGATTGTGAAAAGTAATACAGGTATATTTGGCCTTTCAGAACTTTCATTTCACTGATAAATTGTTTATAGCCAGCACTTTTACACAATAGAGTTTACATAGTGCAGGTATAGGTGAACAGGTGACAGCATATTGCATAGTGTGATCAGCCAAATTCATGCATCTCAATTAAGCACTTCGAAAATGTTCAAATGGCTACAACGTCTTTGATAAAGTAGTAATCACATAATTGGTTGTATCTCCAGGGAACTGCAACTATGATTAAAAGAAAAGATAAACTGTCCACTATTATTAATTGTTATATGCTATTAATTGTAGAGTAGACAAGGTGATGACAGTCTGAAAAAAAATCTGTTCTCATTTTTCCCTTCCATAACTGTGCCAGAACAATTATAAAAACAAACCAGTCGATATAAAAACTTTAAAAAAAAAAAAAAAAAAAAAAAAAAGTGGCAAAAATCAATGTATTTTTTTTAATATTTCCAATATTTCTACATTGTATAATAAATGTTACAAAAGTTAAAACACATTTTAAAAATTCAGTTTATTAACAAATTAAAATAACCTATCTATTACAAAACTAAGCTCTGCGGGCAAGGCTAACAAACAAAGCAATTATTACAAGGTAAAACACAATACACTGTCAATCATTTGATAACTTTATAAAATTGACTATTATCTGTATGTGTGTTGGCCGATGGAATATATATAAAAATTTAAATAAATTCCATATTAATCATATTTACAGTCATTTTAAGAAAATCAAAATATAATTTAATTACTGCTAGAATGAAAAACAATTGCAATTAAGCTTTCTTATAATTACACAACATAAAATCCAAACATAAAACATCCAGAGCAAAATCAAATCACATTATATATATATTGATTCCAATAACATCTTGGCAAAAGAAAACATTTAGTACCAGTACAAAAAGGTCGATGTTCAACAACACTATTTTTTCATTTTCAACTTTTTTTGTTTTGCTTTGCTTTGCTTTGATTTGTGCAGTTAAATGATAAAGAGCCAGAAGTGGCCATACTGTGTCCAAGATAGAACAGTGCTTAAAATAAAATTTAATTGAGGTAAATGATAGCAATATTTGAAATAAATTAAAAAAGAATTGAAAGTATCTCCCAGTAAGTCAAACAAGATAGGAAGTTCAGTACCAAAAAAGGTGAGTTTTATGCTATTGTATTTACAGCAGTCAACTAATATATGTTAGATCAATAAAACATTATCACAAGCAGAACAATTTGGAAGTGATTCTAATCAAAGTAAATGTGAATGTGTTAAGCATGAATGTCCTTTACAAAGACATAAGTTTTAAGCCAAGTCAAAGATTTAAAATGATTCGACAGCCTAATATTTAATTGCTAATTCCACACATTTGTCATTGAAAGTACATATTAGATCACACTAAGGAACAAATTTCTTATTCACACAAATTATAGCTTTAGCAGCCTTGTTGATTTTCTCATTTCTGGCTATTCCTATATGATCCAATATCTATTATTCTTGTGAGATAGAATATATTTTATCTTAAAAGACAAGAATTTTGATAATCTTATACACAATAAAAAACAGAATGTCTATATCTTGATCAAGTTAAAAGTGCCGTAATGGAGCTCTTGAGTGAGTGTAAATCCTCCTTTACCATGATGTTGAGAATTTTAGAGTCAAGAATAAGACAAATTTTGGCTGTAAATATAGAATATTTAGGAAGGATTGGTGATCACCTCAATATCAAAAACATTATCAATGCAATGTAATTATTTGACTTGCAGCTATCAGTATAATTTGGTCTGGTTGAAACAGCTGCAGTCAAGAATAAAATAATTGAAAATAAATTGTTAGTAAAGTAGTATATCAAGGGAAATAGTTCAAATCATCAATTATTTTCAGAAATTCATCATTCTATAAAGGCAGTTCTTGCTCAAAGAGTTAAAATTTGAAAATTTTCTAAATTTATAAAATTAATTAAAATTTTTATTATCTGTCCAAAGGAAGGAACATAAGGTCTCTTTTCATAAATTTTTTTAAAACTAATTGCTTTGTGAACATGCCTAAATAGAGGGTTTTAAAGGTTTGATTTGATTTTAAAATAACATTCAACTGAGTAGTGGCTATCAAGGTAGAAGATAAAGGGTTGAACCAATAGTCACAAAAAATTCCAGATGTTCATATTGTCTTTTAAGGATGCTCCATTTTTATGACAAAAGAGTGTTTAATAAAAACAAATTTTGAAGAACAAATGATCAATAAAGAAAAAGGTGTTTTTTTAGGAATTCATGATTCCTATTAGCTAAAAAATGGTATAATTTGTTTCTTAATAGTATTCACAAATCTGATAATCCATAATAAAATTGTTTTTCTTATTGTTTGCATGTCAGATGTAATAACTGTTAGGTTAAAATGTCATTAAATATATCCAAAAAACTAAAATAAATAATCTAAATGAAACTTTGGAACAATTGCAACCAATTTTCTATATTATAGATGTTGTCAATAAAACATTTCTTGCATATTAATATACTATGAAGCAAAAATATTATTATTTAGTTTTGATGCAATTAGAAAATTTTTGAGATTCTATTTAAAAACACAATAGCCAATTCTGTAAGATACTGTAAAAAACATAACAAGCATCAACCCTAAAAATATTTTTTCTTAATCACAACAATGTAATAAATATTATTTTAAATTCTTTTCATAAAAATCTAATTTAAAATAAATTTACATGTTTAAAAAATAAAATAAAAATCTTTAAATCACTTTTCATGCATAATGTTTGTAACTGAAAGATTACTTACTTGCATTCAGAACAAAAATAACCATAAAACATGCTTTTCTCACAAAATGCACAAGTTGATATTTTAACCTTTAAACTGAACCTAGGTAAAAGGAGAAAAAAAGAATAATTCATGAATCAATACTCACTTGCATTCTTTACATTTATAACCAAAAAACATGGGTTTCTCACAAAATTGACAAGTTGTAACTTTTAAAGAAGAAGTGAATCTAGGTAAAAGGAAGGAAGAGAAAGATAAAGAATATTAGCGAACTAGAGCCAGTTAAGGTTAGAATTTAATGAAATATAAGGATATAGTAAAAGTTATTTTCGTTACCTATGGTGGATAGCATGAACCATTCCATGAGGTCTAGGAGATTTAGGAGCAGAGAGAGTTGCATCTAATAAGAAAAAAATTATATATATATTAAACACAATATCATATACAAATAAAAATACCACAGTTCCCTGACTGTATAATCTCCATTTGCAATTTCTACAGTAATATATATATATATATATACTTTACATCATCTGTAAATGATCTGAGCCTGTTCATTTGTCTGCTTTGACATATCTTGTCTTTAATAAAGTGCACTTTTGAGCTCCTGGTTTTTAGTTAAAGTGTTTTTATGTCAATATTATTAAGATGGTTAATTATTAATTTTATTTAAGGTGGTTAAAATTAGAATGAAGGTACACAAAAGAATCATGATAAAATAAATAGAAAAGCTTCATTTAAGAATGGCAAAAAATTTGACATTTCAAAATCTTTTTATGTGATCTTGAACAGTGTCAAATTTTCATAATTTTGCTGCCAGAAAAACATTTTTATTTGTTACTTGACATTTTGTTTTGGATCTGGTATATAACCTGTGTCCCATCTTATCTTCTCTCTTGAAAAGACAACAACGTTTCAGTTCATTAAATTAAAATTCATAGCTATACCAAAATGTGCCTCAAAAAAGTTGCAGCATAACTTTTGATCAGTGGCATTTTACAGTACTTCTATACCATCCATTAAAATCTTAAAATTAATATTTTCTCAGCTGCAACTGTCACTCTGCAACACAAGAACAAAGTTCCTATATAATGTACTATGATAAAGATTTGTTTTATATTAGACATGTTATAAAAATGAGTGGTATAATTTATGCAAAGTTTTTGAAAATATGCATGAGAAACTTCAATTGGCTAAAGATAGAAAAAAAAAAAAAAAAAGCATAGACCTTTAGAACATATTTCGGTGAGCTAATAGATTTGAAAAGTATAATCCTTTTACAGTATATGATGATGCAATAAATATTATTTGCAAATAATCTTTTGAATAAAAAATGTTTTTTGTCCCCCCTTTTTTAAAGTGAAAATCTTTGTATTATAAATATTTTAATACAAGTAAGTTTGGATTAAAATACTAGCTGCATTAAGGGTCTTCATTTCCTGTTAATGGTAGAAACTGCATATGTCATTTAAATAACTCAATACATCCTTAAATCTGCTTTTATATGATAAATATGTCCATAAAACTATGTGTAAAAAGAATTTGAATAGAACATAAAACTGACTTCTCTATTAGTTTCTGACAAGAAATACAAAAGTTTTCTTTTTCATGAGATAATAATTTTCTTGAAATATGAATTCTTAGACTGCAGGTTCATTGCATAAAAGTAAACAAAAATTGCATGAAAATTGGCACAAGTTTTAGGTGTACTTGAGTTTTACATAAATATTCATGCAAACAGCATCAAAAAAATAATTCAGCATCAATAACATTGCCAAAAAAGAACCAGGATTACCAGAAAAAAAAAAAAAAAAAAAAAAAAAAAGACAATTTATGTGTGTAATTCCTGAACATTAAAACTGGGAGGACATTTATATTAACACTAATAGGTGGCAATCATACAGCAAATTTGCAAAAATTATGTTTAATAACTTTGTAGTAATTGTGTGTTTCCAATTTTTTGTGACCACAAATTAACCCAGAAAGACATAATTAGATTTTCAAGATTTTTTTACAGTAATCAAAAATTACATTGAAAATTTTTTGTTAGTCATATAAGCTGCACATCACATATTTTGTAGCAAGCAATTAAATATATAGTTAAGTAAAATCTGTGTTGTTTTTATTTAATTTTCATATCTTCATTTTTTTTAAATATCATAAGTTTATCGCTTACTATTTTTTTAATTAAAGAGTTATTTTCACAGCAGAAAAGTGCAAGCACATCATGTAATAAATTTGATTTGCAAGAAGAACTTTTGATTTACAATAAAAATAGCAGCCTGGTGGCTAAGTGGCTAGAACTCTGGCCTTTAGTACCACAGGTTTCAGGTTCAAATTCTGGCAGTGGCATGGATGTTTGCTAGTGATTCAAAATTCCCTTTAAACTGTAGGCCCCGCCCCTCATGTGCACAAGATGCCCATAGAACAACAAACCAGATCAAACAATAAAATTAAATTATATAATTATAATTTAAATAATAATAATAATTATTAATAATTATTAAATAATAATTTATATAATTATTATATAAAATTTAATATATTATTTTCAGAAATTATAATCTTTAGGCTAATGTTTTCTGAAGGGAAAAAAACCTTTAAAAATTAATTTTAAGTAAAGTAAAATTTAAAAATACTCTCAAAGAAATAGTTATGTGATTAATATACTATTTTATTTATACAAAAAAAATCCAGCAAATATACATTTAATAGTACATCAAATTTTGAATTATATTAAAAAAATAATAATAATAAATCTAATTATGAAACATTTACTAGACATTACAGGCTAAATTGAAAAATAATAAAGTTATAACACTCGAAGTGAGCAGAAATCTAGTTAAATGTTATTTGGATATTTTTCAGACATACAAAAGCATGGAAAATTTATATCAAGTAATAATAAATATACTTGAATTTACATCAATGTCATTAATGCAAATAAATCACACACCTTGACTAGATGAATCATCAATGAAACATCCATCTGTTTGTTGGTCAGGACTTGCAAAAGGAGGAGACCTATTTGGTGATGATATTAGAGGAGATATTTGACCATAAAATCCAGATGATTCCAAACCTGGTTCAGTAGCTAATCTACGACGAGGAACATTGTCATTTTGACTGAGGGGGGAAAAAAACAGCAAGGTTTATTAAAGGTTATATATAGTACACTCAAATATTTCCATTAAAAAATAGAATGATTTTTTTTCCTGGTTAAAGGAAAAATTAAATATAAGATTAGGAACTATATTTTGCAATTTCATTGTTATAAGAAATAATTATTATTTTATAAGAATTGCAATAAATTGATAATCATTTACACATTTTTCCTAAAAATTTAGTTATTAATATTAATTATTTCACAAGATTCTTTCATGTATATATCCAAGTAATCTTCTTATAAGAAATATTACAACCCTAATTATTTTCACATTTTAAATTAAAATTTTTTCAAAAATAACTTTACTATAACACACTTTCAAAAATATCTTTTTATTCAATAGATATAAATGTTTAAAATAATCTGTGTAAATCAAAGTTATATAAATTGAAGCATAATTTTTTTTTTAAAAATTAATATATAAAATAATTTGTGTAATTAGGCTGGATTAAAATCTTCAGTTAATAAATAGAAAATCTGAAAGTTAAGTATAACTTATAATTTTTTTGGAAAAATTATATTTAATTCTATCTTTGAAATATATATTTTTCCTAATTTATTAGATTTTTTGTTAATCACATAAATGAAGAAACAATTGACATCCCATTTTACATAGTTTCAAATTTTCACAAAAAAGTTTAGGTATGTATCCATTTTACAAGAAATTATAATTTACCTGATAGTCTACAAGAGAATAAAATGTGGATTACATTCATTAAAATAGTTTATACAAACAAGTTAAAAAAAAAAGTATATAGAAGAATGGAATTTTTTACTATTGGCTTAAGGCCAATTTTGATCTGGATTGATCAACAGTCCCATAGATAGAACTAGGAGTAAAGACAATTTACCATTAGATTTGAAGCAAATAAAAAGATGTAAACAAAAGACATAAATATTAAAAATAAACCAATTAAGGTTAATTTGATATGTCACATGTAAGTGTTGGCTAATAAAATTGTTGCACCAGGAAGTAAAGCAAACAGAATCATATTTATTGTACACACATACAATATGATGGAAAGACATGATTAAATTTACAGGTAATTTTGAAGTGAAGAGCAAGCAAAAATCAACATCAAGAGCAGATGTTAATAACAATAATAGCTTTAATCTGGTAAGGTATCAAGTTAAACACAATTTTGATAGAAGATATAGTACAGCAGTTCATGCAGCTTCAATTCTATATAAAAAAATCATCAGACTGGATGGCCTGCAATTCTTTCTAACGGTTCATAATGTATGACAAATTTGGATAATGCTAGGTCTAAGTCAGTGTATCAAACACTATATGTACTGATGGTCAGGATAGCATAAATAACATACATTTATATGTTATCCTGTTGAAAAGTAGTATATAAAAAGGTTAAGGCCATGGACTTAAAACACATAAAAAAATATGTCTGTACAGTCAAAAGGTAACTTCCTAGTTGTGTATCCAAGAGCAAACCCAAATCATTACTCTGGATGACTGGCTCATATGACAATGACTAATACAAGCTAGCAATGATCGCAAAATTAAATGAGTGAGGATCACACACTACATGAGGAATCAGATGCATGTCCTGCTTTTAAAATTTTCTCTTAACACATCACTAAACATGCACCTGTCTCTGCAATAAAGCCATGGGATGGTTGCTATATACTGATGTGTTGGTCCTCTGAAGCATTAGTGATTCAGAGTTGTTGAGGACCTCTACAGTGTTTTCTATATGGCTTTCTTGAAGTTATCAATTCAACATTCTTATTACAGTTATGGGATCTTGACTAATTAACAAAATTGTAATCTTAATAAAAGCAATCAACTTTTAAGGAGTGTTTTCTTCTTACTTGCATAACAAGAGACCATGATAATGTGATTTTCATACGAGAAAGTCACTTTACAATTTCTTGTATCCTCATTTAATTAATTGTATCCTCATTTAATTTTGCGGTAAGTCACTTTCATGAAGTAGCAATTAAGCCATATTGTATTTAAACAGCTTAACTAATTATTATGACTTTCAAACATGAGAACAAATTCAATTCAAAATTAAAAGCAATAAGTTTAAAAATATTGGATCACAAATTGCAATTAAGCACAAATAAGTGATAAAGTCAATTTTATAAAAAAATAACCAAACATTGATTTCAACAAATTATAATATGGTATCAAACTTGTGATATACCAAGGAAGCTAATCTAACTAATTAATTTATCCAAAGCAACAGTTTTTATAATTTGCATTTTTTTTTTTTTTATATTTTAATCTTAAATAATTAACATATTATTAAGAGAAGAATATGGTATTACACTCAAAACTAACCCACACAACCATTGACTAATCAAGTGCTATGTTGTAAACGAACAAATCACTAAACTTTTTCTATTCAACATAAAAACAAACCAATATTCAATGCAAAGTCACAAAAAATACCTTGGAACCACATTATCTGTTGTTTCCATTCTATTGGCCAAATGCTCTTCATGGGATTTGCTCTTGGTAAGCGGATAGATTTCTGGCAGGAGGTTCGTCTGATGTTTTTTGCTTGGAGGTGGAGTTGTAGGAAATTTTTTAGCTTCGGGCCTCTTACCAGACATGGGTGGTGTATGAGGAGGAGTGTACCTTCTCTCACGAGGGGAAGTAACATTGGGCGAGAGTGTAGAATTGAGAGTAGGAGACCAAGGTCCATGATGTGAGGAGGATATAACTGAGGATGATGAAGAGATGGATATGTGACCTATGTGTCCTCCATGGAGGCTAGAGCTCATACTTGTTGGCGCTGATTGAGGACCATGAGTAGGTGTGCTTTTCAAAAGTTCTTCAGAAGGTACAGAGGATCTGGCTACTCGTCGTTGATGATGTGTACGTGGAGAAGAACTTATTGTGGAATTCCTGTCCCAAGAATCCCAATGCAGATCCAGATCTGCTGCTGTTGTTATTTCACCTCGTATTTGTCGCTCTGATAAAGTAAAAAAAAAAAAATGACTTTAAAATAAATATACGAAAAACAATTTAACAAAATTTATAATAAATTATTTTAAATATCTAATTATTTATTTATAAATATATTAAAATAGGTGTTAACATTCTAATTTTAAAGCTTGAATTAAATGTTTCTAAAAAAACTTTGTCAGATAAAAATGCATTTATGGAAATAATGAAAGAACAATTTTTGGTTTTAAATATACTATACAAAAATACCTCAAATTTAATAATATCTACACATATATGCAATTACAAACTGTAATTATTGAATAAATAATAAATCATAGTTAAAGTGTTACTGATATTGAAAAAAAAACCTCATTTTATTCTGAATGAAAAATGCAACATTTTTTTCTGTGTGTGTGGGCAATTGTTATAAAAATGCACATATTATGCTGTTTGCTAGATTTTCATTACATAAAATACAGACATAACAGTTTCTATCCCTTATTATTTATCATTAAAAAACTATTTTGCATCATTATATAGATTTTAGATGACATTTGCTACTTTCAGTAAAATCGTAAAATTTTTATTTTGGCCTTCCTATTGGCAAACTTTAAAAAAAAGTTCTAAAACAAGCAACTTATTTCAATAAATTCTAATCAGAGCAAATATCAATAACAAGCTACGATTAAAAATGCCAAGTCTTGAAAGGTGAGAAATATTGGCAAAATGATTAAATTCAAATCAAACACAAATTCAATTATTTTGACTAAATGATTAAACAAGATCCTACAACAAAAATGAGTTTTCTACAAAAAATTAGAAAAGGCAACTAAGAAACTTCAGCAATTATTGCTTCTGCTGAAATAATTTATATAAAATCCTTCTTGCTTGGTTTTCCTTGATTTTCATGATATATGCATTACAGTACAGTTTTTTTGTTTTGTTACACAATAATTTTATTAAGTGAAGTTTAAAAGTGAAGTTTTCAAATATTAAGAAAAAATAATTTGTTTGCAGTTATTTACTGTTTGCCAATCAATCACAAGGAAAATGAAAAAAAAATAGAGCGTATATAGAGTCCTCCGAATTGCTCATAAACATTGTAATATATTTTTTAAATTATCAGCCATTTGGTAAAACAGGAGGGGGTGGGCAGCCAAATATGACAATTGCTTCTTTAGTAATACTTCCAATTAATGAAATATAAATAGCGAAGAACTGTTTAAATTTGAACATTTAGATATATATACATTATTTTATATTATAATAATATAATATATATATTATATATACATTATACATATACATAATTATAAATTTTGCAGCAATTATTTAAGAAAAACATTTACTTCCCAAATTTGATTTGAATTATATATTTATAATTACTTTTATTCAATTGCACAATATCAGAAAGTAAGAAGTGTGTCTCTACAACTATGTTTACAATATTGTTAACTTTAAAATGGTTTTAAACCATTTGATAAAATATTTTTCGAAAATATGCAACATGAAATGACCTACAAAATACAGACTGTCTATGCTAAATAGGATACATAATAATCATAACATCATGCATAATAAATAAAACATAAGGCACTAAATATGCTTAAAGAATCTATATTTTTAATTGAATCTTATTTACCAGTGTATGCTTTTAAATTTCGAAGAGCAATTAACAGTCTTCTTTTTTCCTCATCTTTGGCTTCAGATATACGCATTACATCTTTGACTTCCTGCTCAGGTAATTTTAAAAGCAATTCCATAGTTGCAATTTTTGTACTTATATTCTTGGATGAAAAGAAAAAGATACAACATTAAAATATAATAAATTAATTAACTTTAAAATAAATAAAAAAGTAATTTACACAGAAAATATTAAAAATGTACAAAATTTAGTTACTCACTTCCATAGAATTTTGACACAGGCCAACAACTTGAAGCCATTTTTGCAAACGAGGATATTGAACCAATTCCGGTAAAGATGCACTCTCTGGACATTTTTGTTTTGCTATTAATTGTCGACTAAATAATTTAATAAGTTTGCTCTGAAAAATATCAATAAAAACATTTAAAGTAAAATCTTTATCAATAATACACATGAATATCTACCAATTATAATTTATCAAAGAATATATATATTTATAATTTTATTTTTATATCCAGATGCTTGCCTTTTTTTGAAACTGACTAAAGAAATCAAGTAGATTATTATTATTATTATTTTTTAATTCAGACCACTTTCTTAAAATAAAAACTTTTAGTAAATTAAGTGAATCAATTTGAAAATGGAAGTCTGATAATGCAACATTCTAAAAGGTATTATTTTTTTTAATTAGTTATTTTGATTTCAATTGAGAATAAATCATACAATTTAATGCTCACAGCTCAAAATTACAAATTTGTTATTAGAACATTTCAGCTTTTTTAAAATCTGATAAAAATATGGTAAATTACTACAATGTACAAGTTTTATTCTTCTTCATTAATTATAAAGTTCTCAAGAAGATTTAGTTACAAAATGCTGGAAATAAAATCAGGATTAAATCAAAGTATCACCAAGATATTAGAAGTCTACCCTGAGAAATGTCAATTTATCAGATAAATTGTCAGTAAATAGCAAAAGAAAATTTTGTGGGAAAAGAAATGCCTTTAAGTGGTAAAATCTAAAGTAAACAAAGATTTATCAGATTTGAATTACTTGATATTTAACATATTTGGTAGCAGTAATCAAATTAATCAGCAGCAAAATAAATAATTTAATTCAAAAGGATGCTAATTTACATTATACATTATTTATCATAGCACTACATCAAATATTACCTAGTCACCAAATATTAAAAAATCAAATAACTGCCAATTATAAAGTAACCAGTTTGAAATTTAGACTCAATTTATAGTAAAAGGTTTAAATCCATACATTTCCTAAGGCATAGATTTTTTATTTTGTACCACCACCTTGCTAACAAAATAGTATATAACACCTAATATTAAATATAAAGATGAAGATGGAATGTTTAACTTTCTGTAAAATAGAAAATATAACTTTATAGAAGAGTTTTATAAATACATTAATATTTTGTGAAAAAAAAGCCTATTCCAAAATTTGGAATGCATTCAAGTCTTTTTAGTATAAAAAAACCTATAGAATAAATCTTAATTTAAGTTATAGCTGTTATGAATAGTGTGAAATAATTTGAACTCTTCCATACTTATTGGATCTTTTAAAAAAATTTGAGAACATTTGAGTAAACAAGAGAGAAAAACAAGAATTTTTTTTTTAAAACAAATTTTAACATTCTAGCAAGATACCTAACTTTAAAATAAATACATGTAAAAAATTCTCAACATTCAAATTCTGTTTCATTAGTTGTATTCTCAGCATTTAAAATGGCTGAATACTTATATAGTTCTACTTCAGAATTTTTTGTAATAAAATAAATTTTTCAAGCCTTTTTTTTTTTAAATATAATATTGGTTACTTAATACATAAGCAAAGTTGCATATGGAAAAAAAAAAAAAATTAAATCAACTTTTCATTAAGAGGGCAATGCCTACAAGACAAAATGAAAGAAATCCAAGTGTTCAAATACAAATTTCAGACATTTTTAATGCTTTTTTTTTTTCTTTGTCTTCTTTTAAATAGTTTGAAGGGAAAAAAAATAATATAAACTAATATTAACGATTTGAAAAGTCTGAAAAAGAAAAAAATAATTTTACACTTCTTGTCAGGAAATGAAAATTTCTTGTGAAACTTGATCAATGCAATTTTTGAAAAAAAATAATAAAAATTCAAATTTTTAGTAGATTTCCTATAAGCAGGGAATATTAACTCAAATTACTTTACATTTGTCTAATAGTGAGTTACTTCTTAACATAAATTAATTAAACACTGATTTAAAATTAATCAGTAATCACTTGTATGAATTTTAAAAGCAATCTATCTAAAAAAAAAAAAATAAATGCAATTTCAAGAGAATTAAATATTTACCTCTTCTTAAAATAAAAACAAGTCATTTAAGACTAAAAGATAAGGAAGGGGGCTTTTATGATTTACAAGTATTTCATAGCATTTGCATATTTTCACAATAGAGATATTTAAAAAACAAAATAAAGCAAAACACTTTAAAATTTAAACTCAAATGCTTTCTAATAAAAATTATCCCTTGTAAAAATTTATGATAAAAAAATAAGCAGAGAATATATTGTCAAATTAAAAAGATAAACATGCATAGTGATAGTTTTAATCGAATTTTAAATTTCTAACACATTTAAAAAACAAAATAATTGAAAATTTTATTAAAATAGTAACTATTAAACATATATATGACATTTTAGCATAATTTCCTAATGCAATATTTACTTGATGTATTATAATAAATATTCAGTATTTTAAAGTAATTTAGACTGAATAATGGGCTAATCTACAAAAATTTGAATAAAATGTACATATTTGTTAATAAATACAGGATTTGCAACTTTGATGCAAATATATGCATTAATAATTTCATATGCAATCATCTTAATTCTTTTTACATTTAACATTTGTATTAACACAACACTGAAAGTTAATCGAATTTATTTACTAACATTCTTCTGTATTGCAGCCCTTAAACATTTTAACTTTTATAAACTATCATTAACTTTAAAGTGTTAATTGCTATAAAAAAATCTTTACCAACAAAATCATATATTTTCCAAAAGCACAATAAAATCGAATGCAAATATACATTAATATTTTTAAAGAATGTATGAAAAAAGAACAAATAATCTTTTTAATTAAATTTTTATACAAATTTCTATTTTCTCCACACAACAGAAAAATACAGGTCTCGTGTAAAAAATTTTAAAAACAATGTTTGCAACAATAAACAATTTTAATATAAGTAAATTGCTTTACATATTTATTTGGCATTATTTAGATGATCAAAACAAATTTTTATATTAAAATAAATTTTCTAAACTGTGTCTTAATACACAAAAAAGTTATTGATATTATTTAATAAATTTACACATGCACACTGAATAATACACACTATGTAATCAACATTGAGGTTAATATAAAAATGTATGGGTAAAAAATTAAAAATATTAATCATTCAGCCGTTAACTTACCTCAAGAGTTCTAATTTCATGTTGTGTCAGTTCTGCACTAGTAGCACACTGAGTTCGCAATCCGTCAAGATGTTCCGCATTTATATCTATCATTGCTTGAGCCGTGTTGCATGCTTCTATCGCTTTGAGAATATTGTCCTCAGTTTCATTATTAGCCATGATTTTAGTCTCGTATTTCCTTTATTGACAGACATCCGTGCATGATGACTGCAAACTGCAATTTGGAGCAAATTACAGGAGAACACAGCAATGTTTATTTCCATCCTTCTGACTGCTACATACAGCCAGCCATGATGGAATAATTTGTACGGCCATCTCATAAACAACTGTTGCCCGCATAAGAAACACAATACAGCTTCAATACAAATCTAATGACTTCCGGTGTTATCGGTAGACCTAAATTAATATATGTTTATAATACAATCCTCTTTTAAAAAATAATATAAATTTAAATTAATTTCTCAGATTTATTTATATATAACAAAATACAATTGGAATGCAAAAGACATAAAGAATATAGCCGAAACTATTATTAATAATAAAAATAATAAAGCATTAACTAGTTATAAACTATCAAATCAGTTGACTTGCAGTAAACTGACTTAAAATTCCAATTTGATAGAAGAATTTATACTTAAAAAATAGATATATGGC
This sequence comes from Caerostris darwini, assembly GCA_021605075.1. Classification (NCBI taxonomy): domain Eukaryota; kingdom Metazoa; phylum Arthropoda; class Arachnida; order Araneae; family Araneidae; genus Caerostris; species Caerostris darwini. The sequence goes on along the minus strand of BPLQ01002337.1, from coordinate 1,603,006 downwards.
ATGCAACATAAATAAATAAGATAAGTTCATACCTTTTTCAGTCATTAACCTGAATGGAATTTTCTGCTTTAACGCAAAAAATAATTTAAAATATCAGAGAAAGTTTTACAGCGAAAATATACAATAAATTACATTTTGAATTGGTTACAATAATATTCCTTTTAATAAGTGCCGATGTTTCAGAATCCTGCTTTAGGGAACCCTAAGAACTAAATAATATCTTTATAAATATCTACTTCTTATACGGTGAGTTCACTGATTAAAATCCATCAATGATTGATTCCAAATGCTCTAAGGAATTCGTAATCGTTCAGGGCAAATATTCATCCCTTATCAGCATTCGAACTATGCTCTATTATGATTGCAGTAAGAATGCGATCTTTGATTTTCCCTTATTCTTTATTTTCTCAAATAGCTTAACTTTAATTTTGTGATAAGTAAAAGCAAAAATATATAAAATCTGAAAGTTACCTTTTTCGGAACTTTAACTGATGGAGCAATTTTTTTGTTCTAAAGAAACTTAGATCTCACCTAAACAATGCAATGTATCGATCAATTCTGTTCACATTCTACTATGATTCACTCCAGAGTTGTTCTGCTTAAAATATTACATTTTAAACATTAAAGTTTTTCCAATTACATCTTATAATCCTTTATCCAGTTTAAAATCTATTTAAGAAATCACTATTAAGTATTGTATTTATTTATTTACACTTGGAGTCTTTAAGAAAAGTGTGTTCTGTGCAAATAATTAAATCGAAAAAATTCGATCTCTTGCTTTAATTGTTCTCAAGCAAGAGATGTTTTTCCTAAATTTTAATTGTTCTATTTTTATTTATTAATATTCTATAATTTAAGCAAAAACATTTTATGCAAATTTTCTAACTAAATTAAGATGTGGAGGTATTGTGGTTCTTAAAACCACCTTGGAACTCCGTAACAGGTACGCCCGTTGCCCTTAAATCGAAAATTAATAACATTAGCAATAACTTTTTCTAATGTTTTCAATAACATAGTTTTTTAACTATCTATAAAAGTGCATACGTTTAATTTTAATCCTTTATGTGCAAAGATTAATTCTCCTTTTTTTTTTTTAATTTAAAGAAATGTATAACATTTCTAATAAGCGTAATTAATTTTTTTTAACTGGTTTTTATTGTATTTCAAAAATGTATTTTTATCTACAGTCGTTGGAAACATTTGAAAATATTGCACATTTGTTTAAAAAATTTTGTAATTTTTATCCCCTTAAAATAATTACATATAAAGATGGATAATGTCATAAGGAAACTAAATGACTTGTAACTTATGATAAATATGTATTCTGGTATACTAACGAAAACTGGTATCTGGTATATTAACGATGTTTGAAAGATATAAAATTTTGTTTATACTCTTTTATGGAATACTGACATGATAAAATGTCACGAATATGAACAAATCTTTTAATGATTATTTTATATTAAGTATTAATTTGAATAATTTTGAATATTAAAAATTAATTTATTTCTCACAAAAAGTAAAATTGCAAATAGGTCTTTTCAACATCCTTTTGTATGTATTAGGTTGCTTTAAAAATGTAGTTTAAAAACAGTTTTGAAAACTAAAGAGTATGAAATTTCTTTGGTTTACAATTTTTTTTTCTTAACTTTTTTAATATTATTATGAGGGAATTAATGTCTAAACTCAAAAATTTGCTTAAAAATGTGAAACTTCTCGTATAAAGTTTTTAGAAGATTATATTCATTTAAAAGAAAATGATTGATAGAGGCTGTTAAAATAAAAATAATTAATTATTTTAATATTTTTTTCCCTAATAATTTGAATAACCTAACATTCTCTTCGTCTAGATTTACAATTATAAGAAGTTTATTTCTATTGATTTTCATAAAATCAAAATTTTAGTTTAGATTTTATGAAATTCAGATTTATTTTTGTTGGCCATATAAAATCAGAATATACAAATATAAAAATAGATACATGTTTAATCTGTGTACAATTTTTTTTACATCTGTATATTTATCTTTTAAATTTTATTATTTTTATCTTTTACATATTTTTATTTTTTGCATCCATATATTATCTATATTTTTATCTTCTTTTACATCTATACATTTTTTACGTAGATTATGTTGAAATTTCATTGCTTCTATACTATAAAATGCAGGAAATCTGAAACGTTTTTAAAGTACGAAGATTAAATACAAGTTATTTATTCTAAAAAATATGCACAGAAGCTAATCAACTTCAGAGTGCAAAAATTTGATTAAACATAATATATTTTTTTCGAACTTTCAAAATTCATATAAAGTTTAAAATAAAAGATTTTAACACTTACCTTTTTAGGAAAGTTTTGATACATGCGTATACTTGAAACGATTTTTTGCATGTAGCATTCACGGAAAGATATTTGCGTTGAAGTAGGTCAAACATCGAGCTTCATCCTTTTTGAAATTGTAAGGGAAGTGGAGCGATGCGGGTTCAGGTGATCTGTAGTATGAAAATAAAACGAAAACTTCTTTTTTTTTTTAGCGCGTTTTTGAATGTTTCGAATTCCGAAACTGTATTCATTAAACGTAAGGTAAAAGTCAAACACATTTTGGGTGGGGTTTTTTTTTATATCGAATTCTTTAATGTGTGTGTTGTATATACTGAATTCCTTTTGGTTTAAATTCAAAAACGGATTACATAATTCATTAAAAAAGATGATTAACAGTTTATTTACAAATTCTTACAAATCTTGCAATTGGAAAAGGTTTTGAAATTCTTTTTATTAGTGATATCATTTGCTTACTATTATTATTATTACCATTAAACAATAGCCATTATTATTATTATTATTTTCCATAAATGCAAATGCAAGAATTCAAATACCAAATGGATATTCATTAAAAATAAGGTCAAGATCAAACATATTTCGGAAGTTTGATATGTTTTCATTTTCCTCATATATAATTCATTTTATTCCATTTAAAAAAAGGACAACAATAATACACAAAAAGCATGATAAAAAGTTTATTTATAAGTTATGCAATGTATTTGCAAAAGTCTTAAGAATTGTTTTTATTATAGATAATGTTATTTATTTTGAAAAACAATAACCATTGTGTTTTTTTATTATTTTTTTTTCCATCAATACGTAAATGCAAGAATTCAAATAACAAATAAGGTTAAGAACAAATATATTTTGGAAGTTTGATGTGTTTTTCATTTCCTTATATATAATTCTGTTCAGTCCATTTTAAAAATGGCAACAATAACACATAAAAAAACGATTCAAAGTTTATTTACGAGTGACGCCTGGTATTTGCAAATGTCTTAAGAATTGTTTTTATTACAGATATTTATTTTGAAAAAAATAAACATCCTGGTTTTTTATTATATTTTTTCCATCAATACGTAAATGCAAGAATTCAAATACCAAAGGGATATTCATTAAAAATAAGGGGAAAAATCCAACATATTTCGGGAGTTTGATATGTTTTTCTTTTCCTTATATATAATTCTTTTAAGTCCATTTTAAAAAGGTCAACAATAATGCATAAAGAAATTATTAAAAGTTTATTTATGAGTGTCGTCTTGTATTTACAAAAGATTTAAGAGTTGTTTTTATTATAGGTAATATTATTTAAAAAAAAAAAAAAAAAAAAAAAACGACAAGCAATAACCATTGCGTCTATTTTGTTTTCATTTCATTAATGGAAAAAAACCAAAATGAATTTGAATACCGAAATTGTGTTCAATAAAAATGATTTGAGAGCTTAATTTTTTCTTTAGATTGAATTTCTTTTAGTTCATATTCAAAAATGGAAATAAATTATTCAATACAAATGATGTCTATTTACAGACAATATCTTTTATTTGAAAGTTCAAATTAAAAAAAATTTGTAAATGACAACATTATTTATTTTGAAAAGCAATAACCCTTGAGCTTTTTATTACTAGCATTTCATGGACATCATATATATATATATTTAAAACTAAAAAAAAAGATATTTGCAAAAAAAGAAAGGAAGTTTTCAATAAATTTTCTTTTAGTTTAACATATATATAAATATATATATATATATATATATATAAACCTTCAGAATAAAGGTGAACTGAATTATTATTATTTGGTAAATGAGGTATTCACATCACATAGAACATCGTACAGATTTATGGAGTATTTTGATAGCAGCAATTAGAAATTTTTTTAGTCATTATACTGTTTTTTAATATAAAATCTCTATAAAAAAAGAAGGTCTCCTAAATAAGACCTTTTAAATTAACGATAAGAAGAGAGGAATTCTAAGTAAAGTTAGTTCGTATTCGTAACGAAGCAAGAAAAATTTGTATTAAATTTCAAAATCATACATTTTTATTTTTTTGGCATTATGAACTAAACATACATTTCGAATAATATTAAAATAAAATATATTATTGTGACAAACCCTATATTTTACATTAGGGATCAAGGGAAGACCCAAAAATGTAAATATTATTTCTTAAATAGTTTAGATTTAGCTTTATCTTGTTTAACCAAAAATGTATTTTCAATTGATATCTGAACAAGGACAAATTTATCTAATGATTTGTATCAAATGATGGTTTTAAGGATTTACTGAAAGGCTAAAGCTGTCAGAATGGATTTGCAATTTCCATCTAATTCGTTCTATTACTTTATAAATTCAAAAGATTGTAGTAATCTGCAGGAAGATTTTATAATTGAGAGCAATCGAGCATTTATTGATTTGCAACTGAGCAACTTTGCAATTTGAGCAACAATGTTAGAGCAATTGATTATATATATGATGAATATGGAAATATATTTCGTTTTAATAGAAAAACAGAAAAATAATTTCACTGTTGAATTGATCATTTTCATGTCGTCAAAAATGCAGATAAATATTTTGTAGTTTACACCTTGTGTAGCAATTCTGAATTTAATTTGGAAGCTGCGGAATGTAAGTTGAACTATTTGAACAAATTTTTAAGAATTATTTAAAAAAAGTATTTTTTTTTTATTCATAAAGAATCTTGGATTTAGTTTATATAACCTTTTAATATAACCCGTAATTACCCATGTAGGACGAGGAACTAATTGTCTTCATAGATTAATTTTTTGAAATAAAATTAATTGCTATTGATTGTGGATCGTATATCGTGCATATCAAATTGAAAATTTATAAAATTGTGATTTGATAGCTTGTTCTTTTGTATTTATACAAATCGCATTAAAAATGGTCAAATTGCTTATAAATTCTGAATTGCAAAATTGGTCAAATGGCGTTTAAGCAATAGTGCATTATATATATATGTATTTTTATAGGACACATGCTTAGTCAGTTTAGTATCGTTGATCTCCGTTTGACAGCGAATTACAATGGTTGCAGCAATACAATTCCGAAAAAAATAACTTGATTTGTCGTTCTACGGTCATTTTTTGCACACTTTAGGCTAATTAGGCAGGGATCTACAGTTTAACGTGGATTCCGAACCTGAAAGCAATGGCAACAAACGCCAGAGTGCTAGCCAATTCGATATAAACGGCAAATATAACTTAAGGTAATTCACTCAAAGAGAATAATGCTGCAAAACTTCAATTCCGAGATCATTTATGGACCTGCAGTAATGAGTGAATGTTAAGTACTGTAATAGTACAGTTGCTATTAATGTTAAAATTCAAAATTTTCGATCGGAACTCGTTCATTTTTTCTTAATGCGCCCAAATTTCTCTGCACCTGAAGAAGTGGTTTGTTTGGCATGTCCGGTATCGACAATGTTTGAAATTATTAATCAGATTTCAATCCGAGATTCCACATACGTTTCCGAAATCGAACATATATTAAAATTACCAAACAAACACACACTTATATCATTGAGTGTTAATTTTATCTACTTAGTCTTTCCAGCCCTTATTGGTAATAATTTGGAATCGCGTAAAATAGCTCTTGTTTATTTAAATGAGAATCAAAAGCGGATTACAATGCCATTCATCTTCGATACTTAGAAAATGATAATGCGCATACTTAAATGATTCACTCCCCCAATTAATTTTCGAAACAATTGAGGATTGGGGAGTGATGTTTGATATCCTCAAATATTTATTCCTTTTTTGTAGATTATACGATTTTAACTAAACAATAGCATTCTCAATTTTTCTTAACACTTTCGTGTGATTATCAGATTTTAATATTCAAATAGAGGATCAGTAAATGTTATGGTTTTTTCTGTATTTGGATTCTAATAGTATAATCGTTTTTTCCCCCAAGAAATAAAATTTAATTTACATTAAATTTTTACTATTAGTTCATTTTTTTTTTATACCCGAGTTCTTAAAATTTTTTAAGCGTGAAATGATTTTTATCTACATATATAACAATCGGAAAATAAATGACGTCAGATCATGAGAATCATTCATGCTTGTCAGGTTTATGTTACTCGCTCAACTGTGCCAAAATTATTTGGTAATTTTTATTGAAATAGTAACTATAGGAACCAACTGTTAAGCAGTAAATATCACAATTTTGAGACAATTATTTTCCTTAACCCCCAAAACACTGAAAACGGGCAGAATACTTATTCATTCTTCTTTGAATTATAATGCAATCTTCCTTATCCAGTATCATAGCCCAGTAGCAAAGCAGGCAAGTTGTCGTGAAGACTTAAATTCACTGGTAACATTTGTTGTAGTCTCAAGCTTCAGAATTTAAGATATCTCGTTGAAGATTATGACATGCCGCTATAAACTTCACAGAATATTTTAATTCCTTAAAGGATTTTTTTTTATAGATATTCGATGCAAGTACATTGCAAACTTAATTCCCGAGTAGGAATAGTCTACTGATGGGAAGATGGAGTTTTAGTCATCCTCAGATTGAAACGTCCAGCTCCAGAATTGAAAACTTGTACATGAAACAATTTTGTTCTATAATTTTTTACAATGTTTAAGGAAATAATCTTTTTATCCTATATATTTTAATACTTCCCTCTATAATTCGTGGTGTATGGGAGCTCAACAGGAGCATGTTTAATAAAATGCTTTTTAAATGCTAACTTAATTAAAAATTAACCAATTACAGTATGGTAAACACGTGAAAGCTGATAGAGTTTTTGCATACCGTATTTCGGACGTTCGTTAGCTTTTTCTCCCTAACGCGCATGCTCATAGGAAATTACGCATGCGTATCTGTAATAACGTTTCCTATGTGCATGCGCGCTAGGGAGAAAAAGCTAAAGGACATCCGAAATATGGTATGCAAAAACTCTCTAATGTCTTCGACAAGCTTCTTTGCGGAATTTTGCGAAAATTGTTTCAAAATATAGGAGTTGCGTAACAAAACCGACAAGCTATACATATGCAAGATACTGGCAAACATAGTTGGCATTACCACGTGTGTTTAAGGACATATTAATCGTAAAATTAAAATTAAATTTTATTTTATTTTTGTTCCCAGTAGAAATAGTCTAAAAATTTAAGAAAATTAAAAGGTTTTTTTTGTCGTATTTATTTTTTGGAAGTAAAGTATTTAAAAGTAAACTAAAAAAAAACCATCCATTTAAAACTTCATTTCTTGATATCATATTGTAATTTCGTAAAAACTTAAGAAATTAATGAAAGAAATGAATTAACACATACTATTTCTGAACATTTGAATTTAAAATAAAAACAAGATAACTACTTGCATTAAAAATTCGCATCTAAGCATTGACATTATAAAACAAATTACAAATAAAAATAAATTGTTACAGAACATTGGTGTCTTTATTCACGTTTTAAAGTACGATAAAAATATGCTTTGTTATAACAGTGCTATGTATTATAGTAAGTTAAAATTATAATTCTTGCTTCATTAAAACAATTTTAATTTTTGCTACATTGATACTAAATCTAGTTTAATAACTGAATTTGTATTCCACTTTAATTTCTATTTTTCTCTTAAGTTTTAGGAAATACTCATCCACAGAGAAATATATTTACATATTAAGAGAAAGGCTGCTGTCATTATTTCACAAAAGAAGTTGATTCAGAAGTGATTGATATCACTGAATTGATAAATTGCCTGGTGGGAACTCTACATGTTTTGTCCGATAAGGAATTTAAATCTGATGAAATAATCATAAAGTCTCAAGGAAAAAAATTTTATTTCATTAATCTTAACTATTCAAAGCGATGATATTCCTCACCCTTTTAAAGTATTAATTTCATCAAGTAAAAATTTAGTTTATTTTAGGAAAAACCCGATTTCCATAATATACAAAATTCCATGAGATAAATTGAAGCTAATTAATTAAATTAGTATTAAAGTTTATTCAGTTAAATAAAATGAACAAATAAAAATTAAATCCATTTAATTTTTCAAATAAATTAATGCTATCTTGATAAATGTCAGTCAAATTAAATTTTAGAATTAAAAGAATTTAGCATGCTGATAACCAAGCAAAATCTGTTAAACATAATCTAATTTAGTTGGATTTCACTACTTAAAGGACATAAAAAGGGAAGGATGTGCTAGCCGTTTCCGTGCTTTATATTCCTGTATTTACATGTTGTATTCCCATTCAATTTTGTTCCGAGCAATTTTTATCGGAATTTATTTGTAATTCTACAGTAAAGTGTTTTTTCTATAGCTCGAAATCAATTTGATAGGGCAACAGGAATTGCGCATCAGGTCGTTTCAATGATATTTACATATTAAAAGAATATTTTGCTCTTTCTGTGTACAGATTCTTATCCATCATTGTATTTTACGACTTTACATTTTTTCTTTCGAACAGAAAGAGACGTTGACATTTAATTTCCTATTCAAAAGGCAGTATAAGGCTTTCAAGAGAAAAACGCAATATTTAGAACTGTTCATTTAGCTTTTCTATTTGTTTGTTAGTATTATTTTGAATAAGTAGTAATAAACCGAAAATCAAAAATTCTATCGAGTATCAAAGGACAATGGGCATTCATTTAAAGTTAACAGTTAAAAATTGTATTTCTAAGTCATTTGATAATATTTTCGATTTCAGAATTACATTTAAAAGATCTCAAAGCTTCTTTAGCTGCCGTTTTTGCCATTTAGATGAATGTTTAATATTAGATCATTTGTAAAGAAATTGTATTATTTATCCTTTGAGTTAACGAGCTCTAGTTTCACATAGAAATAAGATCTGTTCGCAATTAACTCGTCTTTGAAAAGGTAATCAGCCCAGATTGAGGCATTTGAAAAACAGCCAATTTTTAGTTCATAGGAATCCTTGAATAAATATATTTTGCACGTGTTGAAAACAAATTCAAAAACGTATTGGATTCCGAAAAAGGAAACAATTAACGACACACACCGAATTAAGAACGCATTTTACCTAAACTAAAAGAATTTTTAAACTTTTTCTAATTTTCCAAACGAATCTTAGAAATGAAGAATAAGAAAATAAATAATTTGCGGATTCAAATAAAATGCAAGAAATCCTAGTTTTTGCATATTCAGTAGTCATATTTAATGAAATATAGTTGTAACCAGCATCTTTAAGAAAAATGTAATTTAATATTAATACAAATTATAAATAGTTCTAGGCAAGATGAGGAAAGTTTGGTTTGTAGCCAGCTGACCCGGCTAAATAGACTAGGACCTACAGTTTAACGGGGATTTTGAACTACTAACAAACATCCATGCCACCGCCAGGATTCGAACATCGAGTCCGTGGTAACAAACGCCAGAGCGCTAGCCAACTGGCCACTGCGATGAAGTAGGTAAAATACCAAAAACTAAAAATTATACCCTCCTTGCTTACATTATTTGACCATTTACAGTTGAAAATATTGCCTTGAGAATGACTGTAAGCCCAGTTTTCCTAAAAATGGTTAAGGATAGTAAATATACCTCCAATTTTTTAAAAATCTTTGTCAAGATTTATCCCATCACAAACGAGAATCTTAAACATTTCCATGCTTGAATAAATAAGTTTCGATCAATTTTAATAAAATCATTATTCAATTGCCTAGTCTTTCTTTAATCTTAATTTTCATTCAACGTTATACTAGCAATATAAAATTTTGAAAAATAAGAATTCATTAAAATTAAACAGGTTTTATTATCATAACATAAAACTTAACATTGTTAATAAATACTTTTTTTATATATATGTACATAAGTAATTTACTCTGATGAAATAAAAAAGGGCCAGCCTTGTTCTTTAACAATACTGGAATTTTTGAGGAGAATACTTCACACCTGAAAAAAAAAAAAAAAAATTAGTAAAATAACATTTCAAAATTTGTATACAACATATTGCAAGATACAACCATGAAGACATCTACTCAACATCATGAAACTAACTTTATTGGGCAACTAAATTATTAAATTTAAATTTATAATTTAAGACTGTAGGCTCATTAATGTCATGAAATACATTTTTGACAAAACTTCATAATCTTGTCTACGGGCCACGATTGTCTTGCCGCCCATCTGCACCACATAGGCATTTCAACCGATCCGATTTGCTAATTTTGGCACTCTGGAGAAGTAATGGATATGGACCATCTGCTCCAACGTGGGCCTATTCATAGACCTACAGAGAAGTCGAGATATTGGGAAGCAAGATCGCTTATTAGACAATAGCTGATTTTTGTTCTTAGTGCTATTGTTCTATATAACTTTGACTAGTTATTGGAAATTAAAACTTTTAATAAAAATTAAATCTGTACACTAATTACCTAACTTAAAAAGGTTTAAAATTAAAAATAGCAAAGTTTATACAATTTTTTCACAGAAAAAGGAAAATATTTCGGCATATGCACATTTAGAATTTCACATCAGCATATGCCTTATATAGAATTCATATCACGACAAACAAATTAGTAAAATCTTAAGATTTACTCAAACGCGAGAAGTGAATGGCAAGTACTTCAGCACAGACAAAACACGCAAATCTGTACGATTCCTTAAATAATGGCATGTCCTACTTAAGGAGAATTCAAGGTTTGGTTTGTCGCTCTACGGTCATCTTGTGTACACGTTGGGCTAAACAGACCGGGACCTACAGTTTGAGAATTGAAGGACTTAACACAAAGTCTATGGAACTGTTTAACATTATCATGCATCTATAAGACATATCCAAACGAGGACACTTCAAATTGTATTGTACTATTATTTTATAATCTTATTTGGTATAAACCGATGTTTCAACAGAGGATACTAGGATTCCAGAAGACCTTGAGATCCAATCAACTGCGTACAACTGATAGACTCATCAAAATCAACCACGTGCCTGTTAATACAAGAATTGACTGTTTATAGTGTACAAAAAATTTAATGTTTGTTTATATGAGCGCTTAAATTTTACCCATTAAAAATGAGAATAAAAATATTAAATTAACCTAGAATAAACAAATTTGATTAATACCACTGTATTATGTTTAGTTAAGTTTTAAGCGAGTCGCACTAAATTTGATACAATACAAATTAACCGTTAATATAAGAATCAACCGAGTATCATGGATATAATCTATTATTTACCTTTAGTTACACCTTTGTAGAGAACAGATGAAACCGGTTCATCATTTTTCAGATTTTGCTGCCCAACGATTAAGTAAACTTCACCATATTCTTCAATAACTTTAACATCTTTGATGCATTTTCCGTTTATTGTGAAGCTATCTTTGAATCCGGATTCTCCTTGTAATCTGTATACTTGTATCCGTGTCTCATTCCAAACTGTGAGGTGTAGATCGGATAAATCACCATATTCGAAGATCTCCATGCCTTTGGCATCATCGAAAATAATTTTTTGAAATAGGATAAAGGATTGAGAATCATATCCCGCGTTACGATAAATCTGTAAAAAGATAAATCAAGTTTTTTTATTCTGTAAACTATTTTTATATTACATATACATAAATAAATGCTACCATCAGGTAACAACTTGGAGTTGTTACTTTTTTCAAAAGAATCTTTTAGAATTATTGTAGAGTATATAATTGAACACCATGATTTTTCACATAACATTGGATAATAAAAAATACATTATATAAAACGTGAATGAAAATATCTAAATTTATAATATTTTGAGTTAAATTGAAAGTAGTCGTCTGTTGGTATAGAAAGTTTCTACTGTTATATACTAACAAAACTTCAATTGATAATGCAATATTTAGCACGAGGATAAAAATTTCCTTTCCGTTATCATTATTTTTAAGTTTATTAATCAATTTTTTTAGTCTCTTAGTACTTAAAAATATAAATATCTTGCAACTAAAACACAAATATTGTAAATGTTTTGATTGAAAACAAAATATTAATCTTAACTTCAACCATTACGAGGGACATGTTTTAATTGTTAATTATATGACTGATTTTTTCATTTACCAAAAGTCACAGGTGTCATGCAATACTCTGTTGAAATTTAGTAGTTTGTTAGTATCTAAACCTATATAGATTTCAACTTACTTTAATTGACTTCGGTTCTCTGGTTTCATATACAGGGGCGTTATTGGTGAAAGCTAAATAGTGATAATTATGATAAAAGAAATGTTTCACACAAGAGCTTCCAAATGTGGCAATATTCTGAAGGTGTTGCCAGCCTTCATTAATTTTAATGTAGATCTTGTTGAATCCTCCAGCATAATGAGAATCATAGAACCTGGAGACAGCTAGATGGATTGCGTTTTCGATTTTGAACAATGCGATGGAAGTGGCTTCTATAAAAACAAAATTTTGTTAGACACTGTTAAATCTGGAATTCTTGATAATATGGGAATTTCATTGGCACTTTAAAAGTAAATGTTCTTTTCTCAAATTATCTTGTAGATCAGGGAAGGGCAACCCGCGGCCCGTCTTAAGTATTTTTCAGCCCATGAGATTTATCACACTTCTACAAATTTTATAATGGCCCTAGTAGTGAAAACCAATGTATTAAAAAATGCATTATGTGTGCATCCATATTCAAAAATTAACTGCCGATTAACAGAGAAAATTAGCTTTGATTTAAAAATATGTGACAAATATTCCTGTTTTATTTATGAGTTTACAGTTATGAGTTCTAAATTATATTCTGAGAAATCATGAGGCGTGCGCATCTTAATACAACAGGTTCTATGTTTCACTTTAAGTGACACAGTGGCCATCCCGAGACGCGTACAGTTGATTGTACAAAACAGACTCTTAGTTCAAGTTGTTAGAGCTTTTGGTTCAATTTACACCTGCGAACTATTTTTTTCGAAAATTAAGTTGACCGAACACAAAACACGCTCAAACATAACGGACGCTAATCTGCAACGCCCATTACGGAATGCCAATACCCAAATTGAGATCGATTTGCAAAGATTACGTGAAAGAGTGGAAAAACAAATATTGTACTAGTAAAATAAATATTTTTTTAATGATTTCATTTATATTTATGTATTTTTTATATTTCATATTTAGTGTTGTATCTCCTCTACAATGTACGTTTAGTATCATTATATTATCTATGTTTACATGCAAGAATAATGGTAAACACAAAAATAACACATTATGTTTCAATTTTTTTACTCCGAAGATGTCTATAATGGATCTAAATTTAATATGGGGACAATTTTATATGCGGCTCGCAGAAATAGGATGCATTTTCACAGTGGACCGCAAGATCATTTGGGTTGGCCATCCCTGTTATAGATAAAAAAATATTGAACTTCCACACACGAATCAAATGTATCTAAGTTTCAATAATTAGCTCACCTTTCCCAACAATTGCTGTGTCATAGCTTTCTACATTAAGATTTGGTCGAGATAGATCGCTAGTTACTCTGTAGACATCACAAGCGCCCTTGGCAGGAAACAAGAGAGCAATAATAATCTGTTCAGGTTCTGTACTTAAAATGGCGGCGTCTTTGAAACCACCAGGAACGCCAGAAGTATCGCCATTAACATTTACAACTGAATCTAAATACAAGGAGATTAAGATAATAGATTATATTTAGTAGATTATAAATTTTTATATATTAAAAATCTATTAAAAGAAACATAAAGATATAAAAAGATAGAATAATAAAAGGTTAATTTTATATTTAGTAAATAATAGATTATATTTAATAGATTTTTATCCGATAAATCTCAATTGATACTAAATATTTAAAATACTTATGCAACTTACGAATATAAATATTGTATATGTGAAAGATCTGGTTTTAAATTTTTTTTTCTGTAATGTTTCTACAAAACTATTCGCGCATTTCTCTTAATTCGATATTTACATAACCTTGTTTGTTGTTGTTGTTGTTTCTTATCCCACTTGGCTGGCCAAGCCCACGAGCCCATATGGACTCATGATTGAAGGGGAAGGAAGCAGCTTCTGTTGGGATGGAGCACTCGTAGGTAGAAGCCTGACTTTTGCTCCGTGACGCTCTTACAGTCATAGAAGACCGGGACCTACGGCTTAAAGTGGATTCCGAACCACTACAAACATCCATGGCACCGCCGGGATTCGAACCCGAAACCTGTGGCACAGAGCGCCAGACACTCGACCATTCAGGTCCCAAATTTGCCAACGGCACGCAGTGTTCCCAGGTGGTCACCCACCCAAGTACTGACCGCGCCCAATGATGCTTAACTTCGGTGATCTAACGAGAACCGGTATATTCAGCATGGTACGGCCGTTGGCAAATTTGGGACCTTTATAGTAAAATTTGTTATAATATTGAATTAGAAATTACTTCCAATTATAAAATTACATAAATACAACGCGACACAAGAAACAAAATAAATATATTAGACACCCAACGTACGAATACACGAAATAGACAATGTGAAATAATATTTATAAACTTTCAATCTCCATGTTTATAACCAGTTTAATTTATAGAATTGAACCTATACGACAAAAATGTTATTTAAATAGAAAGAATAGGAATTGAAAATTCAATTAATATTTCCAAAGAGTTTTTCAAGAGGGATGGGATGATAATTTTTCTATAAAATTTATTAACAGAGGATTTTCTATCTTAACGCTGGATTGTAGACGATAGTTCTGTACCAACATCTTTAAAATTTTCTAATTTTTTTAAAGATTCCATGATTCTATTAAACAAGGAATAGTTTCATAATGAAATTTAAATTTCTCCACAGACGTATCTAATTTAAAAGGGACCGATTAGTACGCGAAGTTGGGAAAGATTCTGGTCACTTGAAAATTTCAGTTAAATAGAATCTAGAGAGACAAGATAAAATTTCATAACACTTCTCCCTGTACTGTTATTCATCGTGGATTTCCAAGCTACGATATGAATTTGAAACAATTATAACTTCAATATAAAAGTATTCACGAATTGTTATCTTTATAAAGATAAGTGCATCAATGGGTAATTCTGGTTTTCTTGGCTCTTAATTTAAAGCTGAAATTAAAAGTACAAGTAATAAGGACCTATAAGTATAAGTCCAAAAATATGAAGGAAACAAGAGCACAAGTTATGAATTTAGAATTCATAAATTTTATCTTCTGGTCGGGGGTTTCAGAATACGTTGAACTTTTATTTTAGAACACAAAAATTATGGTTATACTATAAATTATGGTTAATTATGACCTACTGATGAACTTGTTACAATATATGCCGCGAATAAGTTACCTTTATGTACAAAAAAATGACTCAAGTTATTGATATATGAATATAATCAATAACTTGAGTCGTTAATTTAAAATCACATATTTCAAAATATTATACTAACACTTATCTACATTGTGCTTTTATACTTAAATCATTTACTTAACTAAACCTTTTGTATATTTGTTAATTATAAAATCAATCGCCAAAATTATTTTCGTTTTAGAAATTAATAGATTTATAAATTGAGACTTGTAATGATCAAATACCTTTTGCTTGAATTCCAACACTCACGATTACTTCAGAAGAACCAATTTTCTGAACAAGGATCTTCGCAAAACGCGTTGTTTGTTCTCCAAATGGTGAAAAGTTGTACGATGACACATTCCAAGCGTGGAACACAGCAGTTGCTCCTGAAGGTTCACTCAAATGAACTAAAGCAATTTCCTGTGCAGATTTTATTTGAAGAAAACTAGCAGGATAATCGAATTCTTGATGCAGTACAAATCCATCCAATATAAAGTAGGATTCTAAATTATTGAAATTAAAAGCGATTAATATTTCCAGCAATTTTTTTTTAAATTAAAAACTTCTACACATTTGTTTGTTTAGAAACGTATTCTAGAAAAATATATTAATTTAGTATTCGCTTTTGCCTACTGATAATGCTGGCAGTTTAAATAAGGTACAATATATCATCAATATTATAATAGTTTCAGCAGAACCCATGATATATTTCATTTCCTTACATAAAATTTTAACTGTGACAACTATGCTATAGAAAAGGCATTTTAAATTATTCAATTACACAAATTTAGTGGAACAATCTAAAATTTTAAACATGTGTACTAAAATATAAAGTGTTAGTTTTAATCTATTTCTTGCTTGGGAAAAAAAAAAAAAACTTGCATTTTTTTGGATATAAATTAATAAATCATTTTTAAAGTTTAATTCATTAAAAATTTAATTATATTCAGAAGTATGAACAAAACAAGTTTTAAGAATGTGCATTAGGTAAATTTAGATGTAATTACCAGAAGAGTAGATGCCAATAGATTAACGCCAATTTAAAAAAAAAAAAATATTTAGTCTGCGTGTAGTGCATTAACTGTGTAATTGCATTACATTAATAGTTCTATTAAAGGATTTACAAATTAGTAATTTTAATACATTAGATTTTTAGCAATACGAAGAAATTGCTGAACTTTTTATTCCAATTTTTATTAAATCAAATCTAGAGTTCTTTTTATCAATTTAATATCTACATATTGTGTTGTCTGTAAACCAATTTCTGTAAAATTACAAATTTTGAATACCCAATCAAAAGTATCTCACCAAAAGAACATACGAAGTCTCGAATATACTTTACATGACGTAAGAGAAGAGATGTCCTTGATAAATGGATAATGTTGTGGTGTACAGAAACGAGAACTTACTTGACAAAACATCTTGTAAATAGTCCGCTAAATCGCAGCTGTCCCGGGAATGCTTGTCCATGATTTGAAGGGACTGGGAAGTATCGCGCCAGAAGTTGTCAACATTTCGATCGAATGCGGGAAGATTGATGTTGTTCACCAACCCTTCAACAACAACGTCGCCGCCTGCTATTACATTTTGGAAGACATAGTTGCCTTCAATCGTCTCATTTGTGTGAAGGTAAACTGCTTCTTCAGCCATTTTGGTTAAATTAATTCCATTTATGAGTCCTAAAAAATGAAAAAGTTTATATCCTATAAATAAATCCAGATAACAATATTTAGTGTATTAGAATTTTTACGATTAATATAATAAAAACCATGCTACATCATTACACAGACATTCCTATAGTCCAGTACATAGTCTTCCAAACAGTAAGGCGGTTGAGAGTCTTGCGTATGTGTTGTCGCACAGTATGACATGCATCATTAATTACGTTCATTTGTGTGGCATGGAAAACGACAATATTTCCAGTATGGGAAACTAAAATATAGATTTCTAAGTTTTCGCGCAATACGTTGAAGCTTTTATGTGCAATAAAAAAAAATGTATGAAAAAAATATTAAGTAAGGACTAATTTTTACAATAAAATGAACTCTTTGTAATGAAACTAAAACTTTAATAATTTAGAAATTATGGAAATTCAAGTTTACGTATGAAAAATTTGAGGAATTTACCAATCTTATTTTCCATTTCTAGTGAGATTTTCCATGAACTTCAACTTGGACTGAGCATGCTCAAATCCAAAATGCCCGTTATGCAGTATAAGTGGAAGCATAATGTTCTTATGAATTGATCAGCCTAATTTCATTAAATAATTTCGAAGGTTCCATGCAAACACAAGATATAAAATTTTGATTGGATTGGCGATTACAGATTTGGCGGTTTTTAAGTGCCGCCAATCTACACTTAAAATTTTTGTGACAAATCATAAAATATATAAAACACTTTATTTAAAAACAAAGTAGTCAATCGGATTTCGGTCGAAAATGTGCCAATATAGAATTTAACATAGATTCAAAACTGTCTCTATTTTGGCGCATTGGCAGCTCTTTATTGGCGCATTAGCGCAACTTCTGCTGCTGTGGCGTTAATACGCAAGTACCTTTTGATTATACATGCCAATATAATTCATTAAACGATTACTAAAATAAAAATAAACTAATTTTGCAAAGCTATGATTTATAAATTTCAATATCTTACCATGCACCCATAAGTCTTTTCCCACAAACACATCGCCATCGAACGCTAAAGGACCCTCAATAATTTGGTCAGTATGCAAGGTAACAAGATCCCTTTGCAGTTTCATACCATTGACTGTTTCAGGAAACACATTTCCGAGAAAATTTACTTCCTATAAATATAAAAATTTTTACGTAAACGTAAATAATTGGATCATTTAATTACCAGCTTTTTAAATTACTTGGCGTATTCTATTTCACGCTTTAAATGCGTTTATTCTATAAAATGCGCAAATGAAACCAACGAATGAGCGAACTAAAGATTAAAAATATTACCAAGCTGGCGAACTTGGCGAGATTATTGGACGGATCTCTGTAGAAAACGATTTTCTCGCAAAGAGTTCGTGACAGCTATTGCTTGTCATGCGCTTTGCAAAATAAAAATAAAAAAATACAACGAAGATTCTCTTCGTAAGATTCCAGTGGAATTCTGGAATCTTACGAAGAGAAACTAGAACTGTATAGGCTCGTGCTCACCAAGGCGAGAAGATGCAAGCGAAAAAATTTGACCAATCACTAGCCTCACCGCGGTAGCCTGAAACCGGTTTGCAGTCCGCCGCTTGGAGTTGCCCAACTTTCAACTCAAAGCGGTTTTTCACTAGGCGTAATGCTATTTCTGACATTTCGCTGTGAAGGGGTGGAAAAAATTTTGTCGCTTGCCTAGGTGGGAATGAATCTTATGTGGCGAATAGAGTTTCTGTGGTGTTGTGCATTCAACGAATGGCAGTTGAATTGTCGCTCTCATACGGCTCATTTTGTGCTGCAATTTATCTGTACTTAGTTTAGCATTTGTCTTGTTTTGTGTTGTGCGTTTTTTGTTAATTAAAATTTTTATTGAAAAGTGCTTTTATTTTAGTGTGCGATTGTTAAAAAAATAGTCTGGTTTATTTCTTAACATTAATCCATTAGTACAACTTAATTTTGTCTATTTCTGAAATATAAAGCATCTTCAATCTAGTAAGCGTTCATTTAATCAATTAAACACGCTTGGAGTTTCTAATATTGAACTGGTTTGTAAAACCAGAATAAAAGATTAAAGATTTAAAGATTAAAGGTTTAAGAAAATTTTAGTTTTGAATTGTTTAATAGTTGCACAAAAATTTTAAACTTACTTTAAGCGTTTTCGTTCCAAGTACAGTTTGATCTCCTTCTGTCAGAAGTGTATCTTGGTACAAATTGAACAAATTATTCGAATTGACGAGTCCATTAACATGTATATCTCCATAAACTGTCAACTGATCAAATGTCTTTTCTCCGGTGATGATTTGAGGAGGACCTGCAATAAGAAGTTGTATAAACTGTAACTGTACTTGCAAAGTAAATGCAATTAAATAAAAATTAAAGCTGAATGATATAATCCGAGTCTTACTCTTTTCGTCACAAGCAACTGTGATCACATCCTCCTTTAGCCTCAGCCCATTGATTAGATCAGCATTGAGATTGCCAGTGATCTCCGCGTCTCTTCTAAATTCTTTGTGGCCTGAAATAAAATATAGCACTTAGAGAGACTGAACATGTATTTATGATAATGATTTCAATAAATGACAAAGATTCTTAAAAACATTGCAAAGATATATTGATAAAGTTTAATAGTTTTAAACTTAGTTGCAAGAAGTGTGAAACATTTAAAACATTCTACACCACCACTATTTCAAGACTGGCATGCAATAAATTTACAAAAGAGCAACATTTGCAAAATGAGGCATCCTTTAGAATTTTATAATCACAGTGAATAATTTCATTGATTCCAAGTTCACATCAGAATGTTATGATCTGAATAAAAACATAACACACGATTTGTAATTCGATTAAGTTTAAATCTAGAATTTAATTCTACATGTACAAACATTTAATACCGAGAAATTCCACATTAAAGTTTGGTTATTGTAACCATGCTTCCTACTACGCACTGGCAGTAGCCCCCTTGTAGAGTTCATAAGAAATAATCAATCTCCATCGATACTCTCACCCGAGAGAGAAATACAGCGAAACCTGCGCTTCCGCTGAGAAACGTTTAGTTTATAGTCGGGGAGGAAGTATATTTAGAGTAACTTTGCGTATTAGTTGGCCTACAGACTCTCATCCGAACCGGAAGTATATTCCGCGCACGCTGAGCGTAGCAGAGTATCGGGTTTAGTTATCTCTGCTTAGAAGTGGAGTCCTTCCACGAATTTATAATTATCCGTCTTTAAATGTGTTAAATATCCTACGTCTCTAATTATATGTGCTTGTGCAAATAAAGCTACGAGTTCTGAAACCTGTGCCTCAAGCATCCCAGCCACACCCCATTACAATTTGGTTGTCCAACCTGCATTCACCAATATGTATTCTTTTATGTACAGAATTTCCGGCTTAATATTTCTTTGGCGATTCTTATCTGCACCAAAGGAATGCTAAGCATTAGTTTCATTGATATATTGAAAGGATTTCATTTAATATATTAATACTTATTAAAAATGCGATATTCAAGCAAATCGAAAAACAATTTGAATAAATGTTAATAAAGTATTATTTCAATGCCAATCGAATTGGACCTATTGAACCTGTATACTTACAATTTGAAAATTAACAACTGAATACTTACCCGTAATACGAGTTGGAACGTCTATAAATACCACATCATTTAAAAATTCTTCTAGATTTTTTCCGTTTATCATTCCAATGTTTGCTTCTCCAACGAATGCATTGTTGATTTCAGTTTCCATAGTGAAAGTCTTGTGCGATTGAATTACCTAAACATAAAAATATATATAAGTATTCAAACAAACATGTCAATTTTTGGAGGAAAAGTGTCAAGACAAGTGTGGTAAGACATTTATATTCGGTTCTATGCGAAGAACAGTCAAGGCTAAATTAAAACTATCCACAAAAAAATCCCACATTCAAGTTTAAAAATTATTTATTGATTTCCGTATTAAATTGTTCACTTTTGTCAAAATATCTTCTGCAAGGCAAGTTTTGAAAAAGTTGACAAAATTTAATGTTAACAAACAATTTTAAAGAAAAGAAATTTGTGCATTACATCAATCTATAAGAATCTCAAGATAAAATTACAATTTTTAAATCATAAGCAGAAAAATCTTTTCCCTTTTCGATTGTAAAACAATCTATAATATCACCAGAATATTGTTCACTGTAGGGTCTTTATTTTTTTTCTTGCAGGCCATTATTCTTATTCTGTAACAAAATTATTGTGACTGAAAAAGTCTAACATAAGCAGAAGAAACATTGTGCTGATAAAATCAATCTATTTCAAGAGCATAAAAGGCCGTATAGACAAGAAAGTTAAGGCTTGTATGTATACTATCTACGATTGCAGTATAATATTTTAGAATAACAAGGAAAAATATTTAAGTTTATCACAAAGTTAAAACATCTAAATATAGCGAATTTCAAAAATTAATTTCTGTTTTAGAAGAAAAATAATTCAAAATCTAAACTTTTGGTACGGCTTACCTGAGGTACATCGATTCGGACTATATCATTTAAGAAGGCTTTCCAGTTCATACCATTCACATATTCTAAATCAATATCGCCTCTTATAGTTACATTGCCCCGAAGGACTTTGTTTCCCGTTATTAACTGGTCACCGTCCTTCAAAAGAAGACTTTCGGATATTCGTTTTAAATCTATTCCATTGACAACCCCGGTCACTGTAACATCCTCCGATATATGAATGGGTTCCAAAAATGTCACATCGGATTCAATAACGGTTTCTTTTTCTGTCTGAGCAATTTGTGAAGAGATTTCAGATAAATCCAAGCCATTTACCAGTTTTTCAACGTGTACGTCTCCGGCAACATTTAGAGTTCCAACTGTAAATTCGCCTATAAAGATGGAGTTCATAATTAGGGCTAATTAACAAAATGAAAATTTGATTCCGAAACGAGAAGTTTGTATTATATCAAATTTCACGATACCAAATATAACTATCATGTTCTCTTCCGATGTCAAAGTTCTAGTCAACGAAAGTAGCAGAAATAAACAGATTAGACAGGATGGCAAAAAATCTCCAAATTTTTATTAATAGCAAAAACTTAATGCTTACTATTAAGGAGGATTTATCAATTCTTTTAATTCAATCCAATTTGTAGTCAAGAATTTAGGAATTATCTAATCCAGGGGTCTCCAAACTACGGCCCGCCTGTGTCATCAATGCGGCCTGCGACGGCGAATAGCTTATTTTTTTATTTATTTATTTTTTTAACACCTAATGGCAAACTTGGTTTTATTTATTTGCCAAGTAAAGCTTAATGACATGCATAATACTCAGAAAATGTAACTTAAGTATAACAATTAACGAATAATTGAAATGAATCCCACCAACATTATAAACTAGGGAACATCCGGCGGTTACCCTCGGTAGTTATGTTGGGGTAAAGAGTATGTATATCGATGTTTGGAATGTATATATCCTGAATCGAACATAAACCTGCTCGTTCAGAGTATGTACTCGGCGACTAGTCTAGAAATTATACATAATGGCAGAAAAATTAAAATGGTTTTGGCCCTTGGTACTTACTGGAGTAAGCAATATGGCCCGAAGACTGAAAAGTTTGGAGACCCCTGATCTAGTCTAATTAAAATAATCATCATGAATAATATTTAACAAATTTGATAGTTAATTTCGTCAACTTTCTTTAAATAATCCTCACATTGGCGTTGTTATACAAAAGTAAGCGTTGTAGCACAAAATGTAAAGGGCAAATTTTTAGGAGTCAATTGAAACAATTAAAATTATACATTTTGATACAAGTAACATTTATCAGACTTTTTTGCCATACATTTTAAAACAGGAATTGCCAATCTTCAATCAACTCGTATTAAATTGCTAATAAAGAACAAGTTATTCAAAATACTCGTAGTATATCTACCAAAATGCCACTTAATGTTATTTAGATTTCGGGATTTGCAGTACTTTTAAATTTGCTGGATAAATATTTGAAACATTCAATTGAATTTATCTTTGTTCTAATCTATTTTAATTGGATCATTACAGGCATATCTTCTAAAGTAATAAATGTTGCGATATTCTGAATGGTTTTCATTAGATTTTATCAAATTGGTTATATATAACTTTTTTATTATAACTTTAGATTAAAAATTGGATCTTACCAGTGATAGTCTGGGGCAAGCTTTTCAATAATATATCTCTAGGTATATATAAACCATTGACTGTATCGGCTTCGATGTCACCATTTACATGAAAACCAGATTCAAATGTAGTAAGGCCAGTCACATGCTGATGAGGATAGCTTTTCTTCAAACTATCTTCTGCTAGATAAGTTAAATTCAAACCGTTGATCAAGCCAGTTACAGCAATGTTATCCATGGTCACATCTTGAAACTGGAAGTGCTCTGTAACATAATTTTCACCAGATAGTTTGAAAGCTCTGTCATTTATGTCCGATAATTTGACGCCATTAATTCCTTCACTTGTGATTATAGGCCCTTCAACTATGACGTCACCTAAAGAAAATACAAGGAAATTTTGAAAGTTTCTGAACAAGTGAGTATCATATGACTGATTTATTCATGTAACGGAAAACACCAGTGGCATTTTCTACATTGAGACAAATTTAAATACAAGGAAAAAAACATTGAATCGCTAAATTTCTTCAATTGATTAAATGAACATGGGAAAAATAATGTAGTTTTTCAAAAATAGTTACAATTTTAAAGTTAAATGAATATCATTGATGAATATCGTTCGGCTCTAATGTTTTACATAATTTATTTAATATTTCGACTTAAATTTGATAGGAACAGAATCTTTCTAACCCAACATTCGACAGTCTGACACCTCTAGTCAAAGCACCTGTTTCAATTCAAGACTTCACGATCAATTATTCTTGCTAAAACTAAAGCCCCCTCCCATTTTTAACCCCATGTTTGGTTTTTGATCTTTAGTAGCAACAAGTTAGAGATTGAACACTTTGTATTGAATTTTTGCCTATTAACCAGCTTTTATTAAAGTTTAGATGTTGTAACAAGGCAATGTAGATTTTTTTTAGTGACCTTCTGTAGTCTGGACACTAATTCGATAGATTCATGGTCGCCCACAGAAGTCAGATTAGAGAACCCGCTATAATTATTTCTAAAAACTTATTTACTTTTAAAGTTACATTCAAAATATAAATATTTGCCTTCTATGAACACCTTTTTTTTTTTTTAAACCTGCATTTATTAAAGTAATGTTAAAGAAAATTTTTAGAAGAAATTAAAAAGATTTAGATACAAAACTGAACGTTACTAAACTAAACTTTGAATATTTTTTTTAATGTTCCATTAGGTTAATGTATGGGGAAAATGCAGTGAGAATAAGCATGCTATACATACCCGTGAATATTTTTTCAGCGAAGACTTCTTGCTCTTTCGTCTTCGACATTACATTATTTGCAAATTCCACGATGTCCACTCCGTTCACCAAGCCAGAAACTTCAACTGTTTCAACAGTGCTATTGCCTATCCACACATCTGCTTCCAATACGTCTTCTCCCGACAGAGTAACTCGATTGTGATAGAACTCTGTCAAGTTTACGCCACCAAATAAACCAGAAACTTCGGCATCACCGTTTACCATCAGATTTTCAACAGTTACCTTCTTTGTAAAAATTTTGTTTGATATTGGTGTCTTGGAATTCTTCAGAACAATATCTTCTGGTATTCTCAAGCCCCCCACTGTGCCATGGACGATTAAATTGTCTTCAACGATGACATGATCTGAAAATTCTACGTCATGCACGATTTCATCTTCAATTTCAAGATGGATTCGTTGTTCGTATAGTTCAGTAACATTTAAACCTCCAATCATTCCATCCTCTGTGGAAAAATGTTGTTATTTAATTTAGTTTATTAATAAATTAAATAACAAGTTTAACTTGTATCAATTTCCTATGGATTTTTGTAATAAAATCCATGCTCGTTTTAGTTTAATACTTGTTTTATTAGTAAAAATCCAAGGCTTTATGTAGGTGATGGCCACAAATGTTCAAGTGAAGAAGGTATCGTTAACTGACAAATTAAAATCAAATGTTAAAGCACCTATTAAGTTTCCCCCTTATTAAACCTGTATTTAAAAGCATTTGGATCAACTGAAGAAACTTTAGGAATTTTAATTAACCGTTCAGTAGATTATAAATTGAATCAACACATCGTTTAATTGACTTTGAAACATAAAGCCCTTGAAAAGCTATTAAGCAATAGAAATTAATATACATATTGAGTTTGTTGCATTTTACCACTTTTAACAAAAGAAATCAATACGAATCTTTCATTTAAAGGCAAATAGAGATTTATCAAAAGAAAAAAGGAATTACTTTAACCTCTTATTTTGTGATCCAATTATTGCCTTTTTATTCCAGTACGATACATTTTCAAATTTCGTCTCGTTTATTTCGGTCTCTTAAGAACCCAGAAAATTATAAATGAGATATGGTTACTTAGAAATCTCCCGTTATTGTGCTAGAACCTCTTGTACCCCTGTTAAGGATACATTCTTATAAATTAAATTTCTTAATTTGATAACAAAAATGAATTTCATTTTATTTTTCAACTTGTAAAATATTAGTTTTCCTAATATATAAGTATTTTCTTTATAAGCAAGTACCCTACAAACTAAGTAATATGTTGACAAATTATGGAGATCAATTTACGTCGATTTCTTGCAACTGTAATATTTGAAGAAATGTCTTAATATAACCATCATAGAAATGTTTAAAGATAGTGTGTATTTTATTTCTAAATTTAAAATATTGAAAGAGATTACTTTTCTTAGAGTAGTATAATGGATGAAGATAACTTACTTGTGGTAATGGACTTGAAGGTGACTGGTTTCTTGAATGTTTTAGTACCTGAAATATTAAGCGTTTTATAAGGAATTTGAGATGCAAGCATGCATGCATGTAGAAACTCTGCAATTAATGCAAATTCCTATCGATAACATGCAAGACAACAAATCTTGACAACATTTTAAAATGATATTTAGTTTGATCATAAAATTTTTTAAGACTAACATCAATTTTTTTTCAACAATTTTAATACAATTAAAATGAGGAAATAAATCACTTTCCAATTTTAAGGTTGTCAACCATTTTTTTTAAAGTTTCTTAGAATCCATTTTATCAGTACCGTGAAAACCGTGTACCCTTTCTTGGAATATTTTTAAAAACAAATTTTAATAAATATCTTCGATCAAAAACAATGAACAGAAAATACATTACATGAAGATGTGCTTCTCTCTAGGCACATAAAAATGAAATGAGGATAAAACTTATATTTAAGTTCTCCATAAAAATTAATATTACTAAAACTTGCAATCATTCATGTTAAATGTGAAATGAGGTACATTCAAGTTAAATGTACCAAGATTTTTTGCATACTTTGTTAGGCATGCAAAAGTTTTCGATAACTCATCGCCTACATTAATACAAGAACGGCTAAATGGGTTCCGAGTAATTTAGATTTAGAGTTTAGTTGACCTAGATTTCAATAAATAGATTAAATTAAATTATAAGTAATTATATGCAGTGCAAGTTTGAATTATGTAGTTTATAGAAATTGCTTTATGCTTAAGAATTTATAAGTTAAGCAAGTAAAATAGTTAATTCCTTGAATGTAAAATGAATGTTTTGAAAACCCAAGTTAGAACTATAAACAAACATTTCTAGAAAATAGAAATGATTTTACAATGCAAGAAAATTAAAAAAAATATAATACATTTGTCGCAGTTTAATTTCTCAGTCATTGAGTTGAACCTGAATGTCCAAGACTTAAAATAGTTTAGTGTATACCATGTATATTTTTATGAAATAAAGCCTGTAAAGTCTGCAATACAGCATAAATAGAAGACAATAGATACAAGGCATTTCTGGAAAAATGGAGTAAAAGTTCAGAAAGATAATTGAAGGAATATTAAGAATTATGTAATGCATATAATTTATAGAAATCTAATATCTCTTAACCTAGTGATTCTCAAACTGTAGCTTAGGAAACCACAATTTTCTCGCAGCTCAACGAAATATTAAAAAAAATGTCATGCTTTTCTTTCAGTTTAGTGTGATAAGATGCTTCGAGAACTTTAAATCTCCTTTGTGACCCTATTCATGCAAAATTGGAGTTTTTGGCAATCGCAGTCATAAAATCCAAGTATCATTCAAAAATCAATATCGAGAAAGGTGAAGGTTATTGTCTTGTTTGATCAAATTCAACTCCTATTAGTATGACGCACGAGCCTACTCATCATTGCTTATTCGATCACATTTTGAAAAATTTAATTTACATTTCCTAATTATTTGAGACATTAGTACATACACTGCCTAAATCTATATTTTTTAAAATTGAAAATATTCCAGGTAAATCTGGTTTTAAAACGAATTCCCTTCCCTCACCATTTAGCAGACGTCCTAATTTTCAATTTAATGGTTATAGTTACGAGGTTAGCATCATGGAAAGAAATTTTTTAATTCTCCAAATTTTTTACTCAACTTTTTAATTGAAGAAATAATCTAATTGGCATAAAACTTGCTAGATTTTGGAATAAAAAGCATTGGGAAAGTATCCTACAATGAAGCGAATAAAAAATGGAGTAGAATTATCATGTCAAAATTTTCTAAGTAGGTAGCCCCCACCCCTAAAAAAAAAATTTAGTTACCAGAAATGTATTGATCTCCATGAACCTTCATGAAATCTTCAGTGATATTGTATCCACTAATCATGTGTTCGAGATTGACCGTTTTGGCAACAACCTTCTTGAAATATTTCTCCGATTCTATAACAATGTCTTTATCATCATTGAATACTATGTCTCCAACCAGCTTATCCATATGTATACCATTCACAGTACCACCTATAATCAGGTTATCCGTGATTGTCACGGGCCCGTAGAATACCGCATCTTTAAAAGTATACGTTTCATTTGACTTCAAGGCTTGCTTTGCGACTTCCACTATATTCACTCCATCCACTAAACCAGAGGCTACAATACTGCCTTCAACATTTATGCCTTCCGTGAAGTACAAAGTAGCAGATACTTCTTCATCGCCAGATAAAGTCACGATATCGCCAGGGATGACAAGTCCATCGACAGTACCTTCTACTATAACATTATGTGCAGTAACTGTTCCAGTGAATTTCTTTTCACCCGTTATAGTCTGAGCTACATCTGTGAGAAACAAGTCATCTGGTATATTTAAACCATTCACTGTACCGTCAACGGTAAGAGTGTTTTCCATGTAAACATCTTGCAAGAAAGTCTTGTGCCCTAAAATATGAAACAATTGTGTTAAACATTTTTACCAGAAAGATAACAAGTACTCTTCAATAGAAAAATGAAATCATAAGTAATATTAAAAATCTAAATTCAGTTATTCAAACGGAAAGCAATAGCATAAATTGAATCAAATTCCAACTTTGGGCTAAATAGACCTAGACCTGCAGCTTAACGTAGATTCCGAACCACTAACAAATATCCATGCCACTGCCAGGATTCAAAGCCGAAACATGGTACCTGAGGCCAGAGCACCAACTGAATTGGTCATCAAGCCGCGTTCTACTTCAAAGAGTGAATTACTGGTACAACAATTTGGAAGGAAAATATTTACAGTGATGGCATTGTTATTTGAGAGGACCATGATTCTGTAGTGGGAACTCTGAAAAATATGTCTGTTTTTGTCGAATTTAAAACAGTTTTCAATTTGGAATAGTAACAGACAGTTAACAACTAAACACCAAATCACTTTAGATGCTGTAGAAATATTTGCCTTCTCTTCAGGAAATATTTTATTTCATCTAGTTTCATTTTGTTAATATGAAGTTGCGGAAAGAACTGACAATTGATTCAATAAGGCTTGTCAAGGGCGATGCAACTTCCTCAGAAAATAATTCCCTATTCATAAGTATTTAAGAAAATACGTACTTAATTAAAAATACGAAAGATTATGGAAGTAAAACAAATTGGTTGCTGATTCTGGTTTCGTTTGTCTCTCTACGGTCATCTTGTGCACACGAGGGCTAAATAGACTAGGACCTACAGTTTAAAGTGGATTCTGAACCACTAACATACATGCATACATCCATCCATCCATCCATCCACGCCACCAAGATTCGAATCTAAAACCTGCGGTACGAAAGCCTACAGCGCTAGCCACTTGGCAATAAGGCCCTCCCGAATTGATTGCTGAAGAACATGTTAGTGCAACATTTTATACGACGACTTCAGTTAAAGAAGATTGCAAAATTCAATTTTCACAAGCACGTTGTCAAATATTCGAATGCGACTATAATATTGCAAAATATTATAAATTAAAATAACATTTAAAAAATTAAATTGTTACAATAAGTTTTAAAAGTGTAAAAGGTTCTCTACTGTAAAAAATTTGCTGCATGCTTTTGTAAAAATACTTTTAAACATAAGACAGCAGAGCTGCACACAACTATGCAAATTCAAAAGTAGATTTTAAAATTAAAAATATTACCTGTGATAACGGCGGGTTTATCAATCCGAACAATATCCTTTGCTAACTCTGCAACATCATATCCATTTAAGTAGCCTTTTAGTATTATGTTGCTCGTTACCAAACCGCCGCTGAAAGTTTTAACTCCGAAAACTTCTTGGTCTGTACTTTTGGTCAAGGCATTATTGACCAAAAAGTTTATATCTACACCATCGAGAAGCATAGTTTCTACACTTCCGGCTACGATTCCATTTTGGAAATTTTTCAGACCCGTAATGTTGTGGGATCCTCCAAGAGTGACAACTTCTTCAGACACATCAATATCATTAACTTTACCAGAAATAATTACGTCTTCTTGAACTATGACCTTATTCTTGAATATCATGTTAGCTGTACAAGAGAATAAATGAATGTTATGAATCTCAGCACTTATTGCTATAAAAGTAGTATGCTGTTACTTATAAAAACCTTTAAGAATCTTCATCCAGATAAAAATGTTTATAATATAGGGAGTTATTTTCAGTCCGTTTAATAATATACACTAATTGCTGTTATTTTATAGCTTATTTGTACAATAGTTGTAAAAACAAGTTATTTTAATCCTTGGTAGTTGTAAGAAAAGGAAAAAGTTCCCCATAACCGCCAAGTGAAGATTAAATACACTTTAAAATTTCTAAAAAGAGTTTTATTACAAGATTTTAGTAAATAAGGAAGACTTCAAAAATAGAAATAAAAATACTGGAATTTGAAAGTTTTTCCAACTTTAAGAAAAGTTGTCATTTGTATGGATTATACAACACAATTTCAAAAAATGAAATTACACAATTTATATTCGGACTTTCAAATAGGGGCAACGAAGGAAAATTTCCCTATAGAAATATTAAATTTTTATAAATTTGTTCACTTAATGTTAAAATTTGTTGATTAAAGATGGGAAAAGGCGATTTATTAAACTCCGATAACGTAAAATTTTAATTGGATGCATAAAACTGTTAAAGAATTCTCAAACTGCATCTCAGTTTTTTTTTATGTATAAAGAATGGTCTTTTAGGTAAAGACAAAATTACGAGTGTTGCAAGTAGATGTTGGCTGGTCAGAAATAAGTAATGCCTAGATTTGTTATGTTAAAATTGTCCACATCATTAAAGCAAAGTACTTAAAATAACTTAGAGATATGAAACCGGCATAAGATTGTTTTTTTCATATTGTATTTTATAAAGTATAAGATGATTGGATATTTAGCGATGCGATTATATTTGAAACCAATCCAATAGTTTGTAAATGTAACGTTCGAAAGTGACAAAAGTTATTTAAAATTTCTATGGATTCATCTTAATTGGAATCTTTCATTGTTAAGTATTTGACAAACAGTCATAATCTGCGATATTTTAAAACTTTTTTCCTTTTATCTTTTCTACAATTGCAAAATTTAACATTAACAGCAATGAAACCTCTTTTGAATAACTATCAGAAAGATTTGATAGCTTCGTTTCTTCAGTTGCCTTTTTAAAATAAAACACGTTTCCATTTCATCTACACAGTTTTCAATTACCAATTAATATTTTCAAAACAAAATCATGATTTAACATACGAGGAGTTTTATAATAGTAATTAATACTGATTTTAAAAACCCAAGATATTTATGACAAACCTGTTTCTTTTTGAGTTGGGTTTCTAAATAGTTTTTCAAAACTTTTGTAATGAGTACATATCAAAACTAACAAAATTAAAAATTTAGGAACATGTTTTGCACTCAAATATCAAGATTTGAAAGAATTCCGAAAAACCAAGAATACAATACCGTAAGAAGTTTGATCAGTATTTGTAGTCATAACATCCTTGCTGATATCAATTCCATTTATGGTTCCGTCAATGTCCAAATTGCCATTGATCCTCAAAGGCTGTTCAAAAGTCAAAGTTCCTTGAATTTTTTGTGGTTTGTCCAACCTAGGGAGATTAAAGATATTTAAAAGAGAAAAAAAAAAAAACACAATTGGCAAAAAACATTTGTAGAAATATGATTGAAACGAACTGTTATTAAAGATCAATTTTAAATTAAAAAAAAAAAGCTGAAATCTGCTCGGCAAATTTCAACTTGTGTGAACATTCGAGAACAGATGAATAAACTCAGGAAAATGACAATGTTTAATAATGAATATTGTCAATATGAAGCAATTGATCCGAATACTACAAAATTTCTCGATTCATGTGGGTATTGAATTTGGCAAATGTTGAATAGATCAAGAACTTCATGAAGAATGAATTGTTCAAGAATCTCTAAAAGAATATACAAAAGTAAGACGCATGTCGTCGCAAATGAAGAATGAAGTATTTCGAATTCTGCAAGAAACATTATCAGATACAAATACCCAAAAGAATACATCAAAGTTTGAAAATTCTAGGCATAAATGAAGAATGTAGTGCTAATACAGAATAGTGCTTCTTATTCCAAATACAATAAGAAGCACTATACAGCTCCATAAGCACGAGAAAATGCTAAAGCGGATAAATGTGAAACTTCAAGAAGGAATTGATCAACATGAAACGTGCTTCAAAACCATACTACAAAACAATTCAAACAGCCAAATTCTCCAGAAAATTCCTTAAGACTAACGTTATTCATTAAGTCATTTCAAGAGTTAAGGGTCCCAAAGTAGCATTTTTGGCCAAAATTTGAAATTCAGTTTTATTTGATTGGCCCTCATTTTTGGATAACGTCACGGACCCCTGTTCACTAAAAAGTTCATTTATTCATTCACATGAAAAATTTAGACAAAATGAAAATAAAAGGATTTAATAAAATAAACAATGGATTGGGTTTTTTGCAACAATGACCATCGAAAAATAATGCAAGATTAATTGCAAATCGTTTATTTGCTAGAATGGAACTATATTTGCCGAGAAAAACTAAAATTTGTTACTGGATCGGGATAGTTCACTCAAGTGAACTATGCATGGATTTTTTTTTCAAGTTTAAAACTCCATTTAATAGAAGGCCAAGCTTATTCCATAAATTTACAGAAAAATTTGTATAAAAACATTTTAAATACCTTCTTAAAACAAAGAGAATTAATAAAATTAACAATTGAGCAATTTAAAATTAATGCATATGCGTAAAATGTAAACAATTGTGCTCAACGTAACCAACTGAACTGTCAATTTATATTCTTGTGCTTAGAATACATTTTCAAAATGTAATACAATTAAAAAAGTTGATTTCAACTATCGGTTGAGTTGGCAATAAAAGGTTAATTGTTGCCAACTCATTAAAATAAGATTATAAATACCATTTAAATATATTTTACAATTTTTTAAAATATTTTTGTCAAATTAACAAATATTTTCGAAACTGACATCGTTTGCCTCGTCAATTTCTACATATCCTTTTAACCAATTGATATTACACCTACGAATTGGAAAATTTTTATTGCAGAATTTTTGGCAAGCACTATATGTACATTAAGCATATAAAGCTAAATTAATTTTCTTTTGCAATTTGACATATACAAATAAAGTTTAAAGTCCTGCCAAGTTTTAAAAGTTAAACAATTTAGAAGTTACAATCAAAGAATTCTAGAAAAAAGATAAAATTTGATGATAATTTGAAGATAGATGAACATTTTATATAGAATATATTTGTATTTAAAAAATAAAATCGATGAAATTTCAATAAAGTCTTTCCATATAGTATACTGCTAAAATATTTTGGATTTTACTCTTTAAAAAGTTGTTATACTGATATAGAAGGCAATGAAATTCCACGAGTTTAATATATCTAAAATAATTCCGGAGTAGAAACATACTATTTGAATTCAAGACATTGAATGTCTAAAAACCAAACATTCTTTAATGTTTACGCTATGTTACTTTTAAAGGCCTCATATTTCTAGCTAGAAAACGCAGAAATATGATCATACAGAGAATTTGGATTCATCTCTTTTGAAGCAATCTAGATACTCAACGTTAACATTGGAACAGATAAGATCGAAATTCACCTGTAGATTTCCTTCTGAAGTTGCGTTACATTTATTCCAGCTACAGTCTGAAGATTGACAGCATATGCTGAAATCGAAGATCCGCTTACATCACCTACAAATACTTTCCTTCCTATTATTTCGGCATCTTCGTCAATACGAACGATGTCTATAAGAAAAAGAGACAAAGTTGCTAAAATCTCCGCTATGCATACAAAAGATTTAAGATCGTAAAAATACTTTCACTGACCAGGTATAACTTTCTGTATATCACCAACTAATGTCTCTAGCTCTGTCACTCTTGCTTCCAATTGCTCCGTTCCTTGCCTATATTGCTCTAAAGTCAAATCGGCGTCCTCCCATTCAACGTATGTGGTTTGTTCAATTTTAACCGAAGCTTCTTGAATAGAATGCAACTTGTTGAATGTCTGGAATGCCGTGATGTACTGATCACCATTAGTTCTGACAGCATTGTTAAGTACATCTTTGATGTTTTGCAGTTGAGTGGCTTGGTTTTCCAGCATTTGCTACAAATGAATAATATACTTTCAAATATGTAATGTTGTGGGATACTAATTATGCATTAATAGTATTGATACTGCATCTTACAAAACAAGATAAATAATTAACAATGTCTAAATAAGTAATTTTAGAGTATTTAAAATCGACCTTTAGTAAGCTTAAAATCCTTAAAGTACACATTTTATACACAAAATCTTTAATGCCAAGGTATTTCATTAAATATATTGCGATGAAAAAAAATTGATAAAAGGGAATCGTTTCCATTTATATCTTATTCGAGAAAAATTAAGAGGAATTCAACTAGATTGATTGAGAAGTTGCGAGTGGTAATTATTTTATGTCATAAATATTAAGTTAAGAATGGGGTTTGGGTAGCAGTTTATTTTTAAATCTGTCATTTAAATCGATCACTGAAAAAAAAAAAAAAACACCTGCAGAATTAAATCTAAAAAAGAATTAAGAAAATGCAAGAGCTTTAGTAAAACTGATTCTTTAAAAATCGAGATTGTTCATAAGGAAGATATGTATATAAAAAAAGCCAAAAATTTTATGGCACTTTAAAATATCAATTAAAAATGTTTCCAATTGCAGTTTCTTGTCAAAATTAGTATCGTTTGCTTTTACGTTAACTATAAATTATAATATGCTACCATCAATTCTTCATTAAAAGAAGCAAACGAATCGCTATACAAACGAAAAAAAAAATAGATGAATTTTATTTGTAGAAATAATTTTTTTAAAAAGGTTTTGGTTTGTCGCTCTACCGTCATTTTATGCATACTTTAGGCCACAGTTTAACGTGGATTCCGAACCACTCCAGGATCAAACCTGAAGCTTATGGTACCAAAGAGCAGAGTGCTAATTAATTGCCATCAGGTCGCGATTTGTTAAAAGACAAATTTTTGTATAATAGTTTTCTTAGTTAAAGAGTACATCGTTTTAAAATTATATTTACAAATTCACCATGGTACTACAAGAAAAGATTATTAATGGCGAAGGAGCGATTTTATGTAAAGCAAATAGGCAATTAAAAAAAAATTCAGTTATGAAATAATGAATCCCATCAATACTTATTCTTTAATAACCAAGAATAAAATTTGCTCATTTAATATTCTGGGATAATGTATGGGAATACCTGGATTCTCTTCATGTAATTCGAGATGTTTTCTTCAGCCACCAAGAATGGATTGCGGACAGGTTCGAGACTAGTTTCAATAATAAAAGCTTCCAAGTCTTCTCCATTTTGGAAAATGAGCTTCAATTTGCTTTTGTGCGTATAGGAAGCAACCGAACCGGGAGAAACGAGAAAAGCTGGTGGGACAGCTGAAAGCAAAACGGGTTAAGTACAGGTGACACATGAAGACACATTTAGTGAATTACTTCCCACAAATTTCACCAACATGAGTAATTTTTAGTACATATTAACAAAAAAAGTAATATTTTACTACGCAATCCGCAAAGTGTTTCTGGTTAAGAAGCACACATTCCAAATTGAATTCTCATAAAACTTAAATTAAGGATAGACAACGACTGGTAAATTTTTGGAATAGAAAAAGCCAATGACGAAATAACTAAATACAACACTTTTTGATCCTACAACACTTTTTGATCCTACAACACTTTTGATCCTACAACACTTTTTGATCCTACAACACTTTTTGATCCTACAACACTTTTTGATCCTACAACACTTTTTGATCCTACAACACTTTTTGATCCTACAACACTTTTTGATCCTACAACACTTTTTGATCCTACAACACTTAGTATCGAATAACAAGGAACTTATACAGAATATTATTAAGCTGTCCCTATTAGCCATTTTTTTGTGCCAACTTAGTTTTAACTTAAACCCGAAAGTTCATAAATTGCACATTAATCGAAAATGAATGCTAAACTTCAAAGTTAGGCAGCGTTAAATTAAAAAACCGTTCGTTCAGTAATTTGTAAAACCGTAGTTTGAAATTGAAATGTATTGAATAATGCCAGAAGCAGATATAAATTAGATAGTTTCTTACCAAAACTGCAGCTAGGCGCCATCACTGAAAATGGTTACGATGATATTTTTTAATAAATTATTTAATTTTAAATAAATTATTCAAACTGCTACTAGTTATAACTTATACATTTAAAATAGATTTGATAATTTAAAACTGGCTCAACAATAAATTAATCGAAGTGCTTTGGCAGTTGAACGTCATCAATAGACAATTCATTTTGTTGATAAGTTTCTTTTAAATATATTTATCGTTTAAATACAGGAAATTTGTAGGGACTTTAAAAATAAATTTAAAAAATTTACCAGTATCGGAAGATACGAATTTGTCTGTTTTGCCATTATATACGTATACCGAAACCGTTGCGTCACTTATCAGGAACAATATCACATCATCCCGGCATGTGGGAAGAGTCGATGAGTATAACTGACCAACATCGTAACCGTTAAAAGCTTGTGTCAAGGCAAATTCTCCACTTTTCCAGATGTAAAGATACTGTTGACTTCTACCAGCGACTGCTAAGTAATGATGGAATCCCAATCTGAAGTATTCGAGATCAACAAGATCGCCATGTGGTGGAGATATTCTAGGTAAACAGAAAAATTTGTAATCAGTTACACTACATTTTCATTGAAAAATATCGGTACATGGTTCGGAAAGTTTTACCTGTCAAAATGTCGATAATTCTGAGCATATTTATCTAATTTGAAGATATCGCACATTGTGTCGCTAGTTGCAGCCAAATATCCATGACCATGAATAGTAAAAGTTACGAGATCCACAGCTTCTGGATAATGCACTTCAATGTAATGGTTCAACTCACTGCTTCCTACAAAGAGATTGTACAATTTCAATTAGAATTGTTAAATTCGCCGTATAGAAAATTTGTTAAATAAATCAGTGTTATGCAGATCCTTAAAATTTATAAATGGATAATGTTAAGTTAATGGATTAATGTTGAATAAAATGGATAAAATTATTGTTGTATCCCCAGAAGAGTGCAAGGGAATAAAATATTGGGGTGCTCCCGAATAATATTAGCTATTTTGATTGCCAACTCAGAGTGTAAATCCTCTTCCGAGGGAGGGTCCAGACAATGCATGGCTGTTGCAACATCTGGGCAATCAAAGACATGAGGAGTAAGCTCGATATCAAGGCAGTTGTCACATTTTGGTACTTTTCAACGCCATCAGCAGAATAAAAATATGAAAAGTCTTGTTTAAACTACCTTAATATTTCAGTATTATAGACTATAGCTATAGCAACTATTCAAAACTCTTTAAGGAAAATTTTTTGAGACGTGCTCCTTTAACAAAAGATCAAGTCTCAAGAAACGAATTTATCTTTGAAGACTTATTTTCTAATTTTGATATTCAAAAATCTAAGTTACATTTCAGATACTTCTTGTCGAGTTGAATGTGCAGCGATGCTATGAAAAATGCTGACAGGTTACGCATAATTTAAATGTTATTTCAAGAAGATAGTTTTCTTTTTAATGAAATAAAGAAACTTTACCCTCTCTTTACCCTTAAATTCTTACGAGTACAATTTATAGTTATCTTAGCAATATTTCTTGAAATTGAAATTAATAGCTTCAATTTTATAAACATGCATAAAGAAAATTTATTCATAATTTTGAAAAATGCTTCATCAAAACAATAACAATGTTTATTTAGGACATTTTAAATAAGCATTAAGAGAATTGATCAGGAATTTATATTGTAGCATTATTTTCATCACGAGAAGAGTTTTGGCATTTCATTCCCAGGAGAAAGGAATGTATATTCTTTGACAAGTACATAATAATCCATTACTCAAATTTGACATCAGACAAGCTGTATTGTTGGTAGTTTTACATGCAATTGGTATATTGTATTAATGAGAACAACCAGTCACTCAAATCTGATAGCAGATATTCAGTGTCTGGGATAATGAAACCTCGTAAAATTAGCAATTTTCTGTGCGACCTTCCCAGGTCGAAACAATTACAGTTGGAATATGGATTACACCACGAGCTGTTCCATCGTGATTGGCGATAGACCATGGGCTGAGAAAATGCATTTTCCAATGAGAAGCGAGGGAAGCTGACCTCCCTCCCTCCCTCTTGATGGATTTTCTTGGGAGGTTTTGGGAGAAGAGCTTTGCGATGAGTCGACCAGAAGTGCTTTTTTCTGAAAGTGATTGAACAGGTCGGAATTTCCGTCTGTTTTTCAAAGTGATCCCCCTTGTGGTTTCGTGTATCATGCCCCGGGATAATTAAAGTCTGCCGCAGAGACCAAGCAATTAGATTCGACATAAACTCGAGAACTCTCCATTTCCGACCTTGGAGTTTAATCGTGCATTTGTGATCAAATTTCATTTTTAATTTTTCATTTCTTTGTATAATAACCCAGAGTTCTGTATATGTACATAGAGCTTGTAAATAAAAATTAAGGTGTTCCCATGAACCTGAAAATGGCATTCTTGAAGCCGGTCTAATATGGATCGAGACGTTGCAATATAATTTAAGAAGCAATTGAAAAGTATGGAATTTACTGTAATTTGACTATTCGAGAGTAAAATAATTTGAGATGTTAATTAAAATGTGTTGCAAAAAAATTAGCCATTCAAGTTCTAAATTTTACGACTAATTTGCCGAGAACTTACCTCTTTGTTGAAAGATTAATTTCGATTCATTAGGATTATTTATTAATACCACTAGTGATGATCCAAATTGTGATTCAACGAAGGCCATCTTTTTTACTTCAAGTTGTCCTGTAGATGGAGTTATGCCAAGATCAATCAATGATACCTAAAGGAAAGATTAAATTTAGTTTGTGAGACTAGAATTAGATTTAACCTCATTCCATATATGTAGCATAAATACAAGGCGACTACCAACTGATTACTGAACGTGATCTGCAACTCGAATCAAGTGGAATTGCATGAAATTTGTGGTAATAAGATTAAAACTGACGAAAATTTAGAAAAACATCAAAAGACTAGGGGGAATAGCATTGTTATGTTTAAATGTTTTTAATCTATATACTATTCTGCGCAAAACATGTAACGCGCGAGAAGTGCTTCTTGCAGCCTATTTAAGGTAGTCACGTTCGGTAACCCACCTGGATCTTAAACTTGAAATATACATGGGACGGGGTGCCATTCCTGGTTTACAAGACCGGGGATATTGAAATTCAAAATAGTCAATAAAAGGCAGCGTTTCAATTCAGTTACGTCACTAATGCCTTGGCATGCCATTTTCATAGAAAAACACCACCTCTTATTGAAATTAATTGCTTTTTTCGTGAAATTAAGGAAATTTGCTAACATTCCAGTTGTTTGATTGAAGTGCAAATAGCTTCGAATATTGTCATTTAAGCTTTGATCATCAGACAAGAAACATTCCAAATGCAACTAAACTATAAAATATTTTTTAAATCCATTAAAGTTTAAATAACTTTAATATCAGAAAATTATCCGAGTAGGCAGAATACATTTAAGAAATCTGAAGGAAATTAAAAACATTGCCACTTATATTGATAACTTAAAGGTGTTTACATGGCGATTTGTTTGATTTTAGTTTTATGGCACAAAGAGCAGTTTTGGCCAAGCTGCACCAAACAAGCATGCAGAGATGAGGCATAATCTGTGCAATAACAAGGTTTGTGGTGACAGTGAAAAAGACCAACAGAATGAAAGTTCACCGTTTCGCCCTGGGGTCGTGACACCCGTAAAGATGCGTCCCTGCATGGTATTTACTTGGTGAATACGCAAAGTTTTTAAAATAAGTTTCGGTTTTGGATATTATACGAATATCTTGAAAATTTTGTTGACAGTCATGTTTTTCATCGAATCTTTGTTCGAAAATGTTCTATCAGGCACTCTGCTTAAAAGATGCTATGTTCCAATTTCGATACCCACAATGCCTGCAGCGGTAAAACAAAGCTTTAATTCGGATTGATAATTAATGGTACAGTTATTCGTTATATTAAATAATACAGCAATGTCATTTAAAATTCCAAACCTCAGATAAGCACGATTATCAGAGAGAACTGCAAGAAAATTCGTTCTTTGAAATCAAAATATCGACAATTTTAAGTAAACCGTATATTAAAAAAATTCTATACATTTATGAAGTTCATGTAGTACTAAATTTTTGAGAATACTTCTACAAAGCATTATGGGATTTACTCACCGATATACCTTGATCTCTAATAATTTCGTAGATATGAATAAGACTGGTTTTAGGACCCTCAGTAAGAATAGCCACGTAAAGGGCCATCGTACGCTTGATAGATCGAGTAAATATCGCTACATCCTTTATAACACCTGAAAAATTTAACTTCATTTTACACATTGTTGTTACGTATGGCTTTATTGGAACTTAATCCATACAAATTTCGCCACATACCGTAGAAACAAAATTAATATAAATAAATCAAAATTACAAAGGGAAAAGACCAGAGATTCTTAGCAAAAGTTACCAAAAGGCCTTAAAAACTGTTAAAATCAAGTTCCTAAGCAAGTCCCAAGGATAAAATTTTAAAAAGCTAGAAGCACCATAATAAAAGTCCGTGAGATCAGGACATGTTTTCTCTGGCTCTTCAGTAAAGAGTACGCACAAATCACCATTATATTGTACGATACAATCCAGTTCAGAGCAAACAAGTAGATGCGCCTTATTCATTTTCTCTGTCTTGCATAAAACACGTATCAGAGTTAACAATCCCTATTCTGGCCAGATGTTCGACCAGACAGTCTTGTCCAATTCTTAATCTGAAATTGACAATAGCCTCTTTGCTCATTTTTTCCTAGTCATCCCCATTTGTCTCCTAGACTTTTCCTTTGGTGTCAGATAATTCACTAATATACAACGACTTAATTTTGTCCAGTATAATTTTAAGAGTCGAAAGGTGTTAGACATTGTATTGAAATTGCACTTAGCAAATTAAAATTAGTAAAATAGTCAATTTATAGTAAAATTTAAAAAGGGAAGTACCCGAAAGGCAATGCTGCCCAAGCTCCCATAATCTTAAATATTTGTGCTATTCCTCTTTTCGTTAAAAAATCTTGAACCAACGGATCTTATTAAAAAATCTCATGTTATCAAAAAGATCGATGTGGGTGAAAACTGAGAATTTATTGTTTTTCAATTTCACAAATACCTCCTGCAATCATATTTTAAAATATTTGTTTAACTCTGTTTCGTTTATTTTAATTAACCTATTTTTCCCGTTACTGAATGATTTGCATGAAGTTCAAATTCTACAATGCAGAATATTTAGTTAGGATTCAAGTTTAAAGCATAAAAAAAAACTTCTATCAGATCTTGTTAAAAAAAAATTATGACTTACTCCAATGTCCTTCGTTAAAATTGAAGATTCCAGGATATTGAAGAAAATCAAGTAAATCGTCTGAAGAAGAATCGAACTTGTAGAGAACAATGCTGCGTTCCTTCACTCCCAAAATATAATCAGTATTGTTGAACCTTTTGTAGCGCCATTGTGTATAATTCGAGTTTGAAAGTGCAGATACTCGATTGATGCTGTCAATGATGAGTTCTAAAAAAAAAAAAAATTTATTTCCAAAATAAAATTTTGCGCTACAATAGCGACTGTAATACCTCACGTGAATTTACCAAGAAGTTAATTGGATTGATTTGTTGTGATTTGCACACTTTGGGCTAATTAAACAGGGATCTACAGTTTAAAATGGATTCCGAACTACTAACAAACATCCATGTAGTAGTAGAACCCAAGGTCTATTCTGTCAAAGATCAGAATTCTAG
Source organism: Caerostris darwini (assembly GCA_021605075.1). Lineage (NCBI taxonomy): Eukaryota > Metazoa > Arthropoda > Arachnida > Araneae > Araneidae > Caerostris > Caerostris darwini. The sequence continues at coordinate 1,561,029 of BPLQ01002337.1, read as the reverse complement.
TCAATTGGCCATCAAGCGGTCGTAACTGACTTCAATATGTTTGAATATTTGACGGAATTAAAAAGCATTTAAAAGTGTCGAGATATACACATTGTTGAAAAGTCAAAATAATTTCCACTGAAGAAAATTTACTAAGCGATTTAAAATATGTCTGCAAAAAAACTTTTAGGAACCTTAAACTAGTCCGATTTGTATTGCAAAAGAATTAATTTGTAAAGGTAAATGTAAGAGTGAAGCAAAAATTGAATGCAAGTTGCAAATTTAAAAATCCAAGGATGAATATTGTTGAGTCAAAGACACTTTTGGACATGAAGTCAACTGAATGAATTTAAAACGAGATTTACAGAAGAATTTAGGACAAACATTGCTACATTGAAAATATATCAATCGTAAAATTGAAATTTGTCTAATTTATAATTTCGGAATTCGTTTGGCCAGCAAGCACACAATTTGGTTTACCAGAAAATCTGGTAACTTCACTGGCTTTAGTTATCGTCATAATGAAAATAGGCATCAAAAATTGCGTTTTTAAAATGAAATATTGTACAAATAGGAATTTTGTATTGTATTTCTTGCAAGCGAGGTATATGTAAAGACGATTAATTCTCATATTGAATCAACTCAAGATCATTTTTTGAAGATTTCTCATGATGTATTTATGGTTAGTTCATTCCAAGGAGCTATACCGGATTAACTGTATTCTAAAAAGAGTTCGAAATCAACATACCTTCCCGATTACCAACCCCAGTGCCTGGAATAAAGGACCGCATGAAAGTTTGGGGAGCGTTGTAAGATGGGGCCTGAGGAACTTGAGACATGTCGTTCATGTGTTGTCGCAATACTTTCAAAGCTTCCTCCTGCAACTCTGCTTCAAATTCCTGGAGGATTGTGTCCTTCAGAAGGAAACATTTGTAGTTAAAGATTGGATACATATGAACTTTAGATAGATTTTTATTTTTTACGACTTACCTTGTTTAGTTCATTTATTTCAGTTTGTCCAAGCATGGAAGCAATGTTTGAAGAGAACAACAAGAAAATCAACCACGCCATCTATAATAAAAAGATTTATATACCATTCAGGCATATTGTTACAGAAGATATCAAATATGAAATGGAATCAAATTCTAGAACTGAAATCTATAAAACTTCTATTTAATGTTGGAAATTTTATCTTCATTATGTGGAAAAATCGTGAATTATTTATAAACACAAGTGAAGTTGTTTCAATACTTATCTCATTAACATATTTTTGTATTTATAAAGCATTCAAGATATTTCAATTTTATAGTTAGGCTTACGAAATTTAAAAATTCTTTATCAATTATCATGAAAATTCTAAAAATTTCTCCATAAATTTAAGCAGCTTCATTGCAATATTTTTCAAAATATCAAAGATTGTTTTTAAGTTTAAATAGAATTTTGAATGTTTCAACTAGTAAATTGCAAACTCAATATTAGCAAAATTAGTTCTTAATTTTAAATGAATGGAATTTCGATGAAATAATATTCTTTAATTTGTTAAATATTTTTGAAGTTTATAGTGATTATATTTTATGAATAATATATTTAACTCTTCCTTAAATTTATAGCTAATTTGTTCGCCACGATTCGAATCCGACGATTCATTAAAATACATTTTAAAGCATCCGCAACAGATGGAATCGGCATGACGCACATGCGAATCTTTCATTTTAACTGTTCTACAGGTTTGTAGGAAAAATTGTTGCATTCCATGCTTAAATTGGGGACAATCAAAATAATTTGAATGGATTTAGGAAGATTATTCATAAGTATTACATTTATATGAAGAACCTATCTTTAAATTTAAAAAAAGTTAGTTGCATTAATTTGGGAAAATCTATCCGAAATCTTTTGGATAAATAGAATACTAAATAATTAAAAGCATCAAAATAAGGAAGATTCCTAATTTCCGATTCAACTTAAGAAATTAAACATTTATTAGAAAAGCCAAATTTTGTTAATAGATATGAATAGCGCATAAAAAAGAAAATACAATTTGATCAATTTATTTAAATCATGATTAAAGTTCCATACATTTTTAAGACAACATAGTACAGTTGAATATAATTTTTAGTTCCATCAATTATTTAAAAATCAATAAAGAACGTTATAAATTTCATATTGTAACTAACGCCCCGAGAACTATTGTTCCGATATCGATGTCAATATGTGAACATTTTGCAGTACGAATACAATAAGTCAAGAATTTATGCAAGGACAACGGATGAAAAGTTAGTTATTCTCGAGTATTACCTATATCAAAATTGATGACCTCATAGTTCAAGTATGTTACCAATCTTTGCACTAAATTGCTATGTAGTACATTACAATACAGAATTTATGTAGAGCTTTATACAGATACGTTATATTATAAATAAAACAAATTACTATTTCATATTTTACTTAACGTTAAATTATTTTATTACCAATATCCGGAACTTAACTCCGATGCAGAAGGATAATTCGATCCTGAAACTAGGAACAGTTGCCCATGCCAGTATACTATTTAGTTTTATCAGCAGAAATGTTTTAAAGATATTCAATAAGAGCTGTTATAGTTTAACGACAAATTAATACTAAGATCAAGTTAACTTCTGTTGCAAGACATTGGTATTTTAACATTATATACTTTACCGTACAAATTGAAGAACACATTCTATAAAGAGCAGCAAAACAATGAATTAAAACAATTTCAAAATACATACTTACCGTCGGAAAAACTTCTTCAGCATAAAAAAAAATCAACAGTCTCGAAATCACTATTTTGACAAAATATATAAACCTGATTAACGAAATCGTATCATTGCGGTTTGATTTGATTGGCTCTAAAATAAGATGAAAAGAAAACTTTTTTTTAATTTTATGATGTCATAAATTTAATCGTATTTAACCGCCCAATTGACATAGTTAATGATGAATATATCTTATCACTTTTAACGGTTTGATTCAAAGATGGATGCTTATAGGGTTATAAGTTTTAATTTTAAGGGGTCTGAATGGCCGAGTGGCTAGCGCTCTGGGCTCGGTACCGCAGGTTTCGGGTTCGAGTCCCGGCGGTGCCATGGATGTTTGTAATGGTTCGGAATCCACTTTAAACCGTAGGTCCCGGTTCTAATAGGATCGTAGAGCGTTGCGGAGGCAATGTTACTCCGCGTCCGTGGCTTACCATCAAGTTACACGCGCCCCCGGAGTGCAAAGTGAGTAATGTCTGTGCAGCGATTGCCTTAAGGCATCCAAGACAGCTGTCTAAGTGTTTGTGCCAGCTGCATTAGAAAAAAAAAGTTTTAAGTTTTATTTTAAATTGATTCCGAAACAATTTTTACAAAATAATTTAGTTGAGTAATATTTTTGTCCTTTGAATATTGCATAATGTTTATATTTTTCTTTAACACTCTTTAGTGCATGTATGGGTAAATTAATTTTGTAGAAGTTCGTTAATTTTTAAATGGTTTGTTGATATTTGGGTTGTGTATCACTTTACAAAACTTTTTTTAATAAATATAACTTTTTTTAATTAATAATAACTTTTTTTAAAACATACTTGCTTGCCCATTTTTTAAATTTGTTATTTGTGTTTAATCTCATATTTATACTGTTTATTGCAAAATCGTATCATAATTTTTCAATCACTGAAACTTCAATAGTGAATGCTGGAACATTTTATTTTATTTGTATTTTCTTACGTACTCGTGCAAATCTTGTGATTTCTATTAACTTTCCGGTTTCCTTCCCCTCAACTCAATTCAGATAATATCAACCTCCACCCCATTCCTTATTCTAATCTCCTAATTTGGCTTAGCCCTATTATTGCCACTGACATTGTTTGCATGTACACAACTTCACCCATATCATTTTCAAACTGCCCATATCGCACTTATTACACTTCGCAGCTCTGTATATGCCAAATGCATATCGACTAGTCTCACATTCGTATCCTACTGCCACTGAAATTATGTGTGAAATGAAGAGTTCCCACAAGAACAGTCAGAATTCCCACGCTCGTGTAATGCCATCTACAGAGTACGGAAAGTATTTTCGACACGTGATTGTTAGTGAATTACGAATCGTCTCGGTGTACTCTATCCCTCCTAGAAGTTTGTAGTGCCGAGACATCCTGTTTATAGATGTTCGTAAATTTCAATTAAAATTGCTTTTTTTTAAGTTAGTATCATGAATTATATTTAGTTTCATATTTTGACAATTAGGGGACTGAATGGCCGAGTGACTAGTGTTCTGGCGCTCGGTACCACAGGTTTCGGGTTCGAGTCCCGGCGGTGCCATGGATGTTTGTAGTGGTTCGGATTTCACTTTAAGCCGTAGGTCCCGGTCCTAATAGGATCGTAGAGCGTTGCGGTGACATTGTTACTCCGCGTACGTATCTTCAAGTTACACGCGCCCCCCGGATAATGCAAAGTGAGTACGTCTGTGCAGCGCGTGCCTTAAGGCATCTAAGACGTCCATGTCTGTATGCCAGCTGCATTGGAACAAAAAAAATATATATATACATACATACATATATATATATATATATATATTGATAATTAGCTGTTCATATATTGATAATTTAAAATAATTTAAGTGAAATATGAAAACTATCATGACTTTTTCTTTGTGTACTTCGGTGGGTCTTGTATATATTATACTATTACGTGCAATTTACATGGGAAAACCCCATAGAGAGTAGCTTGTTTTTCGCTGCATTTAATGAAGAATAGAGAATGAAGTGCAAAATAATTCTCCGTTGCTAAGAATGACACAAATTTAAAAAAAAATTGAGAACCACTGATCTAATATTTTACTAAAACGAAGATCATCAAAACTAGAACTGTATTTTTGTCTTATCAGTTTTATAAATACGGAAAAAGACCCTTGAGCTTTGCCGAATCAGTCACAACTGAGGTTATGTCCTCGGAAAAGTCAAGTTCAAATTGTGACTCTCCCAGACAAGCTAAAGTAAACATTGCGTCCTATCATTATGACTAAATACAGGACATGGATAGCAAGGGCTTTTATCTTATCTCCATCTCCAAATACTGAGACAGATTTTCTTGCTGGCATTGTTTATCTCATACATACATAGATCTAAACGCTTTGTCACTTTTATGTATAGACATTAAATTGTTGTGTTAAAATAGGGCGTATTTTGTAGACATAACATGCACTCGATCAATATGAGGACAATCATTTGTTGGATTGTAAACAATTTATTGAACTACGATGATAAGCACACCATAAGTATTTCTAAGAATGAGTTTTTAATGAATTGGCGTAAGGTCAATTCCATATATGGGAATGTTCTTCTTGACACATTTAATAGATAATTTGTCTGTGAATGGCACAATTTGATCTTGCGATGAAATGCTGTTAAAAAAATTAGATTGGAAGCAATTTATGTGAACAACGATGATAAGCACATTATATGAGTTTCTAGGAATGAGTTTTTAATGAATGGGTGTCCATATATGGGAATGCTCTTGTTGACATATTTAATAGGTAGTTTATTTGTGAATGGCACAAGTTGATCCTACGATGAAATGCTATTAAAAAAAATTAAACATTGCTGAAACAATATTTTGCTAAGTTCATATTTGGCTCGATACAATAGGTAGTATTAACATAAATTCTTTCTAAACTACTTTAGAAAATGCGAATATTTAATTGGTTCAATGAGACCATCTTTTTATACCGAAAATCAATCTCAGATGCAAATTGTCATCATCTACTATGAGTTATTAATGCAATTTTTTTAATTTATGGTGTTTATAAAGTAGTTCCAGAAATCAGTCGAAATTAAAATATTACTGTAAAATTAAATCTTTTTAACATTACTATGCAATCATAATTTATGTTACAATTCAATATTAAACCACATTTTTCAAATTTACTTCCTTGTATTTCAGATTAAATATAATCATAATGCATACCAAAAATAAAATAAATGACAATAAAATTTGTATAGTTTTCACAAGGAAATTTTATTATTAAAACTCAATAAAAAAATTATAAAATAAATCTGAAGGTTATTAATGAAAATTCTAAAATTATTGATAGTTTTTAACATGCTTCCACTTCAAATATTAAACACAGCTTATCTTGATTATTTAATGATACTCACGAATAATATGCTTTAAATGATCAAGAACTTTTGTAAATAATGAATAACCAAAAGCTTCTGAAATTATTTCATCTCGTTAAAACAGTTATAAACATCAAATTATGTTCCATTGGCATTCCGACTTTCATTGCTGCTTTCTGTACTCGTATTATTTTTATAATTTTCTATGTCGCGAACAAGAGCTTCGGCTAAATTCTTGTATTTTTTACGAGGCTGCACAGGATTATTATATCTGTCCAAAGAGTTGATGTATGGTAAATATTTCCTCAAAGCTATCGGTTGGTAAATCTGTGGAAATAAGGTAAAAAAATTTCGATCATTGTCAAAAAAAAAAAAAAATGCCGTTGATCCACGACTTACAAAAGTGTTCCGTTACGTACTTTTCTTTGTAAGCCGTGGATTTTTTTTTAATCTCAATTTATTTACTTCAATTTTAATAATTTCATAAATCATTTAACTTTTAAAAAATACCAATACACATTGTGCCCTAAAAAGGCCGACGTCTTTAAAACAGGAATAAAAAAAAGACCAGTATTAGAAAAGTACAATTCTCCAAATTTTACATGACAGGGCATGAATTCAAGTATACTAAACTATTCATTAAAAATAAATAATACATATATAAATTCATCGTAATTTATAATTACTATAATAATTTATTTTTATTAATTTTAATATTTTAACTATATGTTTTGTATAAAAATTCGTCCTTTCGTACTTTTCCTGTTATATCTTTTCGAAAATCATCAGACTTTTTCAGTCATTTAATACAAAATTACTTAAAGATTTAAAAATATTTTTTAATATCACATTCCTCAAAATTTCTCGTTGTTTTCTTCGTAAAAAAATAAATATATAATTAATACATAAATTCATCATAGTAATTATAAATATTATAATAATTTATTTATAATTATTTTAATTTTTGAACTATAATTTTTGTATGAAAATTTATAATCTATTTATGAATTTGCTACTTTTACTATAACATAAAATTGCTTTTGTATTTTAAACTTCATCCGCTTTCCCTGTTATACCTTTCTGAAAACCATCAGACTTTTTCAATCCTCTTATACAAAATTAAAAATATTTTAAAAATATTTTTTATTATCACATTCCTCAAAATTTCTCATTTATTTATTTATCTTTTGGTAAAAAAATTAATATATAATTTTACATAAATCCATCATAGTATTTATAAATACTATAATAATTTATTTATATTTATTTTAATTTTTTAACTATATATATATATATACACAGTCCAGTCACATTAATGTGACCACCACCTACTTTCGACGTCAACGTGTAATAACCAATCACAAAATCAGGTGGCAGCACATTGCAGTGGAGTGTATATAAATATATATATACTATATATATTTTTATACAAAAATATATATAGTATATATATTTTTGTATAAAAATTTATAATTTACTAATTTACTGTAACATAAATTTACTTTTGTATTTTAAACTTCGTCCAATTTCCCTGTTACACCTTCCTGAAAACTATCAGACCTTTTCAGTCATCCTATGCAACGTTACATAAATATTTAAAAAATGTTATTATCTAATTCCCCAAAATTCTTCATTCTTTTTTGATAAAAAAAAAAGGCTCACTTTTAATTTTTTTATAAAATTTTTTTTTTTTTTTTACGTTTCTACACATTGGAGACAGATTTTTAATACAAAAAAAATGTATTTATCAGCTTTCTAAATTTCAATTATTTTTTTTTTATCTTACAACGGCAGTGATTTGTAGAAAAATAATTGCAATTGAGAATACTTAATTAGTTTGATGGCAGATGGCAGCACGAGTTTTGCTTTAGTTAAATATCAATAAATGAAGTATATGCATTTTCCACAAGAAAGATATAAAAAATGAGACAATAAAAAAAAATGGCCGGTCGACCCTTTATTTAACTTTTCTCTATAAATTTTACACCTTTACGTTTCGCCATGGCAATAGAATTGCAAATCTTCTAATCATACTCGAAATGCAACATTATTTCGACAAAATTAGATTTCGTAACTTCCAACCTGATTAAGATTCAATATAGAAACCTATTTGTTTAAATCCCAACAAGGCATTATATATATATGAACATAAATTAAACAACTCACACACACACATATATATGGATAATTCTTCATCAAAGAACACTTTAAATATTCAATTTTTAAAAAGAATATTTAAAGCCATTTGCTAAGCCACAGTATATCTTGTCATTTGTTATTTATTAAAAAAAATTTTTTTTTTGTATATTTTACTTGTTTTCCTGTTAAGAAAATTTACATCTTCTTATATTTCGAATTACAAGAAATCAATTGATTTACCTCCCTTTGCTTCCAATTCTTGTATACCATCCTATATTCTTTCTTTTTCTAGAAATAAAAAGAGCATGAAATTAATTTATCTATAAAGTATTCATGAACAAATGGCTATAAGGCCAACTGTGGTGGCTTTAAGATTTATGACGTTAAAACATACGTTAAAGAGACGAAACTTCCATAAACTTGTTGAGATCAAGTTTCTTTGTAACTTTACGACGTACCAAATACCCTTTATATTTTGAAAATTATATCAAGAAGAAGGGGATACGTGATGAACAACAGTAATACAAAAACACACATGGAAATACTAAGAGACGAAAATACGAATCCCTCTTCGAAACTAGTCCCTGACTCACAACTCAAAATCTTAATTTTACCACTTTTAAATTGTTTTCATGCATTTTCACGCACTACACACATTCTGTAAGAAGCTGGTAGGCTGCTTGCATAGTGTATCCGTAAGCTAAGTGGAATTTTAATCACCATATTGTTAGCATTGGATAAAGGTTAAATACTTGGACTCCAACTCGTAAGGCATTTTAAGAAGGGAGCAACTTGTGCCTCTCAAGACAGTAAAATTTGCTGAGCGTCAGACCGTGTAATCTTAGTACCTGGAGGAAATGCAGCTTTAGAGTGTGAGATTATATACCACATTGAAGTATAAACAGAAAACACCAGCACATATCTTCCAAATAAAAAATTATTATCCTAATGTCACGATTTATTTTTACATCAGAGACGGGTAACCTACTTCCCAATTACTATACAGGTATACAAAATTTATGGACGAAAAAGGGCTTTCGAATATTGAATGGTGCTAAAGTGTCCCATATCCACCCAAATAGTACCACAGGATCCCTAAGATATGAGCCAAATGAGCAAAAAGATCCAATCAAAAGGATAAAAAGGTACTTTATTGAAAAAGTACCTCCGAGCGCAACTAGAAAGAAAATAGAAATGTTCCATGTAATGCCATGTAAATGTAGTGACAATTTCAGATGCTGTATCTTTGCTGGCTGATGGTAACATGATACAGTGAAATCACCCACACATATTCTGTAGGATTTACTTCTAGGGATCTTGCAGACCAATTCATGTGGCCTGCATGAATATTTTCATATTCAAGAGTTCTGCGGTAGCCCGATAAGGTGTAGCATTGTCTTCAATGACAAGAAAGTTCGGACCCACAGTCCTTTTCAACAGACGCACATGAGGCAAGAGAAGCTTGGTACAATAGCGGACATTAGTGGCTGAATCTTCTTGGAAGATGTGGAGGTTAGTATGGCTGCCAAGCAGAATACCCCCCGAGAACTCCGGTACCATCAAAACGGCCCCTTTCGATGATGTTAGAAAGGCTATTGCATGCACTCTTCTCTACCTAAATGCGTATGCATTCATAATCTCGCGTCAGACTAAATTGATTCTCATCTATAAAAAATCCTTCGAGACAACTTTCCTTGCTTCCAGTTCCTGTGTACCCGGCATCACAGAAATCGGCGATGATCAGGCGTTAATAACACACATCGGGCTGATCGTGTTGTACTTAAACAGATTAGATTTAGATTTTTTAGGTTTAAATCTAATAACCATGGTAAAAAAGAATATCAGACGCCCAATATGCCTTACTTCTCCCGCCGTCTGTAGCCTGTTTCTTCTCAATTATAAAGCAATATACCGTTGTTGCTCATGGATGACCACTGCTAAGCCCTTGGAAAGCTGTTCCTGCCATTTGAAATTCTCTTAAAGCTCTTATAATGATGTTGTGAGCGATCCCGAACTCCCCGTCACTTCGACCTTCTTCTAATTTCACAATGATGCTGATCTCAGGTAAAATCTTCCAGGTGGTGTCTCCTAGATTGCCTGTTGGCAATGTCACGCAGTTGTAGCTATTCAATGTCGTAGAAATGACAGCCGTAGAAAAGCTTTCATCAAACTGCTGTGAATACTCCAGTGTGTATTACACTCTTCACACACTCCTCCAATTACGTCACATTCCATATATGTCCATGCCCTACTATAAAGGTCCCAAATCTATTTCCTGATTGGTCTTTCAGTCAATTCTATTGTCTTGTTCCACTTCTATGCTAACTTCTCCCAGTTGCCATTAATTTATACATGCCAGTATACACGTGAAGAATTCTGTGAATGATGTGATGATTTCAACTTTGACATTATTTTACTTCTTTTCTGGATGATGATGAAAATTTATTTTGTATTATAGTAAGCATTTAAAAAATTTTTATACAGTAACTTGTCTTTAATCAGGCACATTCGGAACACGGCCATGCCTCATTAACGATTGATGCCTCATTAATGATTATCGAGCCTCAATATAATTTTAAGGGGATATCATAGATAGCACATATTGTAGATAAAAATTTAAACAATTAAAGCAGGCACATATTTAGCGTGTTTAATGTGTAAATATTATAAGAAAATGCGAGCAGCAATGTGTTGCCCTCTGGTGGTTAAGGTCAACAAACACCTGAATCCATACGAAAAAATATGAAAAAAAGGCTCTATCGGTGTTGGATTATAAAATGTGCCGAATATTTAAACGTCGGATAAAAAAAGTTTTTCTGTGCTTGGTTTTATTTTGCATTAATCTATTCAAGAACTTGATTATATTGAAAAGTTTATAAAATAGTAAATTTTTTTTGTTTTTTTTTTTTTTTTTTTTTTTTTTTTTTTTGTTAATTTTCAAAGAATTGTGGGAATTAAACTTTCACGCTGAAATATTCAGAAAGCAAAAAAATTCTGCTCGTCACCCACATTTAATCTATGTTTAAACAATTGGAGAACATTACAGCCATCTTTAACTATAAGCTAAATCGTAATGATGATTTATCTTATAGTCAAAGATGGCTGTGATATTCTCCAACTATGAAGTGATTATTTTATGAGTCGTATCGAGTTTGATTCCTGCTGAGAGTGTGCATTGTAGTTACTATTTCCAAAAGCCAAGCAGGTCGTCGGTTGTTATGATAGTGTGTATGAATATTTCATATTTATCTGCGGAGCCCTTGGGTTTTCTCTCACACAATACATAAATGAAATTAACAGGAAAACATGTTTTATGTTCTAATTAAACAAGTAATATAAAAATTGTTTTTTTATAGTCAATTTCTACTTTTTTTTCACTACATTGCAGAAACTCTTTTATAAATAAAGTTGAAATTTTCCTTCTATCATCTATTGGTAGATACATGCAACTTAAATCTAAAAAAAAAAAAATAATTAATTAAATTTAATGAATGAATTAATATTTGAAAAAACTGTATTAACATCCAGTGTCATGCACTACAAGTTAAAAAAAAAAATGTATTTGAACTTGAGTAGATGAATAAAAAGTATTTTATGAACGATTGAAAATTTGAACAAGATATATATAGGGAGAGTGTGAGCTAATAGAAGGAATTGAATAAGGCAGATATATAAACATACCTTGTAATTCTCTATAAAAGTAGACATCAAGAAAGGTTTCCATTTGCCAGTAGTAGTGCTGCAAATAGAAACTATAATGCTGATCCACATCAGAGCACTGGCGCCATAAGTGACGTTTATCCATCCTGTTCAAATTGGATTTTATAAAAAGATATGATTGTTGATTAAAATGATTTTTTTAAAAAAAACTTTCTTTTAGAAATTGCATCCCTGATTTAAGATATAATTCTTTTACATCATGAATGGCAATCAGTTATCAGTTGTGATTAATTTTTTGTTTTAAAAATACATTCAAAATATTTTTTTTGTAAGAAAAATGCAAATTTGAGGATTGAGGATTGCATTTGAGTTTACTGTATATTTTTAAATTCAAATTTTTATTCATTAAATACTAAAGAAAAGTACTAATACAATTTAATAAAAAATAAAATTAATTATTTTTAATAAATAAAATAAAAAATAAATGCATGCTTTTAGTAAAATTTTCATGTTTTAATGCTGATGTCGTCAGATTAATCTGGCAGGCCACTTGTAAGTAAGGAATAGCTTAGTGATCTATTCAGTAAAAGTTCAGATCACATGAACATATAGACCCAAAAGAAGAAATAATGTAATCAGTATACTTTTTAATATCCGAATAATTATTATAAATAAAAAGGATAAATAACGATAAGAAATTTGTATTAAAATGTTTTTCGTGTTCCCTGGGTTTATTTTTATATCAGGTCGTAAGGTCATAAGATTTTCTAATATTTATTTTGTCAAAAAAATAGTTATAATTCATTATGCATTAGATATGCAGGTCCAAAGCTTTTCACTGTTTAAACATTTGATTTTTTCTCACTATGTGACAGTATTTTGTATAATAATATTAATTATTTTTTTCTTTTTATGCAATGTTTTTATTTTTCTAAGATATTCAATTCGTAAATTTACTTTTGATATCAGAGTTTTAATTTTTAGCTTTTATAACCATGTTTCCTCCTACATACTGAAAAAAGCGCCATCCTGTGGCGTTCAGGAGAAATGGTCAGTTGGCCTCGAGATTCTCACCCGAGAGGAAGTATATTCTGCTGTCGTGTTTTCGGCTTATATGTGGAGTCCTTTCAAGAATCTATAATTACATGTCTTTAAATGTGTTAAATATTGTATGTCTGTGATTGTATGTGTGTGGTGTTTTTGTGCGTGTGTCAATAAAGTTGTGTGTTCTCTCACCTGTGCCTCAAGTATCTCAACCCAACCTCACCCCCAGTTACAATCTGATGGCTACTGCTACTACGACACCACATCACTGTGTCTGGAGCTTAATTGCCCCTTTACAGTTTGGGAATGATGTGGGTGTGCAAAAGTCTTATTGGGCTCTGGGATGCTCTACGGTCATATGAGATCGGGACCTACAGCTTAAAGTGGATTCAGAACTATTACAAACACTGCCGGAATTTGAACCTAAAACCAATGGTACCGAGCAAAACAGCACTAACCACTCGGCCATCAGGCCTCACAATCTGGTTGCACACTACACTTTCTGGGGCCTGAATGGCCGAGTGTCTAGCGCTCTGGTGCTCGGTGCCACAGGTTTTGGGTTCGAGTCCCGGCGGTGCCATGGATATTTGTAGTGGTTCGGAGTCCACTTTAAGCCGCAACTATAGTTTTGTATCGTCCTCCAAATATTATTATTATTCTGAGTGCCATGCAAAAATATGTATGAGTTTTCAAAATGCAATAAATATTTCAGCACTGAACATTTTTGTACCATCCAAATATTGAAATCTTATAAAAATTTGCTTAACTGGTACTGACCCAACATTGAAAATCATGTTTGATAATTTTTATATCATAACTTCTATTTTTTCCCCTTACTCCATTTGCCACACAGCACCATTTAGACCAGGGGTCTCCAAACTTTCCAGCCTGAGGGCCCTACTGTTTACTCCAGTAAGTACCAAGGGCCAAAACCGTTTTAATTTTTCCGCCATTATCTATAATTTCTAGACTAGTCGCCGAGTACGCGCTCTGAACGAGCATACGCTTGCTAAATTCGCTGGTTCAATTACTACAATCTCTTTTAATAATTGGCACAAGTAAAATTGATCCACAACTACAAACTATTGTCAGTGAAAAATCACAATTGCATAAATCTCATTTGTATTTTTTTTACAAATGGATACCCCGCGGTTTCCTTCGCGTTAATTTAGCTTTTCCGTTCCTGAGGGATTTTCAGGATAAAAATCATATGTTTGATTCAGGATATATACATTCCAAACATCAATATACATACATAAGCGATACTCTGTACCCCAACATAACTACCGAGGGTAACAGCGGGATGTTCACTAGTTTATAAAGTTAGTGGGATTCATTTCAATTATTTGTTAGTTATTATGCTTAAGTTAAATTTTCTGCATATTATGCTTGTCATTAAGCTTTACCTAGAAAGTAAATAAAACCGAGTTATTATCATTCTGTGTTTTTTTATCCAATTTATTACAGCAACAAGTTATTCGCTGTCGCGGGCCGGATTGATGACACTGGCGGGCCGTAGTTTGGAGACCCCTGATTTAGACCAAATCCAAGAACCAGTGTAGTCTCATGGAAGAAGGGAAAGTTTGTTTTCTGCATATTTAATTTTACATAGTATAGTTATATTTTTATCGTAAAAGAGGACAGTGTTGCTTAAATCTAAAATTAATTTTGTAAGGTATTTTTTTTTATCAAAGTAAATATATGTTTTAAAATTTTTAATTTCATTGTGTTTAGAATTTTTTTGAAAAAATTAAATGGTAAAAAAATAATGTCTACATTAATGCACAAATGGTGTATGTATTCTTACCTCCCCGTATATAAAGCAAGAAAAAAAATCCAATGTATTGGAAAATGATGGCTAGCATGACAAATTTTATAGCCAAAACATGTACTTTACGGCTGACATGAGACGGGCTGTATGCGAAATATATATTATAGCGATCCACTAGATACCTAATAAGAAAAAACGCCACACCTGTAAGATATAAAAAAATACTAGTCCATTATTAAAAAAAAAAGATTAAAATGTTTAATTTTTTGTATTTATTAATTTTAGTTTTAGTTAATTATTTGTTAATTTTATTTTTAAATTATTTTATTTTATTTTAATTTAATTTATCTATTTTATTTTATTTTAATTTATCTATTTTATTTTTAAATTAATTAATTTATTTATTTTATTTTATTTGTAAATTATTTTATTTTATTTTAATTTATCTATTTTATTTTTAAATTAATTAATTAATTAATTTTTAAATGATTTTATTTTATCTTATTTTATAATTTTAATTTAATTAATTAATTTTATTTTTATATTAATTAGTTAATTTACTTATTTTTAATTTTATTTGTTTATATTATTTTATTTTTAATTAATTAATTAATTATTATTTTATTTTAATTATTTGGATTTTCCCTTTCCCTTGAAATAAAAATAATATTGCACTTTAATATTGTTAAAAAAATTTCATGTGTAGTAACTACTCAAAAAAATTTCATCTCCTTTAAAGTAGAAATGCACAGATTTGAGAACGCCATGAATGACATATACTATCTATTTATTATTTAACTCTTTATTTTATTTTAAAAGTAATTATTTATTTTATTTTTAATTAACTTATTTATTTAATTTTTAATTAATTTATATATTTGGGTGTGTTTTTTGGGATTTTATTTATTTAATTTTATGAATGCCTTGGATGACATATAATATATATTTATTATCATTATCTATTTATTATAATTATATATTTATTATTATTATTTATTAATAAAAAGTTTAAGCATTATGTATTTCTAGCAATTATGGCTTATTTAATTAGCGTGGTTTTAAAATGGCACATGCTTTAGGCACTATGTGTAGAAGAGATAAAATTACGTAGATGGGAATATTGCATAAAACCTACGTTATTGAATAGGATCTGATTTTTCTAGTCTGCAATAAAAAAAAAAGAGAAAAAAACTGAATAAACTATTTCAAATGTTTATTTATTTATTAAACAAAAGCTGTATCAGCCTGACGTATGCTTCTGATGTTTCATCAAAGATTTGAAAATCTTTTTAAAAAAATCAGTAATAATTTTTATATAATAAAATGGACAATGATAATACGATGACATGGCCGAGTGACTAGCACTCTGTGGCTTGGAGCCACAGGTTTCAGGCTCGAGTATCGGCAATTCCAGGGATGCTTGTAGTGGTTCGGAATCCAATTTAAACCGTAAGTCAAATATGACTGTTAGGAGTAGGGCTCACAAAGCTTTCCCGTAAAAAAGGAAACATCTCCTATCTCGAAATCTGCCAGTACGCAGACGGCCCTGGCCCAGCCATGGAGCTATTGCGCCAGTGAAAAAGAAATCTAATTCTCTACTATATAACACTGATTCCGAACCACTACAAACATCCATGGCACGGCCGGAAGTTAAACCTTAAACCTGTGGCAAAGAGCGCCAGAAACTCGGCCATTCAGTCCCCGGATTGAATGGCTATAAAGCGTTAGGCTGACAACCCTACCCCGTAAGAAGAAAACACGCTATGTTACGAAATGATCAGCAATGGGAATCTTTCCCGGCATTGAAAAGGCGTTGTGGATTTTATCCTACAACCGCCGACTCTACCGCTGTGGCTGTTGCCTAGTCACTCCGATCACTTCAAGCGAATCTGAGCTGCTACCTTTTGGCATTTAAATCTTAACTTTTATTTGCTACGATGTGCAACCTAAATTAGAACATGGCTACCTGACTCTTTAAGTTGTAATTTTATATTTTAATTGTAAATTTTTAATAGTTCACTTCTGTTTAATTACATTTTTTCTTAAATTGTTAGCTTATTTTAATTAATTTCACTTAATCTTTTTGTCAGCATTATTATTTATCTTAATTGCAAATAACCTTGTCTTATTGTTTACTTTTAACTTTTAATTTCCTTAACCTGGTTTAAGTCTTCACTTTATTAATTGATTGTGACCTGACATGTAAACAAGCGGTGCTTAACACTGCTTGTATGTCGCACCATATTACTTTTATTATTTCTTTTATTCTTTATTTTACTTTTATTTATTTAAACTTTGTTTAACTTTAATCTTTTATTTTTGGGCATCGTCAACGGACTCCTAATTGTACCGAAAGCTTTAGCTTTTTCGATCTCCTGCTTTAATTGTTGGCAAGCAGGAGGTGTTTTTCTTAAATTTTAATTTGTGCTATTCTTCTTTTTATTAATATTCTATAATTTAAGCAACTTCATTTTGTGCAAATTTTTTAACTAAATTAAGATGTGGAGGTATTGTGGCTCTTAAAGCCACCTAGGAACTCCGTAATCGGTACGCCCGTTGCCCGCTATGTTACGAAATCTGACAGAAGGTCTTGGCCCATTATGTGAATATTGCGCGAAGGAAAAAGAGATGTTTTGCTCAATTGAATTTCGATTGTACATAGACATTTTATTTTATAATAATTCTCTTAATATCATAGTAGTAACTATATAATATTACGCATTTTTTTTTATTTTTAACCAAATTAAGAATTTAAATTTACCAGCTATGGATATCACAGGGCACTGCAAACTGAAGAATGTCACCATATAAAAAATCAGCAACGAATGCGAGTACTGTATACCAAAGTTGAAATCCCAGATTACTCCCTGCAATTTAAAATAAATAATTTTTATTATTAACTAAAGTTGGGTAAAGTATTATATAAGACAGTTATATAATATGATAAGACAGTTATATATGTGATAAGACAGTTAATTTTTATATTATTATTAATTGTAATTATGAGTTATATTATTATTATTAAGTTTTATAATATTTGTATTTTTTTATAATGCAAATAATAAAAAAAAATGTTGCCGGCTTGTTTGTTAATTTTTAATAAAATTGATTAGAATTAGTAATAAAAATAATTAATAATACATGAGTTTCATAAAAAATAATCCTAAAAAGGATTTTAGCTTTAATTTATTTCCATACATTTTGTTTACTTAATATGTTAATTAGTTTTCCCGATTTCTTAAGGAATAAATTTTGTTTTATTGACATTGTGTTGTCTGTGTTGATCTTAGTTTTTGTGAAGAAATGTTTATTTTTTTCAAGAAATACAAATAATCAAAAACATATTTAGGAAAATATAATCATCAAGTTTATGAATGCAATCCATTAAAATAGAGTTTTCGAATATTTAATTATTTATTATTTATCATTGAGTTTTCTATTATAGGTTGTTATCTATGAACGATATTTAGAGAGATGAGCGTATCAAAATCAAAATTTTTATTTGAAAAAGTGATAGTGTTACTTCAGTTTTTTTTTATTTTTATTATTTGAAATGTAAAATGCCTAAATAAAATTATTATTATTATTATTACTTTAAATATTTAGTAGTTATAAGTTTAAGTAATATATTCTGCCTCTGTCTGCTATCTATTTGTATAAAAATGAATCTATGTGAATATGTTGTAACTTAAAAATTCCGTAAAACTTATAGCATTCCGAATCCTAAATAGTCGAAACCCTTGAAAAAATTGTCACTATTGATTTTTTTTTAATTAAACAAAAACATTACTTCGCGGTTGTGCTTGACGCCATCTAGTGCCTGATCGCTTCGTGGTAGTTTTTAGAAATTTTTTTCGGAATTAAAATTATAAATTCTTGAAGCTTATATAATTATGTTCATTTTTAATTTAGATACTTTTGTTAGGCTTATTTATATTTAACTTTATAAATTATTTTCTTATGTATAAATAGTTATTCAAAATAATTTTCCTTTAGAATTTGCCAAACGACAATTTGCACATTCACCGATTAATTTTTTGTTTTCCTAGTAAAATTTACCATAATTAAAAATGTTTTTATTTGGAAAATATTTTCTAATAATTAATATAACATTGCGGCAGTTGCGGATAATATTTTCTAATAATTAATATAACATTGTATATTGTGATATATTAAACTTTCGCCAAAGTCTTTAACAGGTTCGTCGTTCAAATCGGTTTATTGCTGTATGGATGGAATAAGGAAAGAGTGCGAATGTTCTCCGCGAATGAAAATTTGCGGAGAAAAGTTAGGTGGTTATACACTGAAGTGACAAAAGTCATGGGATACCTCTTAATATCGTGTCGGCCCTCCTTTCGCCCGGCGAAGTGCAGCAACTCGACGTGTCACGGACTCAACAAGTCGTTGGAAGTCTTCTGCAGGAATATTGAGCCATGCTGTCTCGATAGACGTCCATAATTGTGAAAGCGTTGATGGTGCAGGATTTTGGGCACGAACAGACCTCTCGATGATGTCCCATAAATGCTCGATGGGATTCATGTCGGGCGATCTAGGTGGCCAGATCATTCGGTGGAATTTTCCAGAATGTTCTTCAAACCAATCGCGAACAGTTGTGGCCGGTGACATGGCGCATTGTCATCCATAAAAATCCCATCGTTGTTTGGGTACATGAAGTCCATGAATGGCTGCAAGTGATCTCCAAGTAGCTCAACATAAGCATTTCCAGTCAATGTTCGGTCCAGTCGCACCAGAGGACCAAGTCCATGCCATGAAAAAACAGCCCACACCATTACGGAGCCACCACCAGCTTAAACAGTGCATTGCTGACAGTTTGGGTCCATGGCTTCGTGGGGTCTGCGCCACACTCGAACCCTACCATCAGCTCTTACCAACTGAAATCGTGACTCATCGGACCAGGCCACGGTTTTCCATTCATCTAGGGACCAACCGATATGCTCACGTGCCCACGAGAGTCGCTGCAAGCGATGTCGTTCTGTCAGTAAAGGCACTCGAGTCGGTCTTCTGCTGGAATAGCCCAAGAAAGCCAAATTTCTCCGCACAGTTCTAACAGACAAGTCCCTTGTGCGTCCCACATTGATTTCTGCAGTTATTTGAAGCAGTGTTGCTTGTCTGTTAGAATTTACGACTCTTTGCAGACGTCGCCGGTCTCGGTCGTTAAGTGCAGGCGGTCGACCACTGCGCTGTCCATGGTGGGATGTTATGCCTGAAATTTCATACTCTCGGCACACTCTTGACACAGTGGATCTGGGAATGTTGAATTCCCTAACGATTTCCGAAATGGCATGACCCATGCGTCTAGCTCCAACTAACATTCCGCGTTCAAAGTCTGTTAATTCCCGTCGTGCGGTCATCATCACGTCAAAACCTTTTCACATGAATAACTTGAATAGAAATGAAAGCTCTGCGAAAGCACTGCGCATTTATACCTGTTATACGCGATGCTACTGCCATCTAAAAATTTGCATATTGCTATCCCATGACTTTTGTCACTTCAGTGTATTAGAAAATTTTCAAAGGGATTTTCGTGCTCAATTTAGACGCCAGCTGACATTCATAGTGAGCGTTTTTCTAGCTATTGCGTATTGGAATGAGGCGGAACATGTTGTGAATGGAACGAAATAGAACTTTAATATAATGAATAGAACTTTAGAACTAAGAATTTTTTTAAAGTAAAATATTTTGATTTTTTTTAGAACTTTAATTCAATGGCGATTTAATTTAATGAATTATAGTGTTTCAAGAATTCTTTATCCAGCTAAGATTTACGATCCTTAGATCACTTTTGGAATCCTTAATTAAATTTTAAGATAGTATTTTCTTCACTCAAAGTTTACTTTCAACTTAAAGTAAACTTTGCATGAAGAAATACTATCTTAAAATTTAATTAATGATTAGAAAAATTTAGCTAACTTTTACAAAGTTTACATTTAATTTAAAGTAAACTTTGATATTTTCTTCAATTCTATGTAAAAATATATTAATTAACATCTTTAATTCTTTATTATCTTTAATTATCTAAATAATACTTTTTTTACACTGATATCTCATTATATTTATATTTCTGATGTTATGCTCAAATATAAACACTACCTAACCTTCAATTTTTTTCTAAAAAAAAAAATCATTTACATCTAAGAATAAAACATTTATCATATTAGTTTTTCATCCAAACTAAATAAGTTTGTACTATGCCTTCTGTTTAAAATAGAAATTGTTTATTTAGTATTTTAAACATAAGGAGGCATGTAGTTAAAATTTTGTAGCATGCAAAAAAAAAAGCAGACTTACTCTTCTAATCGACAATCTTTCAACTTCCGATTTGGCTGTCAACAGCTGCCAGGTGCATACAAAGATGTCGGGAAGGCGAATGAGTTGCACTGGGGTACCGATAAAAGTCGACGTAAAAATATATTCCACAAAGAAGGCACCATTATCAGGAAAGAAAAGACAACTGAAAAATTGACGATTTTTAGGCATTGTAGAGGCATTTATACTTCTATGAACTCAACTTTATATAACGTGTCTAAGTAACAGATTTGCAAATTTCTAAGAGTGATAGAGCATACCTGCAGTGTTGGAAATGCTTGGAAAACGCGGTAGATTGCATTATTGTATGTTAGAAGGAATTTCTTGTGTTCGGGTAGAGACTCTTCATATCACACACTGATACAGAAATAGTAGGTTGATTAATCATACGAACGTGGAACCATCAGATATGCGTCTGGTTTAAGAAAAGGCCAAATGCAATGAACGAAGTGAGCGTAAGTTTCTTATCCCACTTGGCTGGCCAAGTCCACGAGCCCATACGTATTCATGATTGAAGGGGAAGGAAGCAGCTTCTGTTGTGATGGAGCACCCGTAGGTAGAAGCCTGACTTTTGCTCCGTGACGCTCTTACAGTCATAAGAGACCGGGACCTACGGCTTAAAGTGGATTCCGAACCACTACAAACATCCCATTCGAACCCGAAACCCGTGGCATCGAGCGACAGAGCGCTAGACACTCGGCCATTCAGGTCCCAAATTTGTGAGTGCCAACGGTGTTCCCAGGTGGTCACCCACCCATGTACTGACCGCGCCCAATGATGCTTGACTTCGGTGATCTAACGAGAACCGGTATATTCAGCATGGTATGGCCGTTGGCTCACCGAAGTGTACAACGCTTATATACGCAACAATAATTGTTGTGTACTACCAACCATAGACTCCTGCATCAGCGGTTATCTGAAATGGGATATTTCCAAAGGGCCGTCATGAGTTGTAAACGAACAGTATGGATTTAGGATTTTAAAGATACAGTAAAATGTTTACAACAGACCCATACAAGTTTCAGTACTCGAGCTACAGCACACCATGATGGGATATTCCAGCGGCAACATCTGGGGGATTCTTCTTGAAAATGAATGCACGCGTAATAAAATCTTAATTACAGTTAACTGTGTTTCACATTGATTAATAAACTGCTTATTCACTTACATTATATCTTTTCATTTATGATATTTTTTCGGTATACTAACCACGTCAGGAAAGAATTTGTTGTTTTGTTATGTGTTAGTGTGGTATATTGTATCTTATGTTTTATGTATGTGCTGTCTTTTAATTTTTGATGTTTTTTGTGTATTCTACCGCGTCAGGAAAGCATTTTTGATCTGGTATTGCTGTGTGATTACGATAAGTTTATATATATTCTATTTCTCTTGAAATTTTACAAACTTGGTGCTGAGACACCGAGTTGAACACTTTAGGATGTAGGCTGTCTCTTCAGTGGGTCATTGTTGTTCCATATACCAATATTGACCTACTGACAACATAAGCGTTTGGAGTTCCACTTACCTCTTCAAATCCAATACTAGGACCACTTAACCTACAAGTTTAATCTTCGATTCATTTCGCTTGTAGAGCTTGAAACTGAGCTTCTTCAATTCAAAATTTCAACACGTTAGCCATCAAGTTACCAAATACCCAAAAATTAACGATAATGCATAGCTATTTTCTTTTCTACACTTCCTTTTTATTTTTAAATATATCATATGCCATTCGTTACCAATTTGATGCTTCTCCTATCATGTTAAGTAATGCCACTATCCGAAGAAACAAGTAATATATTAAAAAAAATTATAGTCAATTCCTTCTTTTTTTTCACTCTATTGCAGAAAGTCCTTTATAAATAATTTTCATTCATTTTTTTAATTTATCTGGCGCCATCTATTGGTAGATACATGCAACTTAAATCTAAAAAAAAACTAAATTTAATTACTGAATTAATATTTGAAAAAACTATAACAACATCAAGTGTCATCCACTACACGTTCAAAAATAATGTATTTGAACTAGAGTGGATGAATTAGAAGTATTTTATGAACGATTGAAAATTTGAACAAGATATATATAGGGAGAGTGTAAGCTAATAGAAGGAATTGAACAATAAACCGGCTCTAAAATTCGTGCTACTCCTAACTCCACCTAACGCCCAGGCTGGGCTGTGATACACTGTTAAATAACTACTAATATAAAACCCTTCATATTCGAAGAGAGAAATCAACTAGCTAACAACGCCATCTAGCGTCGATGTAGAGTACTATCGCTAAAAGTAACCGTTAATTTTTCTTTTCGTCAACTGGAGTTGACAACTAATCTCGTCAATGTAGTTAAATTAACATTTACATTAATATTCGCAATACCTACTGAAATGATAAATTTACTGTCATTTTCAAATGCTGCGCACTTTCCCTTGACAGCATTCTTTACTCAAACAGAAATTACGTAGTAGAACTAGTGTTCATCAAATTATACCGTGAAGAAATGGAAAGCAATCACAATTTGGAAAGAACACCTGTCCATTGACAAACATGCAGCAAGTTTTACAATATTTCTTTAATATATTACGCAAAAGATTTTAACAATTAGTACAAATTTATTTAGTAAAGAATTGTTCATAAAATTATTTATTTTACCTCCAATCAAATTTCCCATTCCTTCCCAGAACAGTCTCCGAGAAAAATCCACTGAGACTAAAAAAGAAAGAAAGAACGGTATATTATTTTTGTAGATTTTTTGCGAGCAAAATACTAGTTTTGAAATATTTTTCTCCCGAAAAATTAATAATCTAATAACGTATTTGCATTATCTGTGTGCTCTTAATATATTCAGCTACACTATAATAGATAGATCAATTTAATTTTTTTATGAAAATAATTTTATTTGACAAGGAATTGAAAGCTGTTAAAGAAAAAACAATTAGGTAATCCAACAAACGGACTAGTTTTATATACCAGACTGATTATACAAGGATTTGAAAACAAATTTTACACTTTAAAAAAATTCTTTAAAATAAACAAGGATTTATCAAAATAGTATCATAGTTGTTAATTGTTTTTACACTTTTTATAACATTTCAATGTGCCCACTATAAGACTTTTATACTTATTTTAAGCCCTGGGTGTTTTGGTCAGATGCTTAAATTTTTTTTAGAAACACAAGATAAATATTGTTTACAAATCAGCAATTCGTGTACACTGTCAAAACAAAACAGAACAATTACTGCGGCCATCGGGCTCAACAGTCAAACGTAACAAAACCGTCGGGACCATAATCAAAATGACCATCGAGTCTAATCGTCCGAACCATCATCAAAATGACTATACAGTCGTTAAGATGACCAGGTTCTGTGAAAACGCGATTCAAACAATGTTGAATTCATCATTTGGAGATTGGTAAAAAATATTTTTAACCAATCTCCAAAAACGTCTATTGGCTTCAGAAATGTCTGTGCATGTTGAATGCGATACGTTCTTTATTGTATGAAAAACGACAAATGATATTTTTTAACGAAAGTGCTAAAATACTTTTTGATACTTTGAATTTTATTCTAATAACATTCATAACATACAAAATAACATTCCTTTCAGAATATTGTACCTTTTACATTGACTAGATTACTATCCTAAGCAATAGAGCTTAACAGTCTTCCGAGATGTCACGAAAAAAATTTCGTAAAACGAAGTCACTACATTAGTTAGAAAAGAATGTAAAGAACCCTATGTCTCGAATTTCTGAAGTATTTTAATTCGTAAGTTTTAGTTAATTACGAATGTCCTTTTTTGTATATTTGAAAAATTCGATTTCAAAGTGTGTTAAGTGCAGTTTCAAAAAAAAAAATAGTAGTTAATTAATTAGACATAGAAGCCTTTTTTCATCTCTGTCTTTATAAAGAAATATATATATATATATATATATATATACAAAGCAAAACATTTGTATAACTGTATATATTTTCTCTTCCTTTTTTCTTAAATTGTATAAAATATTAAAGTTAATTTTTTTCTCTTTCAATTCATTATTCTTTTATATGATAAGTAGTCAAAAATCATGTAAACTCTGTCATTAATTATGTTTTTATTGCAAAACTGCACTGGTCAATGGCTAATTGCTAACGTTATCGATTAGTTTACAATTTACCTTTAAAAATGATGATTTGTTTCATGCATTAGGTTTTTGCCTATTTTCTAGGATTTTGCCCTTTTATTTCCATGCTTTTCAAAGGTATTTTATGCAATGATTTTACTATATTATAAGTACCAAAATTCCACGAAGCTCAAATTCTTGTCGCAAAATATTACCTTATCTTTATATGATATTGAAGGATGAAATTTTATGTTATTATGTTGAGCATATTTTCTATGAATTTCTTTGCATTTTTGGTTGATATTTTTTAATTAAATTTATCAAATTAAAAACATACTATTTCATTGAAGTTAGGTGGCGGATCATATCACCTGTTATTTATAATGAATCAGTAAATGGTATTTAATATTTTACACTAATTAAATCCCTAAAAAATATTTTCAAAAATTTAAACACAAACAATTTTTCTGAGCATTTCAATTAATGGATAAAAAGGCTTCTACCCCTTTCAAGTAAATCCCCTCAATCATTACTGTTATAATTTTTAGGGGGTGGGAGGCCCTCTTAATTCTACCAATATAAAACAAGTATATAAAAATAAATTTTTAAAGTCAATTCCTACTTGTTTTTCACTCTATTGCAGAAATGTCCTTTACAAATAATTTTCATTCATATTTTTAAGTTTATCTGGCGCCATCTATTGGTAGATATATGCGACTTAAATCTAAATAAAACTAAAATTAATGAATTAAATTTAATTAATGAATTAATATTTGAAAAAACTGTATTAACATCCAGTGTCATCCACTACAAGTTCAAAAAAAATGTATTTGAAATTGAGTGGATGAATAAAAAGTATTTTATGAACGATTGAAACTTTGAACAAGATATATATAGGGAGAGTGTGAGCTAATAGAAGGAATTGTATAAATGACAGTTAACAAAGCAAACAAAAAAATCAATTTCTTAAAATTCATTTTTATGGTCAATAACACTTATTTTAGAAAGTTAAGTAAAACAAATTACCCTAGTTTGGTATATTTTGAAGTTGTATTATTTTGTAACAACCAACATACATTGCTAAAAGATATGTATTTACCTATTTATTCCTAAGGAAGGCAGAATAACTACTGTAAGAATAAGGAATACGACGGTTTTTTTCATTTCAGACTTGTAAGTGGAAGATCTAAAAAGTTTTTTTTTAAAAAATTACACATTACGCAGAATACAAGTAATTATTCTCGAAAATGTCTAAAATGGTTTAGTTTTATAATAAAAAGATGTACAAAAATACTCTAAATACAAATTTTTTACAATGGATGCATTATTACAAATGGCAACAACTATAAAAAAATAATAGACACTTACTTAGTTTTATATTCGATGTATTCTGATGAATACGTTACTATAGCTGGTATTACCAAAGATAGTATCCAAAGGATTACGGTAATAAAGAATCTAGCTAAGGTTACATTCTGAAATGAAAGATATAAGAGATAACAGTTGCCTAAAACACTAACTTTTCAATCTAATACATAAATAATATAACACCCGTTTCGTTCTTCTTGATTTCCAACCTGCAATTAACAAATACAGTTTTTACACTACCCTTGTATTTCAACCATTTTCTCATAATAACAGTTTTTTGCCTTTCTATAATTAATCGCTGATTTAACATTTCTGCTTATGAATTTCCCCCGTTTCTTCATTTTCTACGCTCTGCCACATATTAGAGAGTTTTTGCATACCGTACGTTAGTTACCGTAGGACGTCCGTTAGCTTTTTCTCCCTAGCGCGCATGCTCATAGGAAACATTATTACAGATACGCATGCGCAGTTTCCTATGAACATGCGCGCTAGGGAGAAAAAGCTAACGGACGTCCTACGGTAACTAACGTACGGTATGCAAAAACTCTCTATTGACTCAAATATATTTTTTTTTTCAAATAATACTCAAATAATTTGTTTTTGATTTCATTCGCTGTGACCAGGGCCGGATTTTCCTATAGGCTAACTAGGCTTCAGCCTAGGGCCTCAAGATGAAGAGGGGCCTACATTCAAATTGTTAGCAAAATTAGAATTACATTATTCTAAAAACAGTAAACACGAAAGCACTGAATCGAAAATAAGGAGAAATTTTACACATATGACTAATAAACGAACATAAAAATGTATTGGTCAAGATCAACGCTTTCGGCTCATTGGGTCTGTTCGTTTGTATATACTAGATTGCACCAAAGTATAGTTCATATGTTCACTGATTCCTATGGCAAATATTGGCATGCCTCTTTATTATCTCGTGTATTTTATCTCTCATGTAACTTATAAACTTAAAAATGGGAGGTGAAAGGGATCATAAGTGGAATAGCCTAGGGCTTCTTCTCATCTAAATCCGGCTCTGACTATGACTGCCAGATGTCTTTTATAACTTTTGCACCCTTCTGATGCACTGCTGTTTGCTTTCCTGTGGCCTCTCGGACGTGGACTTCAACTTTTAATTCTTTAAAAATGTTAATAAAATGAGATAGACTCATGACTTTTTATTTATCTACTAAATTCATTTGGCTTTCGACTTATGAATTTTTCTGCAATTACAATCTATAAGCAGGGATTGGTTTTGATGCATTACATTATTGTCTAAAATCTTGCTTTTTCCAAGCAATAGTTCGCATTGTTGTAACATTTAAAAAAAAAAAAGTATTACTGCGTCCAAAAAATAAGGCCAATTTTCAATTTAAAATTCCCGGGGCTTATGGAATTTAGATATATACAATTTCTTTTTTAGGTTACTGGCCTGTCCTTGACATCTGTGTGAAATTTCACTTCAAAATATTCATTAGTGTTTGAGTTTAAAACTGATTCCGCCGATTTTTGAAATGTCTGAAATAATCGAGCAAAAAACATGCATTCAATTTTGTTTGCGGAAACGTATAGAATGCATTCGGTGAGCATTCCTATATCGGAAAGAAATGTTTAGAAGTGGTATAAAAAGTTCAAAGAAGGCAGAGAACGCGTTGAAGACGAAGAGCCCTCTGGTTGACCATTAACCTCAACCGATGAAGCTCACGTCCAAAAAATTAAACATTTCGTACTTGCAAACCGTCGATTTACAATTAGAGACCTTGCTGCTAATTTTGGAATTTCAAAAGGATCGGTCCATTCCATTTTGGGCCTCAAACGCGTCAAATCTCGATTGGTACCAAAAACACTGAATGCGCCAGCTCACACTGCATTAATTCTTCGTGACTTTTCCGCCAAAAATGAAATCCATATCGTTTCACAACCAGCGTATTCACACCGTTCGACTTCTGACTATTCCCTAAACACAAAAGATCACTCCGGGGACACCGTTTTAAGTCGATTGTAGAGATTCAAAGTGAATCGCCGCGCCCGTTGAAGGCCATTCCTGCCGATGCCTTTTTAGCATGCATTGAGGATCGGAAAAAATGTTGCCATAAGTGCATTATATCCGGAGAGGATTACTTTGAAGGCGATGAAATAAATTTGGAAGAATAAATAAAGAGTTTATGAAAAAAAAATAATAATTGGTCTTACTTTTTGGACACAGTAGTATTTATCAGACTTGGAGAGATCCTGATGAGTAAACAGCTGGGCAGAGAGCAGTTCTGATTTGGTTTGGTTTGTCGCTCTACGGTCATTTTTGCACTCTTTGGGCTAATTAGACCTTCACCTACAGTTTAACCCAGATTCCGAACCACTAACTAACATCCAAACCACCGCTAGGATTGAGAACAGTTCTGAGACTGTTAACAACGCCAGCTGTTCACAACATGTAATAGATACTAAATATCAAAAGTTACTTGTAAACAGGTGAAATATCCATTTGGTGACTAGGCTTAACCATAACAAGGGCTATTGGTGTTGAGTTGAGTAGAGGCTTTTTTGGCTCATTTAGGCGAAGCGGATAGACAAACTACAGTGCATGTAGTTACTGTAGAAATTAATAGTAGTGAGAAAGTGAATGGATCGATTTTACAATGAGATCGTTTATGGGACTGCGAAGTCATATTGAAAATACTGCTGCGATTCATCGGCATAGATGCATACTGTAGGTGCGATAGTCATAATCCTTCTACTGCAGGTGAGTTGAAGGTCATACTGACAATTCTTTGTTTCATCAGATATTGTTGCTCGGCGCTGAACGATGTTTTCCGACAGAATACTTGTTAGAACTGATCCATGTGTTGTTGTTTGTTTACAAAACATTAGAAATTCCATAAAACTGTGATTTTAATATAGTAGAAAAATTCCATGCATAACAAGTAATATAGAAAAAAAATTTTAAATCAATTCCTATTTTTTTTTTTCACTATATTACAGAAAATCCTTTATAAATAATTTTCATTCATTAAGTTTATCTGGCGCCATCTGTTGGTAGATACTTGCAACTTAAATCTAAAAAAAAAAACTAAAATTAATTAATTTAATTTAATTACTGAATTAATATTTGGAAAAACTGTATTAACATCAAGTGTCATCCACTAAAAGTTTAAAAAAATGCATTTGAACTTGAGTGGATGAATAAAAAGTGTTTTATTAACAATTGAAAAATTATATAGGGAGAGTGCGAGCTATTAGAAGGAATTGAAAAAAAGTGAACGGATCATTTTCACTTCCAGAAATGCTTGTTATTTTGTTATTATACCATATAATTTTACTAAATTATTTATTTACATTACTTCTTCTGTTATTGTCATGCTAATTTGATCTAGTTTAAAACTGCTGACAACTATGGTTGGTGTAGAGAGAAAAACGGCCACGATGCAGACCACCAAGTTAATAAAAGCACTTCTCCAGTTCCATAATGTTTGCCCCTTTTGCATATTTTCCCTAAAAAATAAGCAAAATATTTTTTAACAAATTTTATTTAGTTAATATTTAATGATTATTTTTTTATATCTTGGTTTGTTCATAATTAAGAAAATTTATGGCGGAAGTTTCGCAGTCTCATTCATAAAAAGCGCATATTTTTGTTTCAGATATACTGTAGACCAATATTCAATGAAAAATAATTAATTATTTTTATTTTTAAAATGAAATAAAAATGATATTAAGTTGCTGGATAATAAAACAGCGCGTAAAAGATCCTTCCGTGACACAAAATACTTTTTAAAAATATAAGTATTAAATAAAAATAACTGATTTTTGTATAGAACAAATACGGAAAACACCCATCATGGTGGATTGTAGACAAAAAAAGTGCTTCAAAACACTACAGTAAAATTTTGAAATCTGTTTTACAATCTTATTTTCAGACATCTAATTTAAAATTTTAGACATCCTTTAAATATGACAAAAACGAGGAAATTGAGATTTATATGGGGAAAAAAAATTAAAACCTCCACCATGATAATTTTCGAAAAAGGCTGGGATGAAATAATACAGTGAACTTTTGGATTTTGCTTATAAACAATAAATGAGATATTTCCACTAATAAAAGTGGTTAAAAAACTTTTATTCAATCAAAAAATAAAAATAAAATATTAAAATTTATTTATTTTTATATAATTAATCTAATAATAATCTATTAATAATCTTATTCTTAATTTATTTTCTATTCACCAAAAAATATTTTTCTTTTTGCAAAAGATATTTTTAAAAACTTGTAATAATTATTTAAAATTGCTGAACTCAATTTATTGATAAATATTTATTTACCACATGACATTAGTTGGATCTGGCGCACCATCAAAAATCCACTTTCCTCCCATTTTAATTGAAAAAGACTTGGTTTGGCTATTGACAACTCTGAAAAGAAAATAAAACAAGTAATATAAAAAAAAATTTTAAATCAATTCCTACTTTTTTTCACTATATTGCAGAAAGTCCTTTATAAATAATTTTCATTCATTTCAATTCCTTCTATTAGCTCACACTCTCCCTACATCTATATTGTTCAAATTTTCAATCGTTTATAAAATACTTTTTATTCCTCAACTTAAGTTGACTTGACACTTGATGTTAATACAGTTTTTTTAATTATTAATTCAGTAATTAAATTTAATTAATTAATTTTAGTTTTTTTAGATTTAAGTTGCATATATCTACCAATAGATGGCGCCAGATAAACTTTAAAAAAATGAATGAAAATTCTTTATAAAAGACTTTCTGTAATATTGTGAAAAAAAAAGTAGGAATTGACTTTAAAAAAATGTATTTTATTACTTGTTATTTTAAATTTATCTGGCGCCATCTATTGGTAAATATATGCACCTTAAATCTAACATTAATTAATTAATTTTAATTACTGAACTAATATTTGAAAAAACTGTATTAACATCAAGTGTCAGCCACTACAAGTTTCAAAAAATATATTTGAACTTTACTGGATGAATAAAAAGTATTTTATTAACGATGGAAAATTTGAACAGGATATATATAGGGAGAGTGTGAGCTAATAGAAGGAATTGAAAAAAATATTAAAAGTTTAATTTTTCAAATGTAGCACTTTATTTATTTAATTATTATTATTTTTTTTACGTTTATGTAAGTGTCTCATAAATAATCTAATGATGCTAATTTAAATAAAATAGAAAATTGAAAGGTTGATTTTTTTCTGTCTAATTTCACTTGACACTTTTCACAGTAAAAATTTTAAAGCTTTTTAATTAAACGTTTGCTGAATTCTCGTCTATGTATTACTACATTTCGCAATTTTGTCTTTCGTTGTAAAATAGCTACTTTTATTTTATTTTGCTTGTAAATTAAAATTTTAATTGAAAATTTACTTTCGCTTTTTTTTTGTCAGTATGGAAATAAATTATCTTTGATTTGAAATTGTTTATTGTTTCCTCCCCAAAATTTTTTATTTAAAAATTTATTTATAATTTATAAAAATAAGCAATTTGAATTTGAATTTTTAATTGCGAAATATTTTAAAAATTAAAAAACACATAACTTAAAACTTGCTTTTCTGATTTTTTACTATTTTTATTACAAAACGTATTGAAAATGGGATTAAAATGGGATAAAGAATTATTTACATTCATTTCAGCATTTCATTTTTCTGATGTAGTTATTAAGATCTGTTAAAATAAATATTTCTAAGATTCTTCTAAATTAACTATTCATTGTTAACAAATATATTCTCCATATATTTTTCAGTACAGTTGTAGTGTACATGTAGTTCAAAATTAAAATTTATTGTAGTTCAAAATTAAAATTTATTGTAGTTCAAAATTAAAATTTATTGTAGTCCAAAAGGTTATTTTGTAACAGTCCATAAATAACGAAAAATTGCATTGAATTTTTGTATTTTTTACTTTTTTAATTTTTGTACTTTTGGACGAATTGCAGAAACTTCCGAAAAAAGTTTGATATCTTATTTTTGGTGTTATTTAAAACATTTTTATTAATCTGAAAAACTATACAACGCAAGTTATAACGAAACATAAACACATCTTTTAAATAAAATCAGCAATTTTATTTTGTAAAACAGCTTTTAAAATTTTGTATTTTCAGGAAATTCATTCATAAAAGTCACTTTAAAGAAAATTAAATAGATTTTGCAATGTCCATATGTTAAAAAAAAGATTTTGAAAGAAACAATTACAATTTCAAACCAATTTTTAATGAATATTCACTAATAATTAAAAGATTTAAATCACTCAATTGAAAATCATGATATCGAAAACAATTGTGAGGAATTTTTTCCAAGTAGCAATATTCCTTTATTAATTAGAAAAAATTATTTTAAAGTGGCACCTAAGGAATTGATAATAAGTAATTAAGTACTTAATTAAGTAATAAGTGTTTATTTATAAAGTACAATTTCTTATTAGTTTTATAGAAATAATTATTTTATATTATTTATTTTCTTTATAAAATTTTCAAAGGTGATTTTTAAATACTTTTTCACAACTATTGGAAAAAGGTAATTGAATTTTAAAAAGCAAACGCAACTGCTTTGACGATAAAAATTATAGAACTCCAACTTGGGTGGAATATGACAGTAAAGCGTGTGCTAATACAAGGCCATTTCAAAAGAAGTTCAACAATTTTATATATATTCCGAATGGCAGTACTGATTAAATCGTGCGTGTGAAGTAGCAGACTCTTTGACCGGCGCATCGCATGCGAAAGCATCAGCTCAGTATCGTTTTGTCTTCGTGTGAAAGTGAATTACGATGACTCACAGTGACCTTGAAAAATGTGAGATGTGGTGGTTCGCTTTCTTCACACAATAAATTATATTTTAAAAACACTAAAAAATGCGCTTTTAGAGTTAATCAAACTAAAAAGTAAAAAATAATTGTTAACATAAGAATAAAATAACTGATGAGAAAATGAATGTCGCTGTTCTAAAAGCTTGGGGTGCTCGATATCAATCGTTATAATTTTTCACTAGTTTCATTCCGAAATGCAGAGTTAGTTTTAAAATGCCATACAAAGCACCCCACGCTTTTAGAACAGTGACTTTAATTTTCTCGTCAGTAATTTTATTCTTATGTTAACAACTACTTCTTACTTTGATTAACATGTTTTTTAGTTTTTTTAAACTATAACTTATTTTTTACTTTTCAGTTTGATTAACTCTAAAAGCTTGTCTTTTAGTGTTTTTAAACTATAATATTTAAATGAGGTCACGGTACGGAAGGGACTGGAACTATAGTTCTTACAATAATTTAATTGTGGGTGAAACAAAGGCTAAATGCGAATATGTCGAGCCAGCCAGGATTCAAACAGGAAATCTCCTGAACCGTAGTCAGGCGCGTTATCCGTTGTGCCACTGTCCCACGTGGATTTGAATGTCTTAGGTACTTTCATTCTACATGGGTTAAATTGCTCTTCATAAGTTAAAATAAAATCACTAATACTGGTGATCTTAATCATGATGAGATAATAAACTGATCAAAATATTTTAGTGTCGTCGGTCCTTGATAAGTCTACAACGTTTAAATTAAATCTGATCGCTTAAAGTAGGGCAAAATCGAGCCCAAAGAGTCAGTTACAAACGAACAAACATACAGGTGAAACTAATAAAAGCTCGTTAAAAAGATTTAATACTACAGAAATTAATTGAAAATTGTAACACATATATGCATCTGAAATAATGAGTGATGCAAAAAATTATATTAGTATAGCTCTGTTTTGTTTAGCTCATATTTTTCGATTGAAATTGTATGATAATTTCCTCCCTCCCCTTACAACACCGATTTTGCATCCATTGATCTCAAAATTTTTCAACACCTGAAGACTCAATGTTTCGTCTACAGTAAAATGATAAACAATCAGTGTGGAACTCCTAGATCAGGAGTCGCCAAACTACGGCCCGCGGGCGAAATCCGGCCCGACAGTGTCATCAATCCGGCCCGCGACAGCGAATAGCTTATTGTTTCTGTAATATGTTGGATAAAAAAACACAGAATGATAATAACTCGGAGGTAAAGCTTAATGACTAGTATAATATGCAGAAAATTTAACTCAAGTATAGCAACTAACAAATAATTGAAATGAATCGCACTAACCTTATAAACTAGTGAACATTCAGCGGTTACCCTCGGTAGTTACGTTGGGGTAAAGAGTATCGCGTATGTATGTATATCATGTATATCGATGTTTGGAATGTATATATCCTGCATCAAACATATGATTTTTATCCTGAGAATTCCTCAGGAACGGAAAAGTTAAATTAACGTAAATGAAACCGCGGGGTATCCACTTGTCGTCAAGTGTCACGGTCGTATTGATACACACAATAGTAATTGTAGTAATTGAATGCTTGTATGCTCGCTCAGAGCGCGTACTCGGCGACTAGTCTAGAAATTATAGATAATGACAGAAAAATTAAAAAGGTTTTGGCCCTTGGTACTTACTGGAGTAAACAGTACGGCCCTAAGGCTGGAAAGTTAGGAGACCCCTGTCCTAGATGGTGGAAAATTTTAAGCACAGGATCTGAAAGCTTGTTTCGTTATTTTCAATGTGTAGTAAACCTCCGTTACCATTCAAATAACGAGTTCATCATGGTCCTTTCATCCAACTTTTATTCTCCATATCTCAACCGTATGAAGCATTCTATCACTAATTTCGAGGGAGTTAGAACAGAAAGGTTTGTGGCAGAATGATAAATTTGTTTTTCCGCGTAAACATGTCCGTCGAAGACCATACGCATCGCAAACTTTTTGTTTGATTGGCAAGTCAAGTTTGCTTCACGTTTGGGGCAACAAATTAAGCCGTGTGATATGCTCTAAAAAAAGTTTATACCTCGGTGACAAAAGTGCTAACAAATGAAAAGTGACTATTTGAAAAATATTATCAGTTTATAGAACTATCACAGAAATATAAATATTTTTTTTTATTAATCAGCACATTTTTAAAACGAATCAAATCTTTTGTTTGTAATGCATCTTAGCATAGTAATCTATAGTTATGTAATAATTAAAGAATTTCTTTTAATCCTTAGTTATAATGAAGAATTATGAAAGATATACGTACAGCTGTGCATCTTTCTCCTGACGAAACGTTACAAATGCAATAGGAAGAACTTTCTTAGGAAGACGATTTATTTCCTCAGCTAATTTCAATTTATATTTATTCACTTTAGCTTCATAGTACTCTGTACCGGTGATCTGCAATTCACAAAAATAGTTAAATTTTTAAAACTGCATTTAAAATTGTACTTTCAAGGTCTGTATTACAAGAAGAATTTTATCAATTAGTCCACAATATATATTATAACAAAATATTTCAGATACAAAAAATGAATCCAAATTCACAATTTTCTTCAGTTACTAATTAAGGAATTCAATGTGGTTCAAAATTAATTAATTCTTCGTTAAAAACTCACTAAACCGTACATTTATATATATTGCCAATTGTGTGTTTAATTGGGCATCTTCAAAAAGTTTTCCGGACAATTTGTATTTATTACATGTATTTTACAATAAATTATCAAAATTACAAACAGCTATTGCAGATGAAATCGATATTGTAAGAAAAATTTACGCCATTCTTCACAATCAGGAAGGACATTTACTTCGTGAAGGAATATTTGGATATGCTAAAGCTCTATTCAAAGTGGGTGCGCGCGAGCTCACAGTCGACCAAAAATAACAACGAATTGATGATTCTAAGCAGTGTTTGGAGCTGTTCAATCGTAATAAACCCGAATTTTTGCGATATGTGACAATGGATGAAACATGGCTCCATCATTTCACACCGAAGTCCAATCGACAGTCAGCTGAGTGGACTGCACGTGATGAACACTAAACATGCTATAACTCACATACTAATGGTGCAACAGCTGTCAAATTTATACACGTGTCTTTTCAAGGTTAGGGCCAACCAAAACATTATATGGATTAAATACTAGTTGCGCCATCTATGTGTCAGCCTATGAACTTTTCAGCCCACCTCTTACTGTATGTATGTATGTATGTGTGTGTGTGTGTGTGTGTGTGTGTGTGTGTGTGTGTGTGTGTGTGTGTGTGTGTGTGTATATAGGGGCCTGATGGCCGAGTGTCTAGCTCTCAGTGCCAGTGGTTTCGGGTTCGAATCCTGGTTCCTGGCGGTGTCATGGATGTTTGTAGTGGTTCGGAATCCACTTTAAACAGTAGATCCCGGTCTAACATGACTGTAGAGCGTTGGGTATAGTGCTGACCCTATTCCGTAAAAATAAAACATCTGTCTCGAAATCTGCTATAGCCTACTATGGGGCAGTTGCAGCAACGTAGCAGAAGAAGATATATCTATATAGTTATTATGGATTAAACTTTAAAAAGATAACCTCAGTTAATTTTATTAATATTTAACACAAATATTACCATCTCCCGGTGCATGTTACATTTGCACAAACGCTGAAGGAAAGAGCCTGATTTCAACACCATCACTTCACGGTATTGATGGGATTTAATAAACCTGCATATGTCCAAGTTATCTGCGGCCTGCCTTCTGAAATAAGAAAACATTAGTGAGAAAGACATACAAATTGAAAAACAATATTACAGATACTTAATAGTTAAGTGGGGGCCTGAATGGCCGAGTGGCTAGCAGTCTAGCGCTCGAGTCCCGGCGGTGCCATGGATGTTTATAGTGGTTCGGAATCCTCTTTAAGCCGTAGGTCCCGGTCTCATATGGCTGTTGGGCGTAGAGCTGATAACCTACCCCGTAAAAAGAAGAAATGTCTCTCGCCCCGAAATCTACCAGTAGATAGACGGCCTTGGCCCACACTTAAGTGATAGAATTAAGAAAAAATATGTAATCGTATATCGCTTAGATTATATCTGAAATGCTGATTCGGCCATTAAATCATCATTTTTGATTCCTCATGTAATCATATAAGTCAAAATGATGAAATACAGAAAATTTTATTTTATTTAATATTTTCAGGTATAGATCGTTAGTTAGCAAAATAATTTTTTAATTTTACATTCATGAATCGATATCTTTCTTAGTTCGACTCGTGGCTCAGTGGCAACGTGCGCTATTTGTGTGCATTAGGGCTGAGTTTCAATCTGCTGGTGCCACTGTTGTAGACACTGCCACCAACTGATTGAACCTCATCCCTAACGTTGTTGACACTGTTTAAAAAAAACGAAGAGACTCGATGGCTTTTTTTATGTTCAGCATCTTGTCTTGTTAGTCGGACTACCTGGAGGCAGTTTATTGAGTTTTCCCCCATACGATATGCAAATGCTGGATAATCCCCCCTAAAAGTTCTCCCGGAAGTCCCTGTCGTCCTTCAGTGTCACGGAGCCAAGTCAGACTTCTAACTATAGGTGCTCCGTCACAACAGAAACTGCCCCTTTCCCTCCATCCATGAGTAGACTTCTCATGAGATGTCCGTCCCGTAGTGTAGGACACTGAGGATTAGACACATATATTGTTCTTTCCTATCAAGCTTTATTAATATGCTTTTATTAGTTTCACCTGTATGTTTGTTTGTATGTATGTATGTATGTATGAAACTGACTCTTTGGGCTCGATTTTGCCCTAATTTAAGCGATCAGGTTTAAGTTAAACGTTGTAGACTTATCAGGGACCGACGGCAATAAAATATTTTGATAAATTTATTATCTCATTATGATTAGGATCGCCAGGATTAGTGATTAAAACACACAGCCTTTGAAAAGTCATCTTGATCGACGCATCATTTCCCCTGGAGATCTGTTTCTCCTCATACACACTATTTAAGCTGCAAAGAAACATTTACAGACATCTTTCAGAACGAAAACAGTTGATTCTTTTTAATACGCTTTTATATTAGTTTCACCTGTATGTTTATTTGTAACTGACTCTTTGGGCTCGATTTTGCCCTACTTTAAGCGATCAGATTTAATTTAAACGTTGTAGACTTATCAAGGACAGACGATAGATTATTAGATAGATTTTGATAAGATTATTATCTCATCATGATTAGGATCACCTGGATTAGTGATTTTATTTTAATTTAGGAAGAGCAATTTAACCCATGTA
This sequence comes from Caerostris darwini, assembly GCA_021605075.1. NCBI lineage: Eukaryota > Metazoa > Arthropoda > Arachnida > Araneae > Araneidae > Caerostris > Caerostris darwini. The sequence goes on along the minus strand of BPLQ01002337.1, from coordinate 1,522,461 downwards.
GAATGAAAGTATTCAGTAAAGACATTCAGACCTACGCGGAACAGCTGCACAACGGATAACGCGCCTGACTAAGAATCAGGAGATTCCTTGTTCGAATCCTGGCTGCCTTGATATTCGCATTTAGCTTTTGTTTTACTCACAATTGAATTATTGTAAGAACTATAGTTCCAGTCCTCCGTACCGGGACCTCATTTAAATATTATAGTTTAAAAACACGCTTTTAGAGTTAATCAAACGAAAATGTAAAAAATAATTGTTAACTTAAGAATAAAATGACTGACGAGAAAATGAATGTCACTGTTCTAAAAGCGTGGGGTGCTCGATATCAATGGTTATAATTTTTCACTAGTATCATTCTAATTTTATTCTTGTGTTAACAATTATTTTTTACTTTTTCGTTAGTTTTTATTTTTTTATTTTTTCGTGTGTTTTAGTTTTTTTAAACTATTAATTTTTTTTAATACATTCCTCGATTTACTGAAAACGAAAAATAACTCCCAAGATAAATAATCAAAAACATGTCGATTAAACAAGAAAAATTTTTTTTATTATACCGAATATCAGTGCTATTTTATTGCATAAATTATTGTTTTATTTAATGTTGGTAAAAGCCATTCTATTTAAAGTGATATGTGAAGAATACATACATTATTTTCAATCACAAATTTATCGCTGGGTTTGCATATTTCACTAGTTTCTGAATTTAAATGCATTAAAAAATGACTTACAGTTTCATGTTCATATCAATCAAGTATTTATAATCATATGCCAACTTGATGTATTCAATTTGAACACTTGGAAAATTTATCCTGAAAATTATTAACAGAAGAATTACAAAAAATTTTCGAGAACAAAGTATTAGTTTTACAAAAACAATAAAACTTCAAGAAATGCTTCCAACTCAAAATATTATAATTTTGAATTTTTTTATATAATTACATAATTTACATTTATGAAGAAATTTACGATAATTTTACCATATATAACTGGACTAAAATAAAAATATATTTTTTAACATATAATGTTTTAAAAAAATCTCTTTCGGATTTTAATAAAAGTGCATAAGAACTAAAAATTTAAATATATTTTATTTAAATATAAAAGCCTTTAATAAACCAAACGAGCCCAAAAGAAGGGATAAGCAATTCACTAACCTCAAATAATGTTCAATTTCTTTCGACGATATATGCTTTTTATGAATATTTTTAAGGATTATGGATCTTTCTATCTGTAAATAAAGAAATGTAAATATTTATAAATTCATTTGGTAGATCTTATCTGCTGATCTAATTATAGTTTATTTAGAAACTGAAATTTGTAAGCAAATTAGAAAATAACTCAAACACTAATTAAGCAAATAACTCAAACACTAATGAATATTTTGACGTGAAATTTCACACAGATGTCAAAGGACAGTGTCAGCAACCTAAAAAAAAAAAAAAAAAAGGAAATTCCATATGCCCGGGAATTTTAAGTTGAAAATTGGTCTTACGTTTTGGACACAGTAGTAAATTGTATTTTCCATAGTTTTATATAGTACTCATAAGAGGACCTGGAGTTCACAGAAAAAAGGCAGAAAACCTTTGATTTACATCAATCTAAAACATTATTATTCTATTTTAATGTTTCCCATGACAATTTCTTAAGCATCACAAGGGACAGCCTCCCAATGGTTAATTAAAATGCATCACAAAAAGTTTTCTTACCCAAGCGCTTTTTAAGAAAATTCTCAGATTTCCTGCTATCATTTTTAAAGTCATTCCTACAGAAATCATCAAGATGATTCCGCATACCAGGTGGACCCAAACCAAATCTGAGCTGGAAAATGAAATTGCAATTAATATGGGATTGAAAAATAAAAATAAAATATTGTTGAAAAATCTATACGTTTAACTTTAATTTTTTAATAAAAAGAGTTCTTTAACAAACATTTCAAGACATCCAATACACAACCAATATCACACCGAATATAATTTTTTTTATCCTATGGCCGTCTCCGACTTCTTCATCATTAGTTGACGATCTGCTTAATACAATAAAGAACGACAAAAACAATCACTAAAGGTATTGACAGCAACACAAAAAGGGATATAGTTAAGAACAGTAGGGCATATCACGAGGTGCTCTCCAGTCATGGGCACATCAAGTATGCAGCTATATGTAGCAGCCAGTCCTATTCTACACAGGTGACTTTGTAGTAGTCATGGCCCATGACAAGTCTAAAGTAGACCACACCGACCAGTCTAGGCAAGGAACTGGGAAGTTTTGTTGACTTATTCAATAGGGAATTCGACTTTTTCTCAGAAGCCTTCTCTCTATACAGGATGAAACGGTTGTATTTAATAGAGAAAATATATATCGCCTTATATGTCGCAAAGGAGGATTAGGTTGCATCATTTGCAATCCATTCTTGGCCAACATATCAGCCTGCTCGTTTCCATATATCCCGCGGTGGCTTGAAATACACTGCAAAGCAATGGATCTCTAGCAATCTAGCAATCTCACATTCACAGTGATTGGGAGTTGTCTTAATTGCCGACCTGGAATGAACAAAAAAAAGATATTTTCTTTCACACTGCTCTATTTTGTCTTTTGGCCAAATGAATGATGGCTATTTCACCATCAAAGTTGTCTTAACTAATATAACTTGTGAAATAATTCCTTTTTTAACTACTTCATAATTGACTCAACTGCAGAATATTTTAGAGACTCCAACAAATTTATCATTATGTAATTGAACAAATATTCAAGTAACAATTTGCGATGTTGAAAATTGTATTATTATGGCATGGAATGAATTCTGTACGGTATTTTATAATACTCTCATGTTTTAATGGAAGTAATTTTCAAATTTATATAAAAAGTTGCTGTAGTTATTGCTTAACAATATTTCAATATAATATGCAAATCAGTAATTTATGTGCAATTAAACACAACACAGGAAACCAAATATTCATAACGAACTTCGTGCACTGACGTTTGTCATGAATGTTATTTCACACTAATTATCTCAGATATTAATTCAGTCATGAAAATCAATTCTTATTAGAATGCAATTTTTATAATAGAATTAACGACATCATTCAATCTTGCTTATTAATAAGCTAAATTTTAATTGAACAAAGCTATTTATTTTCAATAAACAATTTTGCTCAACTAAATATACAGACCGGTTATAGCTTTTGAAAATGTTTAAGACTTGACACGTTTCTTTCCGTAATCATTGACTTCAATATTTTTTTCAATTAAAAATTTATTCACGAAATTTATTTTAAATTTACTCTGATAATTTATAAAATTTTAAAAATTGTTAAATTCCCGTTACTAAAACGAGGAAGACCAACAAGAAATCACCTATTGTTGCAATCAAGTATATAGCATACTTTATAAAATGTATTTTGTCTTCGTATTCAATAACTTACAATAAAATATACTAGAATAAATATAATACCTATAATAGAATACATATTTAACTTTCTGTAAAGCTACTATATAATACAGAAAAATAAATTCATTTTTTAATAAATTAACAATATCGTCGATGTTGCAATTTTTTATATTACTCATACAATACGCACAATTAATAAGAAATGCTTTTGAAGTATTATTTTATTCGTATTGATTGTAAAAAATTAAGCACTCTATTGAAGATTTAGTTTTTCATTAAAAAAATTGGCTTGGGCTTGTGAACGAATTGAACTATGAATTAAATTGACTTAAAACGCAATGCGTTGTGTTATGGAATTAAAAGATACTGGTTTCAAACTCGAAGACGAACTGGAATCTCGTTTGTGTATGCCGAAGATGGGTATTATATATCTTTAAGAGAGCATTTCTTTTGCTAGCAATAGCAGAGAAGACAGATTCCACTAACACGCATCCTTCACAGCAAGGCATAAGGCGACGAATCGTAAAGCATTGACTAATCACAAGCCTCAGCGTACAACGCCCGTAACAATAGCTAGAAATTGACCAACTCTTAACTCTTCATTTCTTGATAGCGTGTCTGAATGTAGTGTTTCGGAATCCACTTTAAACCATAGGTCCCAGTCTAATAGGACCGTAGAGCGTTGCGGGGGCATTGTTAGTCCGCGTCCGTGGCTTATCTTCAAGTGACACGCGCCCCCCGGGTAATGCAAAGTGAGTAACGTCTGTGCAGCGCTTGTCTTAAGGCATCCAAGACAGCTGTCTAAGTGTTTGCCAGCTGCATTAGAAGAAAAAAAATTTCTTGATAGTCCTCTCGGCAACACAGGGATTGGGCTTGTTGGAGCTAGCCTTGAGTTCAAAACAGGATCATTCGATTCCCGGGGTATGAGGTGGTGATGCTGATCGCGGTTGAATGTTGCATTCGTAGTTCGGATTCCACTTTAAATAAATAGGTCGGATTAGCCTACTGCAAAAATTATTGCCAAAAACTGCAAAGTAAAACTCACATGAAGTGTTTCATCACGTGAGGATTATGTTTGGCCCAAACTGGCAACCTCGACGCGCACTCTATTGTATTACTACTCTATGTTCGTAACTCGTTTCTCTTAAAAAATCTCCCTTGTGCTAGATACCTTGGGTTCAATGAGGAGGGAGGAAGGTGCTAATGCCCTCTTTGGGCATTTTCATTTCGAATTTCGGAGGGTCTAAGTATCAGCGTTTATCAACTTATGCGTTGATCCTATAGTAAAGAAGTCAACAATTTTCATAAATGCTTCAGCGTTGAAAAAAACTCATTAATTATTTAATTTTAATTTAAAAAAACTATTTTATTTTGAATTCTTCCTAAAATCTTACCTGATGTCTACATTGTTTATAGTAGTTCTCTCAAAATGCACATTTGTGTCCTCTGAAAAAAAAATTGTATAAAGCATAAATTAATATAAAACTGTAAAATACAAACTTTAAATTGAGACATTTTTAAACTCCCTCAAAATAAAAATAATTCAAAAAAATGTTTAAAATTTTCATGATTATCACAACAATTTTACATAATTTCACTGCAATAAAAAAAATTAAATTAATAAATTTTGAATGAAATGAAATGAATATTTTTGAAATGAATTTAAAATGAAAATTTTTAATTTTGATTAATACACATAAAATCTTTTCCAGTGACTGGATTAATATGCAATATTCAGTTTATTTTTTGCAACAGAAATCTTAAGTCTACAACTTATATAAAATTGAAAAAAAATAATTATATTTTTAAGATGTGAAAAATTTTCAGCGTTAATTATTTTAAAATTCTGTTAATGAAACTAAAATAATTTATTCCTAAAACACCATACCATGTCTGAATTGAATAAGCCATCAGTGTAAAAAAATTATAATTTACTACTAAAATATGATGAGAAATTTAAACAAAGCTTACTCAAGGCTCCTTTAACATTTGTAGGCAATACAATGAACATGCAGACAGCTGTATTGATTATCATGTAGTATAAAATGTACCGATGGAAAGTTAAGTACTGAATGGCATCAACTCCACATCTGTACCAAATTTCTTGATCCCTGGAAAAAATGTATAAATATGCGCTTAATAAAATTATTAATTCACTAATACATGTATCCCAAATAAAATACGAAAATATACTTATAGTTTATACATGGTGTGCATGGGATGCCCCATTTATTCTGATGCAACTTACGGACATTGAAAGTTATATCTTTGTAAATAAGATATTATACACTGAAGTGACAAAAGTCATGGGATAACAATATGCAAATTTTCAGATGGCAGTAGCATCGCGTAGAACAGGTATAAATGCGCAGTGCTTTCGCAGAGCTTTCATTTCTGTTCAAGTTATTCATGTCAAGAGGTTTTGACGTGATGATGACCGCACGACGGGAATTAACAGACTTTGAACGCGGAATGTTAGTTGGAGCTAGACGCATGGGTCATGCCATTTCCGAAATCGTTAGGGAATTCAACATTCCCAGATCCACTGTGTAAAGAGTGTGCCGAGAGTATGAAATTTCAGGCATAACATACCACCATGGACAGCGCAGTGGTCGACCGCCTGCACTTAACGACCGAGACCGGCGACGTCTGCAAAGAGTCGTAAATTCTAACAGACAAGCAACACTGCGTCAAATAACCGCAGAAATCAATGTGGGACGTACAAGGTTATTACAAGGTGTGTCTGTTAGAACTGTGCGGAGAAATTTGGCTTTCTTGGGCTATTCCAGCAGAAGACCGACTCGAGTGCCTTTACTGACAGAACGACATCGCTTGCAGCGACTCTCGTGGGCACGTAAGCATATCGGTTGGTCCCTAGATGAATGGAAAACCGTGGCCTGGTCCGATGAGTCATGATTTCAGTTGGTAAGAGCTGATGGTAGGGTTCGAGTGTGGCGCAGACCCCACGAAGCCATGGACCCAAACTGTCAGCAAGGCACTGTTCAAGCTGGTGGTGGCTCCGTAATGGTGTGGGCTGTTTTTTCCTGGCATGGACTTGGTCCTCTGGTGCGACTGGACCGAACATTGACTGGAAATGCTTATGTTCAGCTACTTGGAGATCACTTGCAGCCATTCATCGACTTCATGTACCCAAACAACGATGGGATTTTTATGGATGACAATGCGCCATGTCACCGGGCCACAACTGTTCGCGATTGGTTTGAAGAACATTCTGGACAATTCCAACGAATGATCTGGCCACCTAGATCGCCCGACATGAATCCCATCGAGCATTTATGGGACATCATCGAGAGGTCTGTTCGTGCCCAAAATCCTGCACCATCAACGCTTTCACAATTATGGACGTCTATCGAGACATCATGGCTCAATATTCCTGCAGAAGACTTCCAACGACTTGTTGAGTCCATTCTACGTCGAGTTGCTGCACTTCGCCGGGCGAAAGGAGGGCCGACACGATATTAAGAGGTGTCCCATGACTTTTGTCACTTCAGTGTATTACTGCGATTATGTGCTATGTAATGCAGCCGATAGGAGTGCCCCCAATGATAAAATTCAGAAGACAGAAACTGAAAATCCAAAAACCAAAAATAGATTTGAAGATAGTTTTAAATTAAAAAGTGAAATAAATAAATCAATACAAAACGGTATATTTGGTGCATATAGAAGAGATTAACTGTCGCTTGTAAACTTTAAAACATCCTAAATCGATACGCAACGTTTTCTCTCAACGTCTATCAACTATATATAAGTATGGGAAAATATACATAATGTATTATATATTTATTTTAGTACACTTGACTGAAAAACAAAACAGAAAGGGTCACTGACTGGCTCACAGAAATAATAAACGACAATTGAAAACAATTGGCGTTCAAAGAGTTCTACATTGGCCAACAATACAGATTTTGGTTTATGAAATTATCTCTGTATACACCTTAGTATTTATGGAGTTAATTGCATGAATTTGAATGGAGTTAATTGCATGAAGTGACGTAATTATACCATCTGAGGCCCGCGGCAAATTTTTCGTATGGGGGCCCCTCAATGCAAAGTATCACCTTTGTATTTTCTTTTTAATAAAGCACTACCTAAAATACGTATTATTTTTTGGTCGATGCAATGAAATTTTTATTTAAAAGGAGCATTGAATTAAAATTACCAGTATTTTTTTAGTAAAATTTGATTTATTAAAATTCCTTTTTTCGGGCTTTCTGATTAGCAAAAGTGTCAATGATAATCAAAGTCCTAAAAGTTGAAATTTAGGGCCATAGAATGTTCGATGGATAGAATAGCCAAATTGCGTAATTTGTCTTGTCTTATATAATTTCTTAAATATATTTTTATCAATGTCCGTTACAATAATAAATGTCAGGCTTTTGTACTCATAGCCTCTCTGTCCGGGCAAGGGTCCGTTTCGATTTGCTCGTCTTGACATACTATTGTTACGTCATTGGTTATTGATGCAAAATAGCCAAATGTCAATTTCGGCTTGGTAAGTTATCGCATACTGTGAACCAAATGTCGTTTTACACTTAAAAAGAACCCTCGAAAAATATGCCTTATTTATTTATTTATTTATTTTTGTTTTCGATTCCAAGTGGTTCTTTTCTGAATTCTACTATTAAAGGTGTTACTATCGGTTACATTATAGTACATCGAAAAGAGTCACTTGCATAGCTGTAGCTCTAAGTTGGATTGTTGTTTTGGGTTGTATAACTATAGTGTTCAATTTCAAGCTGCTGTTCTCACTAGCATACTTGTAGCTCTTTCCATTCATGAGTTATTTGAGGATAATTTTTTTTTCTATGCACTCTGGACTCGCCGATTGCATGATAATGAATAACTGTCATCTATCGTTTTGCATTCTAGCTAAAATATATTTTACTAATTTCTTTTACAAATTATACGTTATTTATTATACTCTGACGAAAGTTTTCAATTGATTCTTATGAAATTTATAATATAACTAGAAGCTTATATACTACATTACAATTGAAAACAAAGAAAGAAACATACTTGACTTTAAAAAAGCTGTACGATAGCATTTGCCAGAACGATAATTTCTGAAAAAGAGAGTAGAAAAATTTCAATCTTATTGTTATTTTACAGAACTGAAAATACATATAAGGACTTAATATAACAAACTTCTAGATTGATGTCATAGATGTATATGACAATCAAAATATAATGAGCAAGTTGAGACAGCAATGCATTGGTGATGTTTTGACATCAATGCATCAAAGTATAGGGCAATACTTAAAATGCTACATCAAACTTTGTTACATAAGTTATGCGGATTAAAATAGAAGACGCTTTTCGTTATCTAAGAAATTCTTTTATTGAAATGAAAATAAGATGTATCAAAATTCACGCTTGAAGGCAATTTAGAAACTGCTATTTCTCTGCAAAATCAAAAAGCGCTTACAGACAACAATATTTTTCATAATTAGCTGTGCATTTAAATGATTATTGTAATATATGATGTAAATATTAGATAATTATTTATTTGGATGCAGTTAGAATCTACTATGCACTCCCATAAGAACTATGTAACGGACGGAAGAAGAGTTCAAGGTTGGTAATTCTATCAAGCATGTTTTGTCTTTACGTTAGACTTTGGAACCAAGGATAGAAAGGGGAGCGGTGGGGAGGGTACAAAGACTGGTAGATGAACTTGCTTTAAGATGATTTTGTAAATATTTACCTTGTGTTTTGTTTTCTGTGTTATGCGTTGTAGTTGTGAGATGCTGTCTTTTCAATTTTAAATAAATATGACAACTAAACGTTTCGTATTATCATTTAAAGAAAAAATTCAGTTTCTGCCATAACAACAACAAAAAAATTCACTGAATGAAGACCACACCCATATCAGGTCCTAATCTGTACTTAGGTAGTTAATAATTTTAATAAATTATAAATAATTTAATTTATTTTTGTGCATAAATAATACTTTGGTGCTGTAAAACAGTATTTTACATTCATATACAAAGGAATATCAAAATATCGCCACAGTGACAAATTTGGTCATCTTGGCGAGCTTCTAGTAAAATTGTGAATTTAGCACAATCTCTGTAAATTAAAGGAATTTTCTTGATTGGGGAAGAAAATACATATATATGGATTCTTCACCAATCAAGAAATTTGGTGTGTATTGTGTGTGTTAGAATTAAATGATTATTGAAAGCAAATAGTTTACTGGACTGTTTTAAGAGGGTAAAAACTTTGAGACTTAGAATTAATCAGTTAAATTGAACTTCTGCTTTCGTATAGTAAACCTAAACATTTTATTTATGCTATGATGTGATTGTATTATCAGTTGATCTTCCCAACCCTTGACAACTTTTTCTGCACGGATTCGTCAAATACGAATTAGTTTTTAACAACACTTTGTTTTGAAAAATAAAACAAACTCTAAAGTTTTAATAAAACTATTATGTGATTAACATTTCGTAAATCTATACATCAGAACCTTTATAGTTTAAGACTTTTGCATTGTTCTATGAATTGTACTGGGAGTTACTGATGATAGTTAGACTCTATTACTAGTATTATATTTATCTGATATGAAAATCCAAAAATATTAAAATATGTTTATGTTTGCATGTGATAAAGAATGTCGTGCTCGAAATAGATGTTATGTTTCAGAAGTTATTTATTTTGTCATAGACACAAAAGTTTAACAGAAGAATTCATTTTAATTGAAGAAAGAAAACGCGCAAATTATAAATTAATTCTACGCTTTTTATTTAATTTAAATAATAATACATATCTGTTATTCTGAAATAAGATACGTAAGACATAAATTATGAACTAATGTTTTTGTGTAAAGATTAAAACAATCTTGCATTTTTCATGAATATTGTAAGATTATGAAAGCACATATTACGAAAGTACGAAAGTACATATTACTTCTTACCAACGACATGAATGTTTGTTAAACTATAAATCCCGGTCAAATTAGCCTAAAATGTGCTCAAAATGCTCGTAGAGCGACTAACTAAACCAAATATTACCAACAAAGTGGCTTGGTGACTTTGATTTATTAGCACTTTGAAAAATATATATTATATTATTTATCGTTAATTAATGATCACTAATTCATTGTTATTGCCATTAATTATTTTAATTATTATTTCTTGTAAAAAATTTTGTTAAGCCTCGAATGCCCTACAAAAGTTTGTAAAAATTTGAAAAACCTTACTGTATTTATCGGAATGTACACGGAACCAAACCGTCCAAGATGGCTCTTTGCTATAAAATCATACACATCTTTATATAAGAGACCTATCCATCTGGAAAAAATATATTATTTTTATGGAAATATTTTTAAATACAAATAATATTCAATGAAGGACGATTCAGTATGACTGATCTCTGATTGCCATTGCTTACAATAAATTGAAAGAAATCTTCTTAAATTAATTTTATTATGTAAGCAACGCTATAAATCGATAAACATCTTTTGTTGTGTTAAAAATATTTAATGGTTAATAAATATTGTTTCTTAAATTGTAAAAAATATTACATCTCAATTGCACAAATATGTCTTCTGCTGTTAATTGGATGCATATCTACGTATTTATGTATAAATATAATTTTGTTATCTATTTAAGTTGTAGCCAAAATCAATGGAATTATACCTATTTAGACCTGTCAGATTATGAAACTTTAGCTCTGTGTATAATTCTTTCATGTTTTTCAGTAATTATTGTCAATCCAGATAAATAAAGGTTTTAAATATTTGATAAAAGGTACATTGTTGTTCCTTATCCCACTTGGCAGACATCTAAGCCAAACCCACGAGCTAATTAATAAAAGGTATAATTTGTAAATCAATAGGAATATATATAAACTCATGTTTGTGAAAATTGTAACACCATGAAGGAATCGTCATAATTGAATGAAATTTAATACACAATTGAGTGGTAGTGGTACAAATAAATGATTAAATGTTCAAATCAAACAAACAATAACAAGAGATCGGAATCAGTATTTTGTGTAGCCACCACGCGCCGCAATAAGTGCTGCTACACGACGTGGCATGGAGTTAAACAAATTTTGAATGTCTGCCTGAGGAAAAGCATTCCATATTGTATGTATGCGCACCCAAAGTTCGTCTGCAGAAGCAACAGAACGAGGATCCCAAGCGAGACGCTGACCAACGAAATCCCACACATGTTCAATCGGCGACATATCCGGGGAATACGCAGGCCAAGGAAGAAGCTGTACCTGCCGCGTTGCAAAGAAGGATTGAACAGTCCTAGCGATATGAGGGCGTACATTGTCCTGTTGAAATACAGCGCCTGGCAAGCTTTGAAGGAAGGGAACAGCTTGGGGCTGTAGAACTTCACTGATGTACCGGTTGCTGTTCAGATTGCCCACAATTCTTAGCAATTGAGCTCGTCCATGATGTGCTATGGCACCCCAGACCATAACTCCGGGTGTTCGTCCACTGTGGCGTTCGATAATGCACTCCGGAAGGTGGCGTTCACTGGCATAGCGTCTGACACAAATGCGGCCATCATGGTACCACAAATTAAAGCGGGATTCGTCAGAAAACACGACATGCTGCCAATCAGCATGCCAGTCTCTATGCTGTACGGCCCATTGTAGCCGCAGGCGGCGATGGTTTAGCGTGAGAGAGGGATCCTGTATAAAGGAGTCCTTGCGCGCAGTCCCCGCTGCAGCAGACGTCTGCGAATTGATGAAGCACACAATGAAACACCAGTAGCTATTGACCACTGTGCTGCCAATTGTCTAGAGGAAGCTGTACGGTCCGTCAGCGGACCAGGTGTCTATCATCGGGAGCTGACGTCACATTTTGGGGTCCACTCCCGGATTTCCGAGTTGTCCGACACTCGTCCGTCCACTGCTTCCAAAGACGCATCACTAGGCTGCTGTTACGCTGCACACGAGCGGCTACTGCACGATAAGACAATCCAGCTTCACGAAGGCCGATGATTCTCCCCCGTTCAAACTCTGTAAGTTGCTCAAATCTCGCTCTCTTTCGTCGAAGAAGCATAAGTAACGATTGAGCTAACGTTTACCACTAGCAGATAACCCCCGATAATCATACACGCCTCGTTACAGCCGTCTATTTATTCGGATGCATCCACCGTTCATAGGGCGCTGCTCAGCATACGCATGCGCTACGGATTTGAAATTGTAATCATTTGCTTATCTTGCGCTAATTTACATTTTCTGAAAATTTCAGCTCACTCGCGTAAGTCTTTCAAGGTGTTGCACTTTTCACAAACATGAGTTTACATAATATATAAAATTAGCAGATTATTTAGATTATTAGGATGTTTTTAGTGGTTCGGAATCCGTTTTAAGCCGTAGGTCCCGGTCTCCTATGATCGTAAGAGCGTCACGGAGCCAAAGTCAGAATTCTATCTACGGGTGCTCCATCAAAATAGAAGCTGCACCCCTCTTCCCTTCTTCCATGATGGACACGGCAACAACAACAGATTATCAATAAGTCGCTAATGATTTTACCTGAGATCCAATCATCTATGCGTATTAGGTATTCTTTAAAAATCAATTCTTTTAAAAACTTATCATCAGGTTATTATTGATCATTGCCCATTTCGAAGATTTTCGATCGTGTTAACACTATTTATTAGGTCTCTCTGTACTTCAAGCGATGATACAAAACAGTGTGATGCACAAGTGAAGTAAAAGAAAGATCTTTATTTTGGTTAAGCAATTTTATACTATAAATTATTATTTTTCTGATTTTAAAACTGCGATAGCTTAGGCTACCATAATAACCGGCCAACTAACCAGCTATTTGTCAACAAAAAAGAAGTCGCCAATTTTTCTTTTTGTCCACAAAACTGTGATTTGGCTCAAATTATTAAATTATTTCATCAAAGATTTAATTGATTCTTGAAAATTTTGCTTTCCAGGTAATTTTTGGAAATGAAATGCCACTAGAAAAAAAAATTGAAAAAAATTGTAAACTAGATATTCTGCAAAAAACTATAACACAACTTTGTTATGTATCATATAAGGTGAAAGACGTATAGAAACTTATCCAACTTGAACTTCGTATCAAAACTTACCCAACTTCAAGAAGTTCACATTCGGCTTGTTTTTGTTGCATCCAGGCAATTTTCTTTAGTATCAGAAAGACTACCAAAATTATCTAAAGGAAAAAAAAAATTTTGAATATCAAATTTCGTTTTTCTTTTCAAATCTGAATGTAATCAGTGGCCCGCAAAGTGACTAAATTAAAATGTCACAGCATTATTTTTTTATTTACACCACATGTGAGACAATATAATCATTTTGATGCTACTGTAAATGTGATTTTAGAGCATTAATTAGTAAAATACGTCAAAATATTTTCACTTTCATTACATTTCTACAATTGTTTGTATTTCAATGCATAATGCAATGTGTAAAAAAAATTAATATCTTACCAAGGAGATTTTTCCAAAGCATTTACCATCAAAAATAATTGGAGCTCCTCTAACTAAAAAGTGCCAAAACGAAATCTATACTGTAGCATCTCGGCCGATACTAGATCAACAAAGGCTTCAAGAAGATGCCCACTTTCAGGATCATGGCGACACTTTAATTTTTATTTACAAGCCTTCTATATATATACAGAACTCTGGGTTATGATACAAAGAAATGAAAATGAAAATTATAAATTTGGTCACAAGTACACGATTAACTCACAAGTGCAGGTCACTGCAAGGTCGGAGATTTTCAGAGTTCTCGAGTCTACGTCGAATCTCAAAATAGATGGTCTGCGGCAGATCTTAATTAATACATGGAGTGATACACGAAAACATAAGCGGTTCACTTTGGAAACAGGAAGAAACTATGGCCTGTTCTGTAACTTCAGAGAAAAAGAGAAAATACACTCTTTGTCGATTCGTTGCAGAACTCGCACCTTTCCTCTCCAAAAACCTAACTTTAAGATAATCCGTCAAGAGGGAGATCAGCTTCCTTCACTTCTTATTAGAGTAGACATTTCTCAACTCATGATCTATCACCAATCACTATGGAACAACTCATGTTGTAGTCCGTATTCCATCTGTATTTGTTTTGACCCGTGAAGGTCGCATAGGCAATCTCTAATGTCGTGAGACTTCATTATCCATGACACTGAATATCTGCTGACAGATATGAGTAGCAGGTTGTTCTCATTAGTACAAAACACTAATTGCATGTAATATAAATACCCACAACACTGCTTGTATGTTATCAAATTTGAGTGATAGGTTGATATTATTATTAAATAATTGGTTTATATTATTAATAAATATACATTCGTCTCGCCTGGGAAAGAAATGCCAGCACTCTTCCTGTGGAAAAATGCTAAAATACTCATAAGACCTTTTAACTTGACAAGGTTTCAAGGGCATTTTTTTTTCAGGACAGTCCAAATTGAACTTTTTCATAATAATCTTAAATTTTTCAATTTATGTAAGATGGAAATTAAAAAAAACTGTATCTTTTAAAAAACACTATAAAAAATTCCGTAAAATGCAGTGGAATATTTTATTAGAAAAATAAAGCTGGCTAAATTTACTTAGTAGTTTATCATTTTTCACTTCTTCAGACAAAATATCCTTAAACCTATGGAAAGCATCAGTAAACTCATTTGGAGCACTAAGAAAAAAAAATACGCAAACTGGAATAAGTAATCCCCGCAATAGAATGCGGTCTGGTGGCCAAGTGGCTAGCGCTCTGGCCTTTGATATCCCAGGCTTCAGGTTTGAATCCTGGTGATGGCATGAATGTTTGTGAGTGGTTCGGAGTCCACTTTAAACTGTTGACCCCGGTCTGTTTAGCCTAAATTGTGCACAAGATGACCGTAGAGAGGCAAACTAAACCAAACAGCAATAGAAATCAATTGAATCAAAAATGAATAATTATTGGTTTCGCAAAAAATTTCGAAAAAAGAAGCCAGTTCTGCAAGAAAATAATTTCTTAGAATTGTAACAAAAGAAGAAGTAAATTTTTATCACTAAAAAATTTAATCTCTTGAATACTTTTGCGCCAAATGTTATCGCTTTTACGCCGAAATTTAGCAGTATTATGCCAAAAGAATTATCGCTAAATTGCCTTTACGCCAATTTATATCGCTTTATCGCCAAAATTTTATCACTATTATATCAAAATTTTAATGTTTTCTTTTTACGCTACATATTGCCGCTTTAATGCCAAAACGAGTCATTATTTTGCCAAAATGTTATTTCTAAATTGCTTTTACGCCAAATTTAATTACTTTATCGCCAAATTATTATGTGGAATTATGTTTTGCTAACTCACATAAATGTATCATTTAGACAAAGATAATAATCACGGGAATGATAAAATTACGCAACATTATTCGCTAATACGCCAATTTTTTTTATTATGTCAAAAACTATTTCATGTTGTTTACGATGCCGAATTCGAATGATCAAACAAAATTATTTAAAAAGGGAAAAAAAAGAATAACTTACATTTTATTCTGATATATCCTTTGTTGGAGGATACCATACCTATTCTTATCAAATGAATGAAGAATACAAAAAGAACACCATCAGAAAATCACATATAAATTAATACGCTCCAACAGCCTTTTTCTTCTGTAAACAAAGTTCTAAAGTTAAAAAGTCACATTTTTTCGCGCGAATTCAAATAACGGTTGCCACGAAACCTTAAATATGTTGACAGCACTAAAAAGAAACATTCGATCGACGTTTTTGCCGTTAACTAACATTCTAAAAATAAAAAATAACAATTTTTCGCGCAAATTCAAATAATTGTTGTTATTAAAACCTTAATTATTTCAACAGAATTGAAAAAAATTATTATTTGATAATCAAATAAAAGTTATTAATAAATTAAAAAATCGTTTTTGATGTTTGTTTCGAATTTTCATGAGTGGCAGCATCATAAAATTTTTTTATTTTCTGTATCATATACTGTAAACATACATTATAAGAACAATCTCAGAATAATCAATAATTTATCAGAATAAATATTTAAAAGAATATATATTTATGTTCTTTATTTATTATAACTAAAAAATTCTGCAAATAACTATCAAAGTAGAAATAAATAGTTATTATATTGTTCAGGAAAAGAAGTTAAGAATTCTAGAGTTTTGCAACTCTAAAGAAATTGGCGGAAGATTGGCGAAATATTCCGGATTATAAGATTGGCTACTTTCTCATGGGTACAGTATTCTAGATTTCAATCCTTATTATTACAATCCCTGTTATTTAGGTTGCTCAAAAAAAGTAGCCAAGATTTCTTTTTGAGACAGGTGAATTGTAAGTGACTGTAATTAGGAATGCTGGCCATTTGACTTTATAGATTGGCTATTTATTGTGGGGCCGTAATGATAAAGAAGTTTATATATTTTTCTTCATGCTTTTATTTTATGATTAGCAATGATTGTACGACATTTACATTTTTTGCTATATGGTGTACCTACACGAGAAAATGCAACCTTTTTTAATGAAAATTATAATTTAGCATAAAAGTATTTCAAGAATACAATTTTGGCGGGTTAGTAATAATATTTGGCGTTAAAGCGATAAAATTTTGTGTAAAAGCAATTTAAGGAATAAAATTTGAAGGAATTTTGGCGAAATACGTTACTGTTTTACAACGACAACGAACTTCAGCAATCATTTTGTTTGTTTACGTCGCGATTTGGCATCGTAGTGATGGATTTTGTATAATATCGTTTTACTCTGCTGCAGTCATTATGTTATGTTTACTCAGAGACTTCAACGTCTGGCGATGCATTTGGCGCAAATGGGTACAAGATTCTAGACTTTTACTGATAATTATCATTAAGGTACAACTACTTGTGATAAGGTTCACTTATAACTAATTATACTATAGGTTAGTTGGTACTTACGTATTAACGCCACCGCAGCTACAGATTTGGCGGTTTTTAAGTGGCGCCAATCTACACTTAAAATTTTTGTGACAAATCTTAAAATATATAAAACATTTTATTTAAAATCAAAACACTTTCAAAATTCAAAACACTTTATTTAAAACAAAGTAGTTAATCGGATTTCTGTGGAAAATTGAACGATATAAACTTTTAGCATAGATTCAAAACAATCTCTATTTTGGCGCATTGGCAGCTCTTTATTGGCGCTTTTGCGCAACTTCTGCTGCGGTGGCGTTAATACGTAAGTACAGTTTAGTTATAAAAGGATGAAGTGGCCCCACTATAACGAAAACAGCCCATAATTTATTATATCGATCATTGATTTAAACATTTATTAACTACACTATTTACAGTTCATAAATACCTTTTGATTATAATTTTTGATAATTCTGCACTGTAGGGTTCCGCTTGTTTATTTGGCGTTTGCCCCCCTTTGCGGTTTTCGTCAAGCTCCATTCTAAACAAACAAAATGGCCGCTGTGGTTGCAAAATGCTGTGGTTTTGGCGATTCCATTTGGCGCTGAAACAAACTTGGCGAAATCTCGGGATTATCCAATGTTTTTGACTCCCATCACTTTCGCGCCCGAGGCTTCGAAGGCATTTCCCCCTATTATTCTAATTACTGGCGAATTTTGTCAAAGACAATAAAAACGGCCAAAATCTTAAAAAAGAACAAGTGAATCAAATATCGTAGATTCCTCGACATCGGAACAATAAATTGCATAATCCCCTAATTTTTGACTGACAAAATAAAAAGTTATCGAGAGGAGATTATGCAGCACCTATTCCTTACTTTATTATTTTTATTTTTTGATGGTATCAAGAAGAAAATTGACAAACTCACCACATAACATATCAACGTCATAAGAAAATGTTCCGGAATACCATCAAAATTTGCTATCGTAATAAACGTGGTTTGCGTACCATTTATGGAAGAGCATCGTTTGTATGAATCACTTTTTTCTCCTTCTTTCAAACGTTGTAAATTACTTTCACTCCAAACTTTTGAAAAATTTTGGAAGGGATCATGTAGAAAGCTTCCACCCATTCTTACTAAAATGGTTTGTAATTTAGTTTCAAAAAACCATAATGAAAATTTAAATAAATTCAGAACTCAGCCATAAAGTCAACAACAATATCGTTTGGGAGAAATTTAAGGACTAACTGTTATTCCACGTGATGTAATATAATTTAAAGTGAAAAATCATGCGAGTAGGTATTTGGCAAACTATGATTATAAGGATGATTAATGCATGGCATAAATCAATGAAAATAAATAAAAAAAATTGTTTTTATAAACACGAAATGTGATAATAAGAAAAAATTAATAACTTAATTATTATTTTTTTTTTTTTTTTAAACTCAGTGCATATATAGGTGTGTTAGAAATCAGTTAGCAAAGAAACAGTCACAAGAAATAATTTTTTAATTTAGTTTAAATAAATTGTAAAAAAATTAAAACTTATAAATAAAGTATTAAACAAGTAATATAAAAAAAAAAAAAAAAAAAAATGTAAGTCAATTCCTACTTTTTTTCACTATATTGCAGAAAGTCCTTTATAAATAATTTTCATTCATTTTTTAAGTTTATCTGGCGCCATCTATTGGTAGATATATGCAACTTAAATGTAAAAAAAAACTAAAATTAATTAATTAAATTTAATTACTGAATTAATATTTGAAAAAATTGTATTAACATCCAGTGTCATCCACTATAAGTTAAAAAAATGTATTTGAACTTGAGTGGATGAATAAAAAATAATTTATGAGCGATTGAAAATTTGAACAAGATATATATAGAGAGAGCGTGAGCTAATAGAAGGAATTGAAAAATACATAATGGTAAAATGCAAAACTGTTTTGAAGGAGATAGGAGATTGGAAATTATTGAAGATTGTATGGAACTTCATAATTGCCTACACCATAAATAATCTATTTTTACGCCTATAAACTAGCCTATTCACGAGAGGATGAAAATGAAATGATGATTTAATAACAAAAATGTTTCTTGAAGCATAAGACAGTTAGATTTTCTTATATGTGAGTAAGATTATTAGTCAGGTCCATAGCGACTTCAAATTATGACTTTTTATCCTATGTATAAAATTGAAATACTGCTTGTTTGTCCAATATTCAAATTTTTAGTTTTTAACCTGGAGCATTCAAATTTGGCAGTGCATAAGCTATGGGCCACATAAGATCATAGACTACTTTAAAATTTGGAGATTCCCTCTGTTTTCCCCGATTTAAGTGTTAATAAATAAATCATAAACTTATTTTTATTGCCATCAGATGACATCAGTTAAATTATTGTAAAAAGAAAATAAAGCAGAAAATTTTCTGTTTTTTATTTGTAATCTATTTTCCAAACTAAAACTTTTATGCTCTTAAAAATAAATGTTAACAGATTAAAAGTGAAAACATTAATGGAGTTGTTGCTTTATTTAAGACGCTATTTAAAATTTCAGAGCGAATCTGCCTCGCGAACTAATTATAAACCAGTTTGACAGAACCATCCAAGAGAATTTATTATTATTTTTTATTTATATATTGTCTAAAAATGTTAAACATTTAAAGTCAGAAGCAGCAATTAATTAAAATAATTTTTACCTAACAATCTACCTCAGCATCAATCCTGTCGTGATATTAGAGAGTTTTTGTATACCGTACGTTAGTTACCGTAGGACGTCCGTTAGCTTTTTCTCCCTAGCGCGCATGCTCATAGGAAACTGAGCATGCGCGCTAGGGAGAAAAAGCTAACGGACGTCCTACGGTAACTAACGTACGGTATGCAAAAACTCTCTATTCTTATTTCTCTCCTACAGCGTGATCACGGGCTGATGGCCAATTGGCTAGAGCTCTGCGCTTTGGTGCTTCAGGTTCGAATCCTGGCAATAGCATGGATGTTTGTTAGGGGTTCGGAACCCACATTAAACTGTAAGTCCCGGTTTATTTAACCTAAATTGTAAACAAGACGACCGTAGAGCGACAACCAAACCGACAGCGGGCTTAGAAAACCATAGTTTTCCGCTTTTGTTTTTTGTTGACCTTGATTCCTAATGCTTAGCGGTGAAATCATAGAAAATATGACGTATTTTACAGTGGTAACGTATTCCGTTCGTAAATATTGTGATACATAATTTATTTACGATCACTGAATTCATTAAAAATTGTGATGAAGTATACTTTCCAATGTCCATCACTTCCTTTACTTAGACAATAGAGAGTTTTTGCATAACGTTTTTTGTCTCCCTAGCGCGCATGCTCATAGGAAACATTATTACACATACGCATGCGCAATTTCCTATGAGCATGCGCGCTAGGAAGAAACAAATACCGGACGATAAAAAAACGTTATGCAAAAACTCTCTAATATATAAATAAAAAATAGTCGCACTTTATGCTCCGGGGATCTAATCTTTTGGACATCATAGGAAGCATGCAAAGATTTGGTGGCCGCAATAACTGCTGTTCTTTTTACCAAAAAAAAAAACCTTCCCTATCACCCATCCCTCTTTAAACTGTTTCTACAAGATCAGGAGTATAATAAACCTAATATGAGTCTAATAAACCATATTTTCGTGCAACGGATGTGATGTCATTTTTTACGTATTTTTCCAGAAAGCTATACGTCATAGAGGTATTGTTCCTTAGTCTAATAACATCGTCTGGTTTCTGTTAACCCTACGATCTCTAGATTTGATTCCTTTGGGATATTTTTTATTATGACATCTCAAGGGATTGGTATATCGAATTCAAATTATAGCAGGAATTCGGTTATATGGGATTTTCTCTTTTGTGGACACAATTACTACTACTATTACACCACATCACTATGCCTAGAGCTGAGTTGCCCTTTTATAGGTTGGGAATGATGTGGGTGAGAATTCTGATTGTGCCCTGTGGCACTCTACGATCATATAAGATCGGGACCTAC
Source organism: Caerostris darwini (assembly GCA_021605075.1). Taxonomy (NCBI): domain Eukaryota; kingdom Metazoa; phylum Arthropoda; class Arachnida; order Araneae; family Araneidae; genus Caerostris; species Caerostris darwini. Next base: position 1,501,194 of record BPLQ01002337.1, on the reverse strand, counting down.
GGCTTAAAGTGGATTCCGAACCACATCCATGTCAGAGTAGAGATTAAAAATCTGTGGTGCGGAGCGCCAGAACGCTAACAACTCGGTCATCAGGCTCCGCCTGAGTAGTACTACCATATATATGATACGGGGTAGTTCCCTCTAAAAGTCCTCCCGGGCAGCAGCCTGATGGCCAACTGGCTAGTGCGGTGGTGTTTGGTACCAAAGGCTTCAGGTTCGAATCCTGGCTGTAGCATAGATGTTTGTTAGTGGTTCGAAATCCACATTAAACCGTAGGTCTCGATCTAATTAGGTTCGATCTAATCACTCGGCCATCATGCCCCTTTGTGGACACAACAAGATCAAGTGCAGGGTCAAGTTTTGTTTTGGGTCTTGTGTGCAGCTAACACATTAACAGCATTTTCATCTCATTTTGCAAGGAAGCCATTTAGAGCTGATTCAGATCTAACACCATGTCGTGTATAATTATTGAAGTTCCTATATCTATTAAGGCTAATTTTCGTTCTCTGAGATTACGGTCATAGTTTTTTTCCCTCGTATCCTGTTTCTGTTTTTCTTTTTATGTAATTAAAATGACTCTCGGATAAATTTTCTGTGAATTTTTGGATGAAGTTAACTTTCGTTAATTTTTTTTCATGGAATACGTCCGGTAAGTAATTTTCTTTTATTTTTACCGTGGTTCTAATAATTTGGTTTTTACTCAGCTTTAATCTTTTTATATGTATAACATGTTAATATATCATGATATTGATCACTAAAAATATTCTTAAATTTGAAAAATGCTTTGGTAATTTCATAACATGAACCACAATTTCAGAAACAAAATTTTATTTGCATATAATATGTCAGAGAAAAGAAAATGTGATTATTGTGCCTATTATGAACAAAAAAATTACTGTATAACAAATAAGGAAGGAATGATAAATGTTACTGATAAATTCATCGTGTTTTTAGCCCTATAAAATGTCTAGTCTATTAAATGGAACAAGTTTATGATTTCAATAAGCCATAACTTTTTTTAAAAATTTCTTTTATACATTTTTCGAAGGTTAAATAAACTATAAATTGAAATTAATGCTAAATCAAATGAAAGTGTGAAGTGAAAGACCCTGAAGCTAAAGCATTGAAATTGCAGATGTGTTCTACTGCGGAATTCTACAAATTTTTGTGAAGAAAAAGATTTTAAAAGAGTGAAGCATTAAAGTTGCAGATGTGTTCGTCTGTAGAATTTTCCGCATATCTATGAATAAAACAAAATCATGGAAATAATGTATTCTTAAAGTTGCATCTTAGGAGTTGTAAACTTGTGTTCTTCTGTGGAATCCTCCAGACAATTGTTTGGGAATGGTCTGTCTAGCAACGAACATCTTGATCTTCTGGCGCTGAATTTTCTTTTTATTTTGCTTCTTTCCAAATTTTTCTGCCATTCTCACTCCGAAGTCCAGCAACTCGGACACAGAAAACATCGAAATACCGAGATAGATGCCCATGTAGCTTCCTATAATGCTCAGAAGTTCCGAACTCTGCCAAAAGAAAATTACATTGTGAGTATTTCCCTTCTATAATTTATAGAATAACAGTATTTAAATTTAAAATTAAAACTTTGTTTATCATTTATTGAGATGGATTGAATACAAGTTATCTGTTGTTGTTTCTTGGCTCATTTGGTCGACAGCAACATCTAGACAAAGTCGATAAATCAGTGACGAGTCATGATAAAGGATAAAATATGCAGTTTATTTTTGGCACAAAGTATCGGGGATTCCAAAGTGATGACTTTACTCCACCCGGTTATATCCCTGGCACTGGGCACCCATTTCAGTCGCCTTTTACGACATGCATAGCTACACCGGAGGAGGGGGGTACACCGAGGCCAACGAGATAAGTCAAGAAAGAGCTCTGGGAATGAATAATCTCGCTGGCCCCGGCTACACTGGGGCTAACTCGGACCCACAAGGAAAACAAAAGTTATTTTTTTATCTATAAGTAAATCTTGTTCCATTATACGCCCCCCCTCCCCCATTGTAGTTTAAGAACTAAAAATTGGAGATTAAGAACTTCAGAAAAGTCAAAAACTTGTCTTTCCCGTTTAACAATTCGCACCATGTTGAAAACGATGTGCCTCAGCAAGAGTTTCCGCTTTTCTGTTAGTGAAATAAGCATACTTCTTTACATTTTGCCGTCGAAAAGTTAAATGAAATTGAAGTTGTGAAGTGATTTGTGGAATCTGAGAAAGGGGAATAAACATCTGATTGGTTGGCATTTAACGTCTTGAATTTTTAGTCTGCGTTACGAGAATCGCCCATTTTCCGTAGGAGTTATACATCGAGATAATTCTACCTATATTTGTGCAGAGATAATCAATTTTAAGTTTTCAGCATAAATGACTTCTGTCAAAAGATTAGTTTTTTCCGACTAAATGTGGCTATTTAAATGTTTATTCTCCTTTCTCAAGTTCAGCAAATCACTTCGAAACTAGAATTACATTTAACTTTTCGACTCTTCGAATTATAAGAAATATATATCTTTCATTATTAGAAAACCTGAACTCCTTTTTGCAGATGAACGGCCTTGGCGAAAATAATAGTTAGTTCTGCTTTTCCTTGAAGTCTTCAATTTTCTGTGTGAATTCAGCTTAAATTTAACGAATCATTAATTATTAAGAACATTAATCATTAACATAAATCATTAATCATAACGAACATTAATCAATTATATATTGTTTAATCGTTGATTTGCTTAATTTCTGTTTCAATCTTTTTATAAATTAGATTTATATCCAAATTTTTATACGCTTATATTTTATAGAAATTTGTTAATAATCTTTTTTATATATTATTATATATTTTATGATCCTGAAAATGAATACCCCACTTTTCTGTTTAAAATATTCTTATTTCAGTTTATATTTTTATATTTTTGAAGGTGTAAATAAACAGTGCAATAAATAAAAATTTAACTTTAAAATGTTGTAGAGCTTTTCAAAACACTGTGAATTAATTTTAAAAGTTTTTAGACTAATTATTTCTTATAAAGCACGTTTGAAATGGCTTACTTCTAATTTTGGCTTGTAAGTGGTAGTCGCAATTACAAAATCACTAAAGAGAATATCCACATGTATTGTTTGGCATCTGAAAAAGAATTACTCATACAATGATATTATGTTGATTAAAATCTAAAATAAGTTATAGATAAGGAATAATAACTAAAAAGCATATATCATTTTTAAAAAAGAACAAGATTTAAAATATTAAATGAATGCATAACAATAACTTTTGTAAACTCTGAAATGTTTTAGCAAACTAATAAGCAACTATTTTTAAATTGCTTTTAATATCTCTATTCAAATTTAATCGAAATTAATTCGAATAGCAATAATAATTCGATATTTGATTCTTGAAATTATTAAATTTGGCGACTTATTTGGGGCGCCAACTGAACGACAAGTTTCAAAATGGGGTAACCCGAGTTTCTTGCACTTTTCGCAATTAACTTCACTTACAATCTCAATCCCTAACTTGGAGGACATTGGCGAGAAAATTTTTGACGCCGAATCCCTACGGTCCGCATTCTGTGATTTCATCATAAGTTTTATTCGTGTTTCAGTTTGAAAGACTTCTTTAGTCAGTTTTAATTACACTTGTTTGAATAAGTTTAAATAAATTTTAAAAGAATAAAAATTCATTTAATATGGAGAAAAACGTCTCCTTTAATTTACATATTTGTAATATACTAATACATTTAAATGAAAATATGAATCAGTCACGTATGATGACTGTGTCATAAAGCTTTGATTCCTGTATTTACAAGCATTAAGCTCCAAGCTAAATTTTCTTTACAGATAACCCTAAGCACTCTTGAGCGAAAAAAACAAAATTTAAATCTGCATTAACATGCACATAATGGTCATGATTAAACCACTACTAATAGATTTCTGTAGCTCGATCTAACAACTGAAATTCGTGTGAAAGACACGGGACTGATAAAATCACGAAAAACATTAGTTCCATAAAAGTCACCAATAAGTGTGCAGGAGATAAACTCTCATTTATGACTAATTTTCAATCCGTTGATGGAGTGTGTCACAGGCGCTGCTTTCAAAAACGAGAAGACAATACGAGTCTGTCTGTGCTTAATCCGTAGTGTCCGGCAGCGATGGGACGGATATCCCATAACTAATCTACTCAGGGATGGAGGGAATTCTGTTGTGATGGAACACCCGTAGGTAGAAGTCTGACTTGGCTCCGTGTCGCTGAAGAAGGAGGGCAGTGCCTTCCGGGAGGATGTTTCAGGGGGAACTACCCCGCATTTGTGTATCGTATAGAATAAAACCCGGAAAACTCCCACCAGGTACTCCGACTAATGAGGCACGATGCTGAATATCACAAACGCCATCGAGTCTGCTCGTTTTTTGAAACAGTGTCTACAACAAAGCCACAGCGGAGTGAACCTCAGCCCTCGTCTGAATTTCATGAATTATTTCCTACGTTTCTATTCTCAATTAGGGTAAAATCGCAGAATAGGGGTCGCTGGGATTTGGTGTTAAAAACATTTTTCGCCAAAGTGTACCAATAAACGGGTTGCGATTGTAAGTAAAAGGAATTGCAAACAGTACAAAAAAAAATCGTGCATTTGACAACTTATCGCTCATTTGGCGCCCCAAAAAAAGTCGCCAAATCCAAACGACTCTTATTTTGCGATTTGGCTCCAATTAGTAAGAATCCGCCATGCATTCTCGCGAGAACTATAAAGCAGACCGCACGTGGAGAGAAAAAAGAAAAATGTGTAAATAAATTTTACTCGAGATTAACTAACTTGTAATTTTAAAATGATACTTCCATACAAAGTATCATTTTAAAATTGCAAGTTAGTTAATTAGTTATAGTTTATGCTTTGCTTTGTAATCATTGCTTTGAGTTGTAAAAATAAATTATATGTTTGTGGCAACTTCTCCGGTCAATTCTAACATTTTAATAATCATCCAATTTTCGCCATTTTTCGAAAGCTAAAAATTCTACTTTCGTGAAAGTTTCAAATTTGCATATTACGTAGAATTTAACTAACACCACTACATGTTCAACGGCAAATACACCCATATCCGGCCATAATTTGTACGCAATTAAATTGCAAAACTGTACCAAATACATTAATAAAATACTTTTGATATTATGTTAAATTTCTATTTTCATAAGGATTAAAAAAATATTTTTTATTTAGTTTCTTACTGTATACATACCGACGTGTCAAAATAGCAGATTTAGTGCATTCATACTGAAAGAAAAATAAACTTTGATTAGCGTAAAATAAAAAAAAAGTATTTCTCTATAGTTTAATACGCATATTAGAATCACAAGGGCTAGTTATCGTTATACTAATAAATATATGAACATTTAAGCCCTTTTTTCTGTTACTTACCCCTTTGCTAGGGATGACGAAGTTCTGAAATAAAAAAGGCAATCTTTCAACATTCGGAAATAAATATCATTTTATAATAGATATAACAAGTAATATAAAAAAAAATTTTTTTAAGTCAATTCCTACTTTTTTTTTACTATATTGGCGAAAGTCCTTTATAAATAATTTTCATTCATATTTTTAAGTTTATCTGGCGCCATCTATTGGTAGATATAGGCAACTTAAATCTAAAAAAACTAAAATTAATTAATTAAGCTTAATTACTGAATTAATATTTGAAAAAACTATATTAACATCAAGTGTCATCCACTACGAGTTCAAAACTACGAGTTATTTGAACTTGAGTGGATGAATAAAAAGTATTTTATTAACGATTGAAAATTAGAGCAAGTTATATATAGGGACAGTGTGAGCTAATAGAAGGAATTGAAAAATACAGTCGTTTTTTAAAATGAGCAATTTTCAAATTTAATATATAGTTTACCAAAAGTATTTAAGTATTGCTTTACTATTGTTTGACAGAATAACACTTTTATTGTTAAATATTTTAACATATAAATAAAGATAAATTATATTACTTACTTCAGTGAAGTTAGTTGCATCGTTTACCTGTAAAAAAAGGGCAATGATTAATTTTATAAATCATTATTTTGCATCATATGCTTTTTAAGCTCAAATTAATATTTTTCGTTAAAAAAAAATTTTTTTCAATGCATTTTATCAATGTATTGATTTGCATAAATATATATCTTTCCAATTGAGAAAAAAAGGACGTTAAGTAGCTACAAATTAGGAAAAACAAATTAAAATTTCTAGGTAAATTTTCGATCATACTTACCAATGTTTTTTCAATCAAAACAGTTTTCTCTTCCAATTTCATTTTATAACTTATAAAACTGAAAGAAACAAAAATGAAACATATAGTAAATTAAAAATAGTAATAATAATAATAATAATAAAGTAGATTGTTTGTTTGTATGAATATAAAGGCTATACGTGTGTATATGATATAAAAACAATAATACCGAGAGGTCCTGTTTTCTATGCGAATATGTAATAATCTACTCTAAAAAACACCAAAAAATTATAGCACCGAGATAAAAATAATAAATATTCTAATTTAACCCAAAGAATATTTTTTTGGATTAAATTAGAATATTTTAACATTGTTAATTAACTTAGTATATTGTAAAGTTTCATAATTTTAACAATATAATTGTTTTGTAATAATTTGTTTTATATCAATGTTTTGTGACGGTTTGTTTTTATAACAATTTTAACATTTGGCACAGTTAATTTTCATAACAATATTAATGTTTTACAACATTTTATAAAATGTGTTTTGTCACAGTTATTTTTCATGACATCTTTTATAAAAGTATCAAAATTTTATAACAATTGGGTTTTTATAACAATATCAATATTTTACAACAATTGGGTTTTTATAGCAATGTCAATATTTTACAACAATTGGGTTTTTATAGCAATGTCAATATTTTACAACAATTGGGTTTTTATAGCAATGTCAATATTTTACAACAATTGGGTTTTTATAGCAATGTCAATATTTTACAACAATTGGGTTTTTATAGCAATGTCAATATTTTACAACAATTGGGTTTTTATAGCAATGTCAATATTTTACAACAATTGGGTTTTTATAGCAATGTCAATATTTTACAACAATTGGGTTTTTATAGCAATGTCAATATTTTACAACAATTGGGTTTTTATAGCAATGTCAATATTTTACAACAATTGGGTTTTTATAGCAATGTCAATATTTTACAACAATTGGGTTTTTATAGCAATGTCAATATTTTACAACAATTGGGTTTTTATAGCAATGTCAATATTTTACAACAATTGGGTTTTTATAGCAATGTCAATATTTTACAACAATTGGGTTTTTATAGCAATGTCAATATTTTACAACAATTGGGTTTTTATAGCAATGTCAATATTTTACAACAATTGGGTTTTTATAGCAATGTCAATATTTTACAACAATTGGGTTTTTATAGCAATGTCAATATTTTACAACAATTGGGTTTTTATAGCAATGTCAATATTTTACAACAATTGGGGAGTTTTATAACAATGTCAATATTTTACAACAATTGGGGGAGTTTTATAACAATGTCAATATTTTACAACAATTGGGGGAGTTTTATAACAATGTCAATATTTTACAACAATTGGGGAGTTTTATAACAATGTCAATATTTTACAACAATTGGGGGAGTTTTATAACAATGTCAATATTTTACAACAATTGGGGGAGTTTTATAACAATGTCAATATTTTACAACAATTGGGGGAGTTTTATAACAATGTCAATATTTTACAACAATTGGGGGAGTTTTATAACAATGTCAATATTTTACAACAATTGGGGAGTTTTATAACAATGTCAATATTTCACAACAATTGGGGGAGTTTTATAACAATGTCAATATTTCACAACAATTGGGGGAGTTTTATAACAATGTCAATATTTCACAACAATTGGGGAGTTTTATAACAATGTCAATATTTCATAGCAATATCAATGGTTTGTAACAGTGGTTTTTTTTTAAAACAATATCAATTTTCAACAGCTTATCAGGAATTGGAATCGTTCGTTTGTAGTGGCATTGTATGCATTTAGCATTTTCTAAATATCGGTTTCCGAGTGATATTTTTGTCAATGATATTTACAAAAATTAACAAGCTATTATGTTATTATTTAAGAATTTAAAGTACCAGGTCAGCCAACACCAGATATCTGCTAGTGAAATATAAAAGTAAAAAAATAAATTTTTAAGGGAAAAATTTGTATATTAATATATTTATTTAATGTTATCTTAAAAACAATATAATCACACTTTAAAAGAAAAAGTTAATCGCATGGAACTTTAAACTTAAAAATAAAAAAAAATTATAAATTTTAATAACTTGAAAATGTAGTTTTTTAATAATCCTTATCACCTACTAGCAAGGTTGATTGTAATTTTCCAGCAGTTTTTCGCAATGATTTTCAATGTGACTCATATCTGAAAGATAAAAAAATATGTTAGTTGCTTTATTACAATGTTATATTCTTCCATCATCAAGTCAGGTACACCCAGACCATATACATCATATCAATATACTGAACCTTTTTTAAGATAAACTGCAATTTTTACAAACAAAAAACTTAATTCACAAACTTATCACAAAATTTGGTTCGTTATTATTATTATTTGGCTTATTATTACCAAATTTGGCTCATTTATACATTACCTAAATTTCATTTAACTTCGCTATACATGTAGCGCGGAGATAACAGATTTGGCGTTATTATCATTGCGCCAAATTTTGATTGGCTCAATTATTAATTTGGCTCATTCATTCATTGATCAATTATCATTGCACTAGAATTTTGTTGTCAAAGGTGTGGGTTAAACTGACGAAAATTAATTAAAATAATATTTAATTTAAATTAAATTAAAACAATGGTTAAGCCAATCATTATTTTATTTTATTTCTTAATTTATTTTTCGTGTGGAAGTAATCATTATTCTAAATATTTATAAGCTTATGTATATTAGTGATTGTTTTTAGTAATTAAAAACATTTCATATATAATTACTCCAATATAAATTGCCAGCGTTGGCCCGCGGGCCAAAATTTTTTGTGACACGCTAAAACCGATTCCGGCGATTTTTGAAATGTCTGAATTCATTGAGCAAGAACTTGCGTTAAATTTTGTTTGTGGAAACGTATAGAATGTCGCAGAAGGCATTCGGTGAGCATTCCTATATCGGAAAGAAATGTTTAGAAGTGGTATAAACAGTTCAAAGAAGGCAGAGAACGCGTTGAACACGAAAAGCCATCTGGTCGACCATCAACCAGAATAAATAGATTTTTTGAAGAAAAATAATTGGTTTTACTTTTGGGGCACAATAGTATGATCTAAATTAAATTTATCTTATTCTCGAAAATCTACACGAACTAGAAATCTTTCTGAAAAAAGCATTTCCCAAAACGATAACGAAATTTAACATTTACTATCGCTCACAAGACATAATATAATAGCCAAATATTACTTTCTAGACTTCTCTAGAAAGCAGGAATGTCATTTTTTCCCTATGTCTCAATTATGGAAAGTTCTGCGAATGTTTGATCCTGATTAATTGACCAATCTGAATGCTAATGATGATACAGTGTTTAGAAATTATTAATCAAACAATAAGATTTTGGTATGCAAGGAATTTGTAAATGTATATACTGACCTTTATGTATTAATTATTAAATTTAATTCGTGTAGGATTGTTTTTTTTCCAAAAAAGGCATTTATTTCATTAAAAAAATATATTCATTCCTCAATCAAAGCATTTTCCATAGCTAGAAATTACTTCTCATGTCTTTATGGCAACAGATGCATTACTCGTCAAAAGAACGACTCATATTTTCATTATATACATGGAAAAAGTTTGATTTCTCCAATAGAATGAAGGTATTGTTTAGACAAGAAATGCATCATCTATATAAAAAAGGGGTAACTAGAAGAAGGTTTGGTTTGTCGCGCTATGGTCATCTTGAGCACACGAGGGCTAAACAGACAGCGACCTACAGTGGATTCCGAACCGCCAACAAACATCCATGCCGCCGGCAGGATTCGAACTTGAATCCAGTGTACCAACAGCCAGAGCGTTAGCCAATTGGCTATCAGGCCGAAATCAGAAGAAGGTTTGGTTTGGTTTGTCGCTCTACGGTCATCTTGTGCCCACTTTGGGCTAAACAGACCGGGACATACAGTTTAACGTGGATTCCGAACCATTCACAAACATCCATGCCACCGCTAGGATTCGAACCTGAAGCCTGGGATACCAAAGACCAGAGCGCTAGCCACTTGGCCACCAGATCAGAAGAAGGAGAAATGATGGTTGGGGTAAGTCATTCCATTGAAATATTTCCAAATAATTTGTGAATTTGGCTTTCTTGTGTATTCCCTCCTATTCTAAGCGTTTTTCTCTCCCAGATCTTCTCGTCTCAAACACATCCATTGCAATCGGTGACCTTCACAAATAATGATTTCACCAGGTTTTAGTAACTCTTGATTTTTCTTTTTCTTTTTTTTTCTGATCAGGGCATTTTCGATCTCCGTAACAAAATCACAGTCTTTGAATCGATGGTTTCTTGAATTTTCGACGAATTCTTTCAGCCGCTGCATGTTGACCCCATCAATTTCTACAAGATTTCGATGCCTTTCAACAGCACACAAATAATTACAATACAAATAATTTTAATCAAACGGCCTTAATCAAGCACAATATTCCTATTTAATTTTCTATTTCAAAAATGATTATGAATGAAAAAAATAGTTAAACTTACTCAAGCAGTTTTGACATATTTTGCACACTGAATCATTATGAGGAAAATCCACACTAATTGGTACGCACCCAAGCTCTTGCAAACTGAGATTGTATTTGCACTCTTCTACCATCATCTAAAAACAAAAATATCAATAAAGAAAATTGACGGTTTCATTTCTTAGTTTTTTAATTAAATTATAACATAGCCAAAAAAATTCAACCGATGAATATTATAGTCTAAAATTGTCCGATGAGATATTCTAGAAACATTATGAAATATTTAGGAAGACAAGATGCTTAAATACGATACATCTTTCAAATAAAAGAGCCACTTGGTTGCAAAAATAAATGAAAATAGCGAAACAAAATTTCATTAATGGTTCCCTATACCTCGATCTATTTTCTCAGATGGCCATCTATCTCCTTTAAACACGTTTTATAATACGAGGTGAATTCTTAGTTTTCTTCTCTCTCTGGTTGTAAAGCTACACCACCTTGAATCCAACTAATCCAACCCAATGATTTTATAACAACACCTCGGATTATTTCTTGTAGATGCCACTAAAATGATATCCAGATCAGTTGTGGGCAAAAGTTTTGAAGGAGGTAGTATTGAATGCAAGATCTCCAGCCACTGCGATGAAAGATTTAATTGGGCACACATGATGCTCACCTTTAGTGTACTTTCAAGACAGAAAATAAGACTGTTGGGCTTAATTTTTGAAGCACTTTATGAATCAATGTTTTGGGCAAATTTCTTTAGTTTTCAAAGAGCAGAAATTTTGCAAGCACAATTTTCCAAATTATAATTTTTGGAAAATTGTGCTTGCAAAATTTCTTGCAAAACCAGTGTACATAAATATTCCATAATCAAAAAAAAAAATTCTGGTGCCTCATAATCTTAATATACGACATATTTAGGAGATTATAGCGAAACTCAACAAATCATGTTTTGTCGTAAGATGCGGGATCAAAAATAAAGCGCAAAACTGCTGCAGAGAATAAAACTTAGGATATGAGGAGAAAATACAATAATGATACTAAATATGAAAAAAAATATTATATCAATCATAAATTATGTACTTGATGCAAGCATTGCCTGCTAATCATATCACGTCAAAAATATTACTAACAGAAGCAGCAACGGAAATGATCTTTCCATCAGATTCAATAGAAGTTCATTGATTACCATATTGAGATGATATAATACAAAAATAAGTAGAAATACTTGCGATCGGTGAGTCAGAGAATCAAAATGTAATACCCGAGCCGTGGAACATAAAGTGGTTACGCGAGAAAAAACTGATTTTAATAATAATTTTTTTTCATGTATTGTATAAAAATGAGCAGATATTTAAACTGTTTTTAAAGGGTATGTTTAAGATTCAACTGAGCATCCACGCTCACATTCTTTTTTTCAATACATAAAAGTTAATTTTTTTATACGCATAATAAAAGAAATTTTTATAGTTCAAAGCAATTAAGACAATGCAAGGATTTTGCTCCCTAAATGTCTTTTGACAAAAAAGTGTAACTTTTTTTAAAAATTTCAAACATTTTATGTTTTTAACAATAAAATTTCATTTAATTTAATAACTTAAAATCAAATGCAATTTGCAAATTATGGCTTAGTTATTAAGAAATAATATACGAATAAAATAATTATCTATGATTTTGATACCATTATAATTTAAGACATGATTGGAGAAATTACCATGGGATTCAACGGTCCAGTTCCTCCTCTACGCTCCCAAGCTGCCATGTAATCCGTGCAGTTGGTCTGATAGGGTGCTGGAAGTAAATGCTTTTTCTCCTAAAGGTATGGGATTTGATGAAAAATAAGATTACATACCATCGATTCAAACATAAAAATATTGAGCAGCTATACTATATCACATAAATTTAAAAGCCTCGAAATGCTTATTTTCAATAAAATTATACTAATTATTTTTGTGCGACAATCTACCTCATCATGTAGGTTTTGAGAGGTTTGCACGTGTGTATCTTAAGAAATAAAACCCGGAAAAATCCAACTTATGAGCCGGACTTTCGATCTGAAACTATACTCACGATGGTACAATCACCATCGACTCTTCTCGTTTCTGAATTCGACTGCATCATATGTGCAGTAAATGCGAAACTGGACCCTTTTGCATGCTGGGATTTGGGACTGAACTCTGTACGTTTCCTCGGGGCAAATTTTATTTATCGGAATAGAATAAATATAAAATAAAGTTTTCATAATGCAAGTAAAAAATAAGGCCAAATCGCAAAATAGGGGCCGTTGGGATTTGGCGAATTTTTGTGACGCCAACTGAACGATAAGTCACCAAATGTGGTAACCCAGAATGAAACTGATTGGACTGTTTGAAATTCCCTTCATTTACAATCGCAACTATTTTCTTGGCGAAAATAATTTTTGATGCCACATCCCAGCTGGCCCTATTATACGATTTTGACAAAATAAGTTTTATAAAATTAAATAAAGATTTGTTTAAGGAAAGGAAATTTTTGTGTGGCTTATTTTAACGGATGTATTTGACTTAATAAGACCTCGACATCATCCTTTTTAAAAAACGAATGTAAAGCTTTTTAAGAAATAGTATAGAAGATAATCATCTTAATAACAAATAAGAATAATCTTAAAAACTAGTAAGACGTAAAACAGGGAAACAAAAATGTTTCCATGAAATGTGATTAATATTTGAGCTACCCAGAATCAGGAAATGTTTTATTCACTAAAAAAATTATCGATTAGTCATATTTATTCACAGCAATGACTTGAAAGAATAAATTGTCATAAATCGAAAGACAATTTTTAAGATCATTATCCCAAAGAACATTTGCTATGGACATTCAGCATTTTTATATTTAATCCTTCCATGAAGAATTTATCATTATTGCAAAAATTGGATTTATCATTATTTTGCAAAATTAAAAAGTGATTTATGCAACTATAGAATCTCGATTATCCAAGTTAATATGGATCAAGTTAATCTCAGTTAATCAAAACAAAAAAAAAATCACATAAAACCGATTTATATTAATCGTCACTAAATAAAGAGATGAAATATAAATGTATACATATGGTACTACATGTACCTTGTGTATAAATTATAATCCTTATTAGTTCTTATGATTAGTCTACATTATAGTCCTTATGATGTACCCTTACAATGTTCATCAGAAGTTCTTGATATTTCTTGTTTATAGCATGATAAACATTTTATTGTTGTATTATTATGCCATTGTGTAAGTATCATCAGAATTGTAGATGTAATCTCATCTTATTGTTCAATGTATTCAATAGTTTTTCAATCGAACTTAGACCTTCACAATGTGTTATTTTCTGCTTTGTTCTCTTCACTGCTCTACTGTTCGCGGTTTTTAAATCATGTCCCCTGTAATTTCTCGCTGTCCATCTGCGATCCTTCTTCAGCATGGGTTTCATAATCATAAAATCAGTTTTTCAACTACGTTTCAATCGAAACAACTGCTCTCTTTCGTTTCATATTCATTTTAATTGAATTACCATACTAAAAACACTAATAGAATGGGGGAAAGGAACGTAAAAATTATTTTTCATTCAGTAATTAGGCTAAGCGGAATCCAGATAATCGGGGACTCTACTATAAATATTTTCTTAAATATCGCACCATTTATTATCAAAGTTCATTGAAATTTTATTACACTACCTTATTCCCCGAAGCACTTGTTAAACGACAAACATTAAAGTTGACTAGTGAAACGCATCATTAGGAGTATCCCAGCAACATGATTATAGGGCTCATTAAATTTACATTCGGTTATGCAATTTTACAAAGGAATATATTTAAGATACAGAATTGGTCTTTTACATAACAGTACCGCTTGGAGGTTGCCACCAATTCATGCTTGGTACGCCGCTAAATATCCTGGTATGTCCTTGCAGTGCTCCTGTCCTAGAACTGCTCAAATGGCTTTAACTATACTAAGGACTGGCCACACTAAGAGCTTGACCTTCAATGGAGACGAGAAGACATTTACCCTTTGTCAGTGTTTGGCCATCGCGTCTCCCTCTCATCTCATCGATTGTATTGGTGCCTCTGTGAGGCAACTGTTGAATGAGGGGGAGGACAGTTTACGATCTATTGATGCAGCATGATCTACTGGACTTGGTTTAGGATTCTAAATCAAGGGGATAAGCAACAACAATAGCAACAACATGACAGTTAATGAATCAAAACTAACCTGTTTCACGTGTATTTGGTATCTCTTTCCTCCCAGAAGATCCACTCCGTTACGATGGGGGCTGACAGAAACGAAGTTGTTGTGCAAGACGAGCTGCGTGGCAGTCGGAAATGCGGGATAGTTGAATTTGGGCAGAACTGGAGTGTCTGCGGGCGCTTTGCTTTTCCTGTCCACCAGATCCACGTGGAACTCGATTTCGATTCCTGAAATAATAATAAAAAAATAAGTAAGCATACCACTTTGTGTCATTTGAACTACGCTTTATTTTCCTAAACAAATTTGTTTTAAACTATTTTTCAGTAGAATTTCTAACTTATATTAATCATTATTGTCATACTTGATTCAACAGTCCATGGTGGGGGCCAAAGACCTTCCGGCCTAGATAGTTGACAGAATGCTCAAAAAATAATAAAAAGTAAAAGCAGTTAAAGCAAATGCACGGTTTCAGTGACTTGTTCGATAATATATTTCAATAAATAAATCTAATAAAAATTTTGATTTAATTAATAATAAAAACTATGAAATTATAAACTTACAGCTATTCATAAATATACAATAAATTTTTGTAAAAATATTGAAAACATAACTAATCAAAAAATTAACAAATATAAAAAAAAAATTATAAGTGTGCAAGGAAACGTAAGTCTTACAAAATGTATTATTTTCGATGTCATAATTTGTATCTTAGATACTTACTATCGGACCTGGACATTTCCTGTATATTTTTATTTGGCCTAGACCACTGACTGTAAATGGTGTAGCAAATTCCGAAGAAACCAGAATCACTATAATAAGATCCAATAAGTGCATCTTCGGTGCTATGAAAAAAAAAACATAAGGGAAATTATAATTTTTTAAAATTCTGACCAAAAAGTTATTTGATTATAACAAAATTTTATACGTAGCTACATTTCGATCCAACATACAAATAATTACATTTCAGTGGCCATTGAGTGGGTAGCTAGAATTTTAGATGATTAGAATGGTGGGCAAACGAGAGTAATTATAATTATAGAGGATGATATTATTATTCCAATAAGATTTCTTTTGCTCACTTGAATTGTACCAATACCTTGTATGCAGATTGGCGCACATTATGAGCATCTACCACCTTTTATGAGAGGATGTGTATTTGGATTATAGGAAGTCAGGACAGTCAAATCAAGGCATCGCTTGACAATTGGAGAGAAGTAATATCGACTTTCGATGATTTTGTCAGAAATTGCTAAGTCATGACAGAATGAGCATGACTAAGCCATGACACCGACATTCGAGCATTCGACATCCAGCCATTGAGAGCAACATTCGGCCTAGATAGTTGACAGAAAATATGAATAAAGTGATTATCATAGCTGTTTTTACAGCATTTCAGCATTATCCACGATCTGATGTGTAGCAGAGACACTGGCTTCAAGTGTCATTGAAAGAGATTCAGAGAACGAAATTTAAACTCATGGCATCCCTTTGGATGTTAATAAACACTTTTTCAGTGGTTTGTTCAACCTAGAATCCCACTGTATTAAACATAATTGTTTTCAACAAAAAGTCATGCTTAAAATTGAGGCAAGATATATTTGCAAAAATACTGCACAACTGTTGGATATAAATCTGACTATTACTGCTCACACTGCTTGGCAACTGAGGCTACAGCAGGATATCGTTTTATTTGATGACCGGGCATCATTGGCGACATCATCCTTGACGCACTTACTCGACGATATTCTATTCCACTTTATGTTTCCCTTCTTTTTGCAGTCACTAAAGGTTGCATTTTACCAGAATAATGGCCAAATACAATACACTGCATATTTTTAACATCTTTTTTCTAATTATTGTCTTCTCTGGGGGATTGGATCGCCAAATCTCTTAGCAGAAAAGGGGATTTAGGGACTGATGAGCAGACTTCCTATACTGCTTCATTATCAGGCTAATTTAATTCGATAATTGTAGAGTTTTACAAGACATTCAACAAGGTGACCTCCGCTAACTCTATGAATCAATACTAAACTGAATAATAGCTTGGAGTGGATGTAGATCAACACCTTTGTTGGTTGGTTTGTTATATGTTGTATCTCCTAATTAAAGCATTCACTTTTCATGAAACTTTTCTTTTGCTCTCTATTATGCATCGCATCGATCTATTTCGATAACAAGACAGTTAACTATTAGTAACAGGATAATCATGGAGTTAATAATTAATTTGCGAATTTCAGCTATACAAATCCGCAAAAATTATTTATCTCACTTGGTAGACAGCAACATCTAGCCCATAAGTAAGCACATCATCAACCCATATGGTCTCATGGAAGGAGGGAAAGGAGGGCCAGCCTCTTTTGTGATGAAGCACCCGTAGATAAAAGTCTGATTTGGTTCCGATTCTCTGAAGAAGGAAGGCAGTGCCTTCCGGAAGGACATTTAGAAGTAACTATCCTGCATCGTACGGAAGGAAACCCAGAAAACTCCTACCAGGTAGTGCAACTAACGAGGCAAGATGATGAACATCACAAACGCCGTCGAATCTCTTTGTT
Organism: Caerostris darwini; assembly: GCA_021605075.1. NCBI lineage: Eukaryota > Metazoa > Arthropoda > Arachnida > Araneae > Araneidae > Caerostris > Caerostris darwini. The sequence continues at coordinate 1,483,682 of BPLQ01002337.1, read as the reverse complement.
TTTTGAAACAGTGTTTACAACAATGGATTGAACCCCAGCTCCAATGCTCACCAGTGGCGCGCGTTGCCACTAAGCCATGAATCGGCAAAAGAAAATGTTAACCCTACTAAAAAACACGAGTACAACTATTTAAAAAATGAATAGATTAAATTCCATTCATAACATCCAATAATAATAAATCATAATCTCATTTAGGTAAACATCTACAAATTTGTACATCATATAAACCAACTTCTTTTATTTTATACGTATAGAAAAATAAATCATTACCTGCAGTTACGTTCCCCGTCAGTCGAAACTATTTTGCATTTGAAAAAGTCATGGATTGGTTTCTTAAAATTTTGCAGTTCTGCGGGCGAAAAATCTTTCCTCACCAATAATTCGACGTAAGCGACTGCCTGTTATTAAGACAAATTAACCATTATTAAAATGAAAATGAATTTATTTTGAAATAAGGAATTTAGATAGGATCTAACTTCTAGCTTATTTTCTTCGCATTTATTTAAACAATAAATTTTAAAAACCAAATACAGGAGCCTTATTTTTCTATTTAACTTCTAGATATTTTCGAAACAGATGAAAAAAAAAAACAATTGCAAAATGTTATCAGAAAATACACAATTTGTAATTAAAACATAATGGATTTTTTTCCCCTTGTGTACCAGGGAAACAAAAGCTGAAATAAAGTAATTGTTTTTTATTTTTATTATTATTATTATTATTATATATAAGATTTGTAATAGATTTTCGTGGGTGCCTTTTTTGATGAATTTTAGATGAATGCCATATGACGTAGATAATCACATGTGGAACTTCACCTTGTCATTGATGAACCAAATATTATAAAATTATTTAAAATTCAATAAGCCATTCACAAAAATTAGGACACTTTTTTAAAGTCACTTTTTTAAAGTCACTTTCAACCAAACAGGAAATACAGCGCAACTTGCACTCCCGCTGAGTTTACAGTCTCTCATCCCGAGAGAAAATATATTTAACACCACTCTGTGTATTAGTTAACCTACAGACTCTCACCCGGAGAGGAAATATATTTCGCTTATCCCGCGCGTACCTGAGTGTCGGTTTTTCGACTTAGATGTGGTATCCATCCAGGAATCTATAGCAATATGTCTTTAAATATGTTTCGTATGTATAAATTAATTAATATTTTTTAATTTAAATTATTATTAAATTATTATTTATTAAATTATTATTATTTATTTAATTTAAATTATTAATATTTTTTTTATTTAAATATTTTTTCGTATTTTATGAATATTGTTTGTCGTTAATTGCACGTGTGGGGTGTTTGTACATGTGTAATTAAAGCTGTGAGTTTACTCTTACTGTGAGTTTTTTCCAGTATCTCAAACCAATCCCACCCAGTTATAACTATAATTACTCTCCATACATTATCAAAATTATCTACAACTATCTTTCTGATCGAAGTTTTATCGTTTCTGTTAACAATACTGATTCTAAAAACTGCAAGATTCTCGCGGGTGTTCCTCAGGGATCGATCTTGGGGCCCTTCCTGTACAATATTTTCACTAATGACATTCCACAAGACCACAGAATTAAATTGACACTCTACGCTGATGATACAGCAATTATTACACAGGGAAGGTATTTACACATCATCCAGGTAAACTTACAAAACTACATCAACACTCTTGAATCATGGCTAGAAAAATGGAAAATTAAACACAATGTCGCGAAAACTGAAGCAGTGCTATTTACCAGGAAAAAAGTCTATAATCCTCCTAACATAACTATTTTTAATACTAACATTTCCTGGTCTAAAGAAGCAAAGTATTTAGGTGTAATTTTTGATAGAAGACTAACATTTAAGGCTCATATTAACTACTTGCGCGATAAATTTAATAATGTTTTGCGTAAATTTTACTCTGTCATGGGCAGACATTCTAAACTAACAATTGAACTAAAAACACTAATCTATTTAGCTTATCTTCGTCCGATAATAGCATATGCGAGTCCAGTCTGGGGCTCTACAGCCAAAAGCAATTTTATTATTTTAGAACGGCTTGAAAACAAGGTTATCCGCATGATTGTTGATGCCCCATGGTATTTTAGAAACGCCGAAATTAAATATGCACTTTCCATGCCTAGCTTTAGGGAATATGTGGCTAAAATTGCAAAAAACTTTTATTCATCACTCAATAGATCTAGTAACTCTGTCATCCAAGCATTAAATCAATTTGAATATGATATTTCTCTGCACTCGTCTCGTAAAAGACCTAGATGTGTTATAAACATCAATCAGTAGACTGCATTTCTTCTCTTGCATTTTTCTATGGTCCTGGTAACTTTAGGTTAAGTTCGCGCTCCGCGTATATTTTTGTTTGTTCTTTTAAATACTCCTGCGTGGGTGCTATGTTGTGCTTCGGCTTTAGGTTCTCTCCGGTCTTTTTCTCTTTTTTTTTTTTTTTTTTTTAGTAGTTGTGCTTTGTATTTTCTTGTATATGTTTTCTTTTATATTTTCACTTTTTCTATATATTGTGAAAATTGTTTTTCGTTATCAATGGGCAGTGACCGACTACCACTGTTTAATTATTTCTTGCTAATAGGAGGTTTGGTCGCTTCGCGACCAAGGAACTCCGATGAATCGTACCGTACCGATTCACCAATCCCACCCATTTATAATCGGTTGTCAAACTGCACACTACAAATTATCATAAGACTATCCACAGCTACATGTAGAGATATAATTATATGTGTATTGTATGAAGTCATACTAAAACATTCATTTCATGTGAAGCAGCATGCATTTTTCCTTTAATTTTTATTTCTCGTAAGTGGTAATAGTATCTTCAACGCTCGCGTTGCTAGTGAAAGGAAGTTGTAATCTTAATACGAACTTTTTTTATTTAAGATTTTAATTAATGTCTCTAAAATGAAAAGTTTGGGAGATCTAAATGTTAATTCTTATGATTAGTTAAAAATTAGATTCTAATTATTCCAATGTTAGTCTAAATGTTAGATCTAATGATTAATCTTTTTTTCTCGGATAGTCTCGAATCTTTGGATGACGACTTCCAACACGTTTTGATTTCGGAAGACATGACACGACACAGCTTTCAATAGATTAATTTTCATGTAACTTTCCAACAATACACCCTTGTATAAGATTTATTATCAATTCCTTAAAGAATGAATTATTATTTTAATGAAAAAATATAAGGGGGAAAGATTTAGGTATGCAAAAACTCTTAACTTGCCTTAAAATCCATTGGCATTTTATTCTCCATCATTTCACAGAGATCGGCCCATTTAGAGCACAGGTTTACTGTACTGAACATAAAAGATGGCCAGCAACGAGCACCCATTTTACAAAATTGATTGGGTTTTATCCTAGAAAATGATGATTAATTTATCTAAGTAAAAAGAGAATCAAATAAGAATTCTGACATAATTTTAAAATTTTATTTCTTGTATCCACATTCTTTATTTCTTGTATTTATTGGATACAAGAAGTAAAATTTGAAAATTTTATTTCTTGTATCCACATTCTTTATTTCTTGTATTTATTGGATACAAGAAGTAAAATTTGAAAATTTTATTTCTTGTATCCACATTCTTTATTTCTTGTATTTATTGGATACAAGAAGTAAAATTTGAAAATTTTATTTCTTGTATCCACATTCTTTATTTCTTGTATTTATTGGATACAAGAAGTACAATTTGAAAATTTTATTTCTTGTATCCACATTCTTTATTTCTTGTATTTATTGGATACAAGAAGTACAATTTGAAAATTTTATTTCTTGTATCCACATTCCTTATTTCTTGTATTTATTGGATACAAGAAGCACAATTTGAAAATTTTATTTCTTGTATCCACATTCCTTATTTCTTGTATTTATTGGATACAAGAAGCACAATTTGAAAATTTTATTTCTTGTATCCACATTCTTTATTTCTTGTATTTATTGGATACAAGAAGCACAATTTGAAAATTGTATTTCTTGTATCCACATTCTTTATTTCTTGTATTTATTGGATACAAGAAGTACAATTTGAAAATTTTACTTCTTGTATCCGATAAATACAAGAAATAAAGAATGTGGATACAAGAAATAAAATTTTCAAATTTTACTTCTTGTATCCACATTCCTTATTTCTTGTATTTATCGGATACAAGAAGTAAAATTTGAAAATTTTATTTCTTGTATCCACATTCCTTATTTCTTGTATTTATCGGATACAAGAAGTAAAATTTGAAAATTTTATTTCTTGTATCCACATTCCTTATTTCTTTTATTTATCGGATACAAGAAGTAAAATTTGAAAATTTTATTTCTTGTATCCACATTCCTTATTTCTTTTATTTATCGGATACAAGAAGTACAATTTGAAAATTTTATTTCTTGTATCCACATTCTTTATTTCTTGTATTTATCGGATACAAGAAGTAAAATTTGAAAATTTTATTTCTTGTATCCACATTCTTTATTTCTTGTATTTATTGGATACAAGAAGTACAATTTGAAAATTTTATTTCTTGTATCCACATTCTTTATTTCTTGTATTTATTGGATACAAGAAGTAAAATTTGAAAATTTTATTTCTTGTATCCACATTCTTTATTTCTTGTATTTATTGGATACAAGAAGTAAAATTTGAAAATTTTATTTCTTGTATCCACATTCTTTATTTCTTGTATTTATCGGATACAAGAAGTAAAATTTGAAAATTTTATTTCTTGTATCCACATTCCTTATTTCTTGTATTTATCGGATACAAGAAGTACAATCTGAAAATTTTATTTCTTGTATCCACATTCTTTATTTCTTGTATTTATTGGATACAAGAAGTAAAATTTGAAAATTACTACAAAATCCTACATAGAGCCTAGAACTTCCGTTTAACTTCATTGCACTATGTGCTAGGCTTCAATATTTGGATACAAGAAATTTTTTCTTCTCAATGCAGCTGGCAAACAGACATGGACGTCTTTGGAGGCCTATAAGGGCTGCACAGACGTTACTCACTTTGCATTAACCAGCGGGAGCGTGTAACTTGATGGTAAGCCACGGACGCGGAGTAACAATGCCCCCGCAGCGCTCTACGATCCTATTAGGACCGGGACCTACGGCTTAAAGTGGATTCCGAACCACTACAACACCCATGGGCAAAACCGGGATTTGAACCCGATACCTGTGGTATCGAACGCCAGAGGATACAAGAAATAAAATTTGAAAATGACTTCAAAATTCTGCATAGGTCCTAGAACTTCAAATCAGCTTCAAATATCAATATCAGCTTATAAATATATTATATTAACAAATAAGCACCAAGAACGCTAAATTCAGTTTTTAAAAAAAAATGTTTTTCAAGTATCTAAACTAGTATTATTTTGAATAAAAATATGTTAGTGATCTGAAATTTGATTGAGACAACAATTCTCATTAAAAAAAAATTAACTTGTTTAAATTTCTCATTCTCTTATGTAACCGTTATATTGTATTTTTTAATAAGTTAATTTGTTTAAGACATTTGTTTAACATATTGTATTTGATTTTTTTTTTTATTATACAAAAGTATTGTTAAAACTAATTCATACGACTGATTTAACACAATTAAATATTTACAAATGATTTACAGTCTTCTATACAAATGAAAGCAGATGATTCTTTAATTGATTTAATTAGGCTTATTATAATTTTATTATAACTGATTATAATTTCTTAATGGCTTACATTATTTTTAAAATTATAGTTTTTAATTAAAAATAAAATAAATTTTTTTTAATTTAAATAAAAAATAACTTAATTTAATAAATTAATAATAAATTGTAAATACTTTAATTTTATTGTAATTTTGAGTAATACACCAAATAAAAAAAAATAAATCCTAAGAAAAAGAGTTAAATTTCACAGTCTTGTAGTTATTATATTAAAAGATAAATTCTATCCCGTAGTTATAAAAACTAGATCTAAACTACTACATCTAAAAAAAAAAAAAAAAACTAAAACTACATCTAAATTAGTTTTATTTCCTTACTGTTTTTAAATTAAGTAATATAAGGATAAGGATAAAATAATCATTAAGGATAAAATCAAACTAATCTTGAAAAAAAATTATAAAAACGCAATTTAAAAGTTTAAATTTTAAAAATTTTATTCTTTTAAATTTAATTTATTTATTAATTTTTAAAATTAAAAAATAAATTAATTTTAAAATTAAATAAAATTAATTTTAAAATTAAATTAACTTCAATTTTAAAATTTTTCGTGATCTTTAACTACGCACCACATAAAAAAAAATCTTAAATTCAGATAAACAAATATGAAGGGAGTCTACCTTGATAGTAAATTAACATATATTAATCACATAAATCATATTAAAAAGAAATTTAACACCTGTCTTCGCATGCTTTATCCCTTCATTAATAAGAATTCCCCTCCTCTCTATTGAAAATAAATTACTAATCTACATGTACTATATGCGTCCCGTAATGACTTATGCGAGTCCGGTTTGGGGCTCTGCTGCACGGTATCACATTAATTATATTAAAACTCTTGAAAATAAAATTTTACGTATGATAACTAATTCTCCTTGGTACTTTAGAAATGATGACATTCGTCATAGTCTTGCCCTCCCTTCTATTCAAAATTATATGCTCAAGATTGCGGAAAATTTTTATGCAAATCTTGAACACATTCCGAATGAGGAAATTCGTAATCTTCCGAGATATGATTTTTCTCTGCCAGAGAATGCTAAACGCCCTAGGGCGGTCTTATATAGTTTACAATTACCCTAGACGAACTGGCTCAGTTGTCAGGAGCACCCTGACCTGTTCCTTTAGTCATCATTTCTAGCAGCTGCAACTCCATCCTGTGGTGTTTTTTATTTTTTGCTTTCTTCTTTTATTTTTTAATTATTTTCTTCACTTTTACTTTATATTTCTCTTTTCTTAATTTATGTTTTCTATTATTGTAATTCTCTGATTTACTCGTTGCTCTTTTATTTTATTTTGATCTGGTAATTTGGGACAGATCATGGTTACTTACTGCTTTCTTGTTTATTAATGTTTTTTATATCACCATGTGACTTACTCTCAGCTAGGAGTTTAGGCCCATATAAGGCCATGGAACTCCATAAACCTCAAACTGACTGACTGATAAACAAATATGAATATAAAGAACAAATCTTTGCAACAAAAAATATTTTGCTTTATATGTATAGAGTTTTTAATACATTGGAAAAAGTGGACAAAAATATATAACATATCACAACTATATAAGAAAATTAATACATTAATAACGATAATAACTTACGCATTTCCATTGCAGAATGTTATACCGGGTATTGGAAATTTTTCTGGTGCTGTTGTTTGGATGTCCATTACAACAGGGTAAGTCCAATAATAAAACAGAAAAGACAGAGTCTGGTACAAAAACCCTAAAAAGCAGCCTGCTATCAGAATGAATCTCAACAACTTCATTTCGCAGTTGGTTTTTAAATATCTGCGGCAAAATAAATTAATTTTAATAGCTTTAAGATAGTAAGTTAGCAAAGATTAATATTATTAATATGGAATACGATGGTTTAAAGTATAGGAACTATTTAATTGTTGATAAATTTCGTATGCATCTACAATCATTAATAGTTTTCAAAACAATTAGTTCTTAATAAATCAGTTGATAGTTATTATAAACTTCATTTTTTGATTGATAGTGTTAAATTGATAAAAATGATTACTTTTTCATGTTTCAAAACGAAAGTCATTAAAGTGTTTCCAATATATTATTTTCGAAAAACTGGTGAGTTGTGATAATAATTTGCTAATGATTATTTTACTGTTTTGTAAATAATTATGCTAATGAAATTGACAGATTGTACACGTATCTTGAGTTGAGAAATATCATTAAAATATGTCAATTGGCAGCAGAGAAAGAAAATTAATAAACGATTTTAATGTTATGTCGAATTTGATGAAAACAGCATGCTTAAAATTTAAAAAAAAAGCTTTTTAGTTTAATAGACATATTATATAAATGAAGCAAAAAAATTAATTGGAAAATAACATTCACTTTAAACATTATACTCATGTTGAGAAACCTTGAGTGGAAATGAAACAATTTATTTGAAAGTTTATCAAATGATATATTTATCAAAAGAATTAAAATTGAAAATCATGTTGAACAGAAATTTTGAAAAGACAAAGTTTGTAAAAAAGAGTTTAAAAGTCAGTTGTTTCCTGAAAAAAAACTTTAAAAAGGTGCTGAAAAGGACAAAACTATTTTAAAACTTAGTCGGTGTAATACTAAAATTATTTTCAATGCCTGATATCATTAGCTTGATGAAAATGATGTTAACTGGAAATGGTTCAATTAGTGAAAATGTTTGAAACGAAATAAAGTTTTCTTCCATAATGAAAATTGCAAAAGTCAATTAGTGACATATTAGATGACAGTGTTTTCTGTCTTTTTACTTGGATTCATATAATAATTGTTACTGGATTAAATTTTTTTTAACAGGTGAGAAAATACTTTTATATTATTGCATTCGATATCTAATGATTTGGTTTAAATTTGGATTCTTCCCTTTTTAATTTCAAAATATTCTTAGTTTCAACGGTTTTTGACGTCGTTTCATTTTATTATAACACAAACATTATTGTGATAGAATCTCTCAGAACTGAATTATTTATTATATACTTCCCACTTTCGCAACTTCGCGGCAGAATTTATATACGCAGGAACTTTAAACATACCTTGTTTAAATGAAACGTAAACTTAACAAATCTATTCGATTTCTGAAGTGAAAGGTAATCAAGCAGTGATCAAAAGGAAAAAAAACAATGGATTATACAAAGATAAATTGATTTATATTCAGTATGTAATACTACAATAGCACTAACGTTTTTGTCTGTGCTTTCTCCCTAACAAAAAAATGCTTTGACATTTTTCATCATCAGCTTTCCTACCATTGGTGATTTATTGTTGTAACATATGTTTTTATTGGAAATCAATCCATTACAATAAGGATCACACACAAAGAAGGAACAAGCAGAACAAAACAAACATACAGCAAGGCAGCAATCGACAATAAGTCGGTCTCACGCACCACAAAAAGTCAAAGGGGGAGAGAGTAAATTAAGGGGGTAAGCACTTTATTTTATTCCATGGGGCCCCTGGCCTCCCAATACAATTACAAGATTTCTCCTTGGCACTGTTCAGTCCTGGACATTTCAAAAGATGTTCTGAATTCATTGTTCCAGCTCTAGATATTGGGCAAGTGTTCGAGGCGAGGACACCTATCCTATTTTGGTGTTCCGCAAGACAATCATGTCCGGTTCTTAATCAAAAGTTGGCAATAGCATTTCTATGTGGTTTAGAGTTAAAGATTTTCCAGCTGTCTTGAATAGTGTGCCACTTTTTGCCTTTCGATTTAATTATGAGATTATCTTTCAGTTTCTTAAAAGGCTTCTCTATGAATATATTTCTTGAAAGATTTTGGTGGAACTCCATTGGTGATTTATTTCATTCCACTTTAGCAACATTTTAAAGATAGGTTATTTTCTAACTCGGTATGATATTTAAAAGAATGTTATTTATATTTACAACCAGTAATTTAATTGAAATGTTAACAATATCAATTGTAAATATTTAATTTCTTATTAAAAAAATAATAAAAAATTAAAATCGCTTATCAGTTAAATGAGTTACCTATTTTTAAAAATTGCTTTGTCGTATGGTATAAAAAAAAAACCCAAAGGTTATTAAGAAGTAGTTAATTAATTTTTGGTTTGATACTTTTTGTATAGAAATTTTGGCGATTTTATACTCTATTTGGCGTAATTCAATTTGGAGATGTGTTGCCAAATATTATAAACAGACTTTTTTTTTATTTCAATGCACAAAACATGTTTTTATATCACAAAACATGTTCCTTTTTAAAATTGCGCGTGGATGTTGTTATATAATACATTAGCGTGTTCGGATCAATATTATAATTTTTATATTTTAAATAATTTAATATATATATATATATATAGAAATATATATAAATTTCATCGAAAAATCATCTATATTATTATTTTTTTTAATTTTATTTATTTATTTTTTTTTTTATTTTTTTTTTTTTTTTTTTTGTTAATTTTCCATTTACCAAAATTGATTAAATTTTCAATGCGTGCTCCTCATGGTTTGAGAACCATTGCCGTAAAAGATATTGGTAAGTCTCTCCCAAATCTCCTCAAAAACAGTAGCATTTTCGTTATATTATTAATACGCTTTTATTAGCTTCACCTGTATGTTTGTATGTATGTATGTAACTGACTTTTTCCCCTGGAGATCTGTTTCTCCTCATATACACAATTTAAGCTGCAATGAAACATTTACAGGCATCTTTCAGAAAGAAAACAGTTGATTCTTTTTAATACGCTATTATATTAGTTTCACCTGAATGTTTGTTTGTTTATTTGTAACCGACTCTTTGGGCTCGATTTTGCCCTACTTTAAACGATCAGATTCAATTTAAACGTTGTAGACTTTTGAAGGACCAACGACACTAAAATAGTCTGATAAGTTTATTATCTCATCATGATTAATATCGCCAGGATTAGAGATTTTATTTTAACTTATGAAGAGCAATTTAACCCATGTAGAATGAAAGTATTCAGTAAAGACATTCAAACCTACGTGGGACAATGGATGACGCGCTGATTCGCATTTAGCCTTTGTTTTACTCACAATTACAATTACACCTCATTTAAATATTATAGTTTAAAAACACTAAAAAACATGCTTTTAGAGTTAATCAAACTAAAAAGTAAAAAATAAATTAATAATTTAAAAAAACTAAAAAATCACGCCTTTAGAGTTAATCAAATTAATAAGTAAAAAATAAATGAATAATTTAAAAAAATTAAAACAACACGCTTTTAGAGTTAATCAAACTAAAAAGTAAAAAATAAATTAATAGTTTTAAAAAAACTAAAAAACACGCTTTTAGAGTTAATAAATCTAAAAAGTAAAAAATAATTGTTAACATAAGAATAAAATGACTGACGAGAAAATGAATGTCACTGTTCTAAAAGCGCGGGGTGCTCGATATCAATCGTTATAATTTTTCACTGGTTTCATTCCGAAATGCAGAGTTAGTTTAAAAATGTCATACAAAGCACCCGGCGCTTTTAGAACAGTGACATTCATTTTCTCGTAAGTCATTTTATTCTAATTAAAAAAGTTAAAAATTATTTTTTACTTTTTAGATTTATTAACTCTAAAAGCGTGTTTTTTAGTTTTTTAAAACTATTAATTTATTTTTTTAGATCATCTGTGATCCAAGATGGGAGCGAAGTTGAACACAGTCAAAAGAATCCTTCAGTTTTCTATAATCACAGTATGCCTGACTGGATTTCTCTACCAAACCATCGAATTTTTGTCTCTTTATTGGACATACCCTACTGTGGTGGACATCCAAGTATCAGTACCTTCTGAAATTCAAGTTCCTGGAATAACTTTCTGTAGCAGCAATGGGTAGGTTGGATTTTATTTTTCTTTTATTTCAAATATTTCTATTTTTTAAAAACATTTACTCTAATTTTGAAAATCTGGTTCATATTTAATAACATATGCATCGATATATTCAATGTAACTACTTTTAAGTATATTTATTGATTTTGGAAACTATTATCTCATATAAACAAAATAAATCTCGTTTTCAATTCTAATTTTTTAAATATTCAAAGTTTACTGAAACATATAATTTTTAGAAGCAATTCTGCCATTTTTACAATCCTGTCTCTTTAATAATAAAATCAAATAAAAATAGCATTCATTTTACAATTTAGCAATTATTTATTACAGTTTTGATCGATAATGAGAAACAAATGAATAGTTTCCCTGAAACATCTTTAAGTCTATTGAAAGTTCATATTTCTTGTAAAAAAGTGAGGTTGCAAAATCAGTGAGCCTCATATATTCCACAAACAGTCCACAGACGATCGCATACAATCTGGAATTTTATTAATTTACTTGAAGTATCTAAAAAAATCATCTTTGTAAAATATTTATCTAAAACTCTTACTTCCGACGAAAAAAAGTTTATATAACTTTTTTAAGAGAAAAATAAATCTTAAAACAATAAAAAACACCTAAGAACACCTCCCCCGGTAAATAGATCAGCAATTTCGTTTCTGTATCAAGGTTCCTATAGTGAAGATTTCCCATTCTATTGCTGATCATTAGCAGAAAATAAGGTTATATTAATTTTAAATATAATTAAATGATATTTATAAAATATGTAAACTGTAAAATAAAATATGGAAGTGCGTAATGATCAATATATCTGTTTATTTTATGATCAGAAAAAATAAATATTTGATAAAATAAATTTTCTTAGGATAAATCCGGAAGTTATTTGTTCCATGGGGAACTTTTGCTTGGATGCCAGGATTTTAAAAGAGGCCAACTATTGTGAAGATTTCCCAGTGATGTGTGTTGATAAAAATGTTTCCAGTGATTTCAAGGTAAGCTTCAAACATATACTGAAATATGGAAATTTTAAACATTATTTAGTGTGTATGGAAATGTTGGCCCTGAGGATGTCCGTTCAAAATTGTGAGGCCAAAATCTGGCCTCCTACTATGCACATTAACGACAAATTACTTAAGTCAAAGTGGCTAACATTCGAAAGCAACTTATAATATGTGCTTAGTTTTGTTATGCATTAAAAATTTTAGAATTAAGCTTAGAATGCGTAAAACAATTGTTGCTTAGCATCTTTTAGCGCTTCAATTAATGCAAAAAAATTTGTGTAAACCCTAAACTCATTGCAATGTTGTAAGAATTTGTAAAAGAAAATAACTCAACTCAACTTCAAGGAAGCCAAGTGTTCCTCAGCCAATTGGAAAGCTTGTATAAAACGAGCGGAAGGACAGAGTGGGTTGAAAAAGTGGGAAAAAAAGAAAGTTTGCCATATTGTTGAAAGAATGTTAAGACAATTGTTCGTTTTGGTTTATTGCTCTAAGGTAATTTTTTTGCACACTTTGGGCTAATGAGACCACGACTTTAAAGTGGACCCCCAACCACTAACAAACACTCATGCCACCATCAGGATTAAAACCTGAAGCCTGTGGTACCAAAGGCTAGAGCGCTAGCCAATAGAATTGAGAGACGCTGACACAAACATATAATTTATTTTCTACAAAACAACAATTTTTCGGTATTAAGATGTATGTATATTTCTGTAATTGTTTTGTGCTGCTAGTTTGAAGATATAATTAAATTTTATTCCGTAATTTTGTAATCGTTTTTTATGCAATATCATTTAGTTTTCACCAATTTACCACTTCCAGGACTATGTAGTTAAAAGGGAATGTACCCACCCTAAAGAAATAAGTTTTCTAATGTCATTTATAGACTTCAAAATGACATTATGAAACGTCTCATTCAATTCCTTCTATTAGCTGACACTCTCCCTATATATCTCTTGTTGAAATTTTCAATCATTCGTAAAATACTTTTTATTCATCCACTCAAGTTCAAATACATTTTTTTGAACTTGTAGTGGATATGACACTGAATGTTAATGCAGTTTTTTAAAATATTAATTCAGAAATTAAATTAAATTAATTAATTTTAGCTTTTTTTAGATTTAAGTTGCCTGTATCTACCAATAGATGGCGCCAAAATGAAAAAATGGGTGAATATTTATAAAGGACTCTTTGCAATAGAGTGAAAAAAAAAGTAGGAATTGACTTTAAAAAAAAATTTTTTTATATTACTTGTTTTTCTGGTCAAATATGAATTAGTATTATTATAAAAAAATAATAGAAAACTACATATTTAGTTTATAAAAGGCTATATAATTTGTGCTTTATTCCTCTTTACATCATAAATTAGCCAAAAGTCTTTACATTAATGAGTGTTCAGTAATTTTTTGTAATGTTTTTCACAGGCTGTCACCTATAACAAATTCACAACAGCTCGAGACCTGAATTCTTCAACCATGACCATGTTGAGAAAACCTTTGACAGACTTCTTCTCGTGCAAAATCACATCCGGGAAAGCCGAAAGAAGTTGCAAGTAAGATGCCTCAAAAAGGAATAAAAATATATCGATTTCAAGTATAATACATTAGATCAGATAAATGCAATGCACTAAAAACTATTTAAAATTTTATATGCTTAAAATAAAACTGACCTTAATGAAAAACTCAAAATCATTTAAAAATTAGGCATACAACAAATGACATACATACAGGAGAAACATACGAAATGAACGAATCAGTTGCAAAAAAAATTTTAAACAATTAAAAAAACTACAGTTATTTGTAGGTTTTTAAACGCTCCTCGACTTTAAAAAGTTTAAGAACCACTGATGTTAGTTATGAAATGTGTATCCTCGTACATATATGCAGTAGAATTTTAACGATGAATTAATAAAAAAATTAAATATACAATACAAATTGTACTTCTTAGAAATTTATGGAAAAAAAAGAAGTTTAAAGTGCTGATATCGATGATGCATTTTTTAAAGAATAAAAAAAAACTTAAATGCATATTTAAAGTCATTTGAATTTATTGATCTCGTTCTATTATTGAAAAATAAACAATTTTTGAAACCAGTAATTAATTTTTGTTTAGTAGAGTCCGGGAATTGATTATCCAGACTTTTCAAGATAATATATAATTATTTTTCTTTTAAGAGAATTGTTATAACTATTTTAATTCATCTCGAAATTCAAATTTCATTTCTAATTTCGTGACATAAATTTCACATTAAGAAATTTCTAGTTTTTAACATCTTTTTCATGAAGAACTTTTTTTTTTTTTTTTCGTTTATTACAACTAGATTCTTCATTGGCTGATTTTGAAAAAAAAAAAAAAAAATGTGAAATGAATCCTGAAGAATCTGTAAACGAATGTGAAGTATTTATATTATATATATTTTTATTTCTTATTAGAACCGAAGATGCCGTAATGGGATCTTATTTCAGCAGTGCAAATATTTTCAATTTCTGTTTCACCATTAACAGCCTTTGGTCACAGCCAGACAAAGAAATACTGAAAATCAGAAAATCGGAAAGTAAGTACTGAATTTAATTTTTATGCGCCCCGAATTCAAAAAGTTTGAGCTGATCATGTTTGTTCAAAAGTTTGAGCTGTTATTACTTGAATATGAAAATCAAAAACAACTGACTGAAATGTTTCTCAGTGAAATGATAAAACAACACTTTCAATCCCCCCCAAAAAAACTATAGGCACTTAAATCTCATTAAATTCTAAAAACATTTTTACGGCATGTTCATTAAAGTTACTTCCATAATAAAAAAAAAGTCCTCCCATATTTTAGAAATGCAATGAACTACACTGTGTGAAAAAAGTAGAAGGACAGTCATTTTTTTGTACAATATGCTTTTATTTTACTGCTTTTGATCTGATTTTTATAGAGAGTTGTTTTGTTAGAGTTTTAATTTACGTTAAGTGAAAGTTAAATGAGATTTTTTTATTTACCATCATTTTAACTTAGGAATGCAATACTTAATAACTTTGGGTGTGTGAAAAAAGTAGAAGGACACATCCAAAAAATCTATTTAGAAGCTGTTGGAAAGTTTATAGGTAAGTGTTTTTTTTTCTATTTTAATTCCTTTTTAACAAGAATAAAATATTTAGCTAGAAATTCATAGTTTTTATTGGTTTTAGGATGCCCAGAGGAATACCCTTAAGTAAGTTTCAGAAGGGCCAAATAGTTGCCTATAAAAATGAAGGCAAAGGTGTGAGAGAGATTGCACGGCAGCTACGAATCAGCCCTAATACTGTTTCGAACTTCATAAGAAACCCTGAAAGTGACAGAAGAAAAAAAGAAGACAGGAAGACCAAAAAAACTCACCCAACGTGATCAACGAAAAATCATTCGTGAACTCAAAAAGACTGGTGGAAGTGTCGGCAAGGCGCAATTTCAATCAAGAATTACACATGTAACCAAAAGAACTGTCTATAACTATATAAAACGCTCAAAAAGTTCGTCTTCAAAAAACGGATGCACCATCCGAAGTGGAATGAAGGACACATGAAGAACCGACTGCAGTGGGCTAAAGACCACATGTCCTGGAGCTCAGAATGGACCTCAGTTATATTTTCCGATGAGAAAAAATTCAATTTGGATGGTCCAGATGGTTATCAGTACTATTGGCACTGTCTTGGTATTGAAGAAGAAACTTATTCTACTCGACAGATGGGAGGAGGTGGTTTAATGGTATGGTTAGCAGTTGGCTATGGGGGCAGGACAAGTTTAGTCTTTCTAAATGGTAGACAGAACCATACAGACTACATCCAGACTCTAAACTCAAATCTTCTCCCGTATGGCACTGAGTTAGGAGGAGATGACTGGATTTTTCAGCAAGATGGAGCCTCATTTCACACTGCAAATGGTGTTAAAGATTGGTTTGCAGCAAACAATGTTCGATTTTTACATTGGCCTGCTAAAAGTCCTTATCTCGACATTGTAGAGAACATATGGGCAATGATTGTATGTCGTGTTTACAAGGGTGGAAAGCAGTTTAAATCTGTAGCTGAGCTGCAGAAATCATTAAACTTTGTATGGGACAATTTTTGCCAAACAAAAATTCAATCTTTATACAGTTCGATGCCAAATAGGATCGTCGAAGTAATTCGACCCAACAGGAAAAGAATTCCATATTAATTTATATAGTACACCTCTTTTTTAGAAGTGTCCTTCTACTTTTTTCACTGATCATGAGATCGTCAAAACCAATTTTTTTATTAAGTATATTTTTTTTTTAATTGTATACTTTTTTGTTTTGTCTAGATACAGGTATCTGCATGTAAAAACGTTGTGAATAAATTAATTGTTTAAAAAATGCGTCATTATTCATTTATCAAAAATAATCTAATGTCCTTCTACTTTTTTCCCGCAGTGTAACTGTGCACTAATTTTCTTCCAGAAATTGAAATGGAATTTTACGTTGACATCTCAGACGGTGAAAAAAATATAGAAGATAAAACTACACTCCAGATGCCGAAGTACAGTTATCCTAGTGCTCCATCTGTGCAGTTAGTTACACATTCACCCTTTCTGACGGCAAGTCCTTTTATAACTGGACATGAATTTCTAGCAGGAAAAGACTACAAAATAAAATTGAAGCAGGTAAGCAGCAAAGTTTTAAAAGTGAATTGATTGTTCCTCGATTTATTTAAAATTTAATTTAATTCATTAAATGCGCATTCTAATGTAAATGAATTTAAAATAAGTAAAAGAATGTTTCAGTGGTTTCAATGATAATAGAATTCAAATCTTTTAATACCTGGAAAATGTTCGAAAATAATTTTAACACTTTACGTTTCACATAATTATGAGTTTAAATAAAAGACAGATTATTTTTGACTGCTCGACTCGTGGCTCAGTGGCAAAGTGCGCTATTGGTGAGCATTAGGTTTGAGGTTCTATCCGCTCGTGGTTTTGTTTGTAGACACTATTTCAAAAAGCGAGCAGACTCGGTGGCGTTTGAGATGTTCAGCCTCTTGCCTCGTTAATCGGACTACTACTACATCACACCACATCACTGTGCCACTGTGAGTTGCCCCTTTGCAGTTTGGGAATGATGTGAGGAGAAGTGTGATTGGGCTCTGTGACGCTCTACGGTTATATGAGACCGTGACCTACGGTTTAAAGTGGATTCCGAACCACTACAAACATCCATGGGACAGCCGGGATTCGAACCCGAAACCTGTGGTACCGAGCGCCAGACGCGAGTTGGACTACCTGATGGGAGTTTTCCAGGTTTTCTCCCATATGATACGGTTTAGTTCCCCCTAAAAGTCCTCTTGAACGGCAGCAACCTGATGACCACCTAGCTAGCGTTCTGTCCTTTGATATCGCTGGCTTCAGGTTCGCATGGATGTTTGTTAGTGGTTTGGAATCCACGTTAAACTGTAGGTCCCTATCTAATTAGCCTAAATGTGCAAAAATTCACCATAAAGTGACAAACCAAACCAAATCCCAGAAGGCACTGTCCTCTCTCGTCAGCGACTCAGAGCCAAGTCATCCTTCTACCTACGGGGGTTCCATTACAACAGAAGCTGCCCCCTTTCCCTCTCTCCATAAGTAGATTACTCATGGGATGTCCGTCCCGCGCTGCACACCACTGAGGATTAGACACAACAACATGATTTTTGACAGGTAATTTTTAGAAAGTAAAAAAGAAAAAAAGTGTTGAATTGAGACATCGAATAAAAAATGGTAAATATTGTAGAAAACAAACAACTTTTTTTTTTTTTAATTCTTCTTAAAAAGAAATACAATTAAATATCATCTGTAAAATTTCTCACAATATTTCCCCCCACCTCCGAGAAAAAAAAAAACAGTTTGTAATAAAATTACAAATAATTATTATTCTTCCAGATATTGGTAAAAGTTCAGATGGAAAATAAAATTTAGAGCAAAACACGCCATTTATTGTTATACTGTACGTAACTACAGCAAACGGTTTTATGATTATCTGGCTTGCATATCCAATGAGTCATTATTAAATAATAGAATAAAAATTTAGGTCGTTGGAGAGGCAACAACGAAGATTGGTCTACAAACATTTAATAATTGTTAAAAGAAGTAGATTTTTTATTTTCTTTTTGAATGATGAACATTTTTTCTGCGTCTATTTTAAGAATTACATTAAATTTTTTTATGCATCATCAGGAAGAAAGTCACTTGCTTCCCCCACCCTACCAAACCAACTGCACAAACTACATGGCTGAATGGTTGGCAAGACGCGGTGAAGCTCCTCTCAATGAACGAGTAAATATAATTCCTCATCTTTATTTTTTAATATTTATGCCTATTTACATAATGTTTCTATTAAAAACGGGACAAACTGATGAATTTGAACATAAATTAAAAATATTTCCTCTGCATCAGTTAGAATGTAAACGATAGTTACCTCTTGGCAAAGAGAGAACGTACGTAGGTTTACATGCTAGTGAAAGAATATGTAAATTCATAAGCAGCTTGCGTTACAGTAATTCCTTTCATAAGCAAAGGATAATTTTCTCATATCAGATGGTAGTATCTCACTCAATATATATAATATAGTACATCCAGAGATAACGTACGTAGGCTTGCATGCTAATGAAAAAGACGTGAATTTACTAGCAGCCTGCGTTGCAGTAATTCCTTTCAGAAACAAAGGATAATTCTTTCATATCTGATGATAGTATCTCATTCAATCTATATAATATAATAAAGTGGTTATATAAAGTATATATAACCAATATATGACACCATGTTAAATATATTGTATAGTAGACAATCTATATAGTATAGACAATAGTATCTCAATCTCTACTCAAATGATAGTATCTCATTGTATCACCGACAATGAGACTACCTTGGTGGTTGTTTTTTCGGTTTAATGCAGTATGGAGGCAATTTTTTCCTGAATGTCTTCCGAGAACACAATAAATCTTGTCTACGAATTAGACTACATTATGACATACTGCACCGGATTTACAAATTTCTAGAAAGGGAAGAGTGCGTCTGTATGATTCGGAATTGCATAGCAATGCTGTGTCAGAAATGCTTTCCATATGTGGTGGATGGCTTTGATGGGCACGAGAATGTCAAGCGTTCTGGCAGATTCTTCATTTTCCACAAGAACACAGCACTATTAGGAGGGTTTATTGCAGCAGATATGCATCTGGCTGACGCAACGAGCAGATATATTAGCATATAGCAGCTGTCGGAACTTACAGGCTCACTGTACTATGAACTGAAATGGGTAAATTCACAAGGATGTCCGATGAAGTACACTCCCAGCCACAGCCTTTTAAGGCACCTGCATCAACAGTTGTCCGAGAGAGGTTTCATGAGCCATGAACTAACTGTGTGAACACTGAATATGAAAGATACGGTGATAAATCTGGTACAAGATATTCCAAATTTGAGACCACGAGCAGTAGCACGAGCCATGCCAGAATATCATTCTGCAGCGTTTTGAGGATCCTGCATAAAAACGACATGCATGCTAGACGAGCTAGAAGATAGTATTACTTTGTTAATATTGGGCGTATTACTAATGTTTCATGTACATTAGTTAATTACTAATTAGCTATTACTAATGTTACTAATGCTACATTAGCTATTACTAATGTTACTAATGCTACATTAGCTATTACTAATGCTACATTAGCTATTACTAATGTTAATGTTTCATGTACAATTTCATGTACATTGATTAATAAAGGGTATATTTACATACGTGATAACTTTTTATTCTTGGTGCTTTCTCTGTACACTACAGAATCAGGAAAGCATTTCCGACCCTGTATTGCTATGTGATTCCGAGTCATCTAGACGTAGTCTAAACCTCTTAGAAGTTTGTAAACTTTTGGAGCACGATATATATCTTATATAAAAACAGCAATCTTTCAGAATTTTAAAGTTTTAAACTTAAAGTGAGAATGTATTAAACTCATTATTGTAAAGTCTCGTCCAACTTCTAAGAAGCTTGAAGCCGTTATATTAGACATATAACGGCTTCAAGAAGAGACCCACTTTCAAGTTCATGGGAACACTTTAATTTTTTTTACAGGCAGCAATAATATATATATATATATATTATTGGAATATTATACAAAGAAATGAAAAATTAAAAATAAAATTAGATCAAAAGTACACAATTAAATGACAAGTACATTTCACTCCAAGGTAGGAGATTTTTCGGAGTTCTCGAGTCTACGTCGAATCTAATGACCTGGTCTGCGGCAAACCCTAATTATCACAAGGCGTGATAAACAAAACCGTAAGGAATTTACTTTGAAAAACAGGCAGAAATCCCGGCTTATTTAGTCACTTCAGAGAAAAAAGAAAAATGACTCTTCTTGTCGATTCGTCGCAGAATTCTCTCTCTTCTTCTCCAAAAACCTCCCTTTAAGGCAGTCCGCTAAGGGAGGTCAGTTCCATCACTTCTCCTTGGAGTAGACATTTCTCTGCTTATGGTTGATCACCAATCACGATGGAACAACTCATGCTGTAGTCCATATTCCACGTGCAAATATTTTAAACTAGGAAGGTCGCAAAGGTCTAATTTCATGAGGTTTCATTATATATGACACTGAGTATCTGCTATCTGATTTGAGTGACAGATTGTTTTCATTAGTACAAAATACTAATTGTATGTAAAACTACCAACTATACAGCTTGTCTGCTGTCAAATTTGAGTGTTGAATTGTTATTATGTACTTGTCAAAGAATATACATTCTTCTCTCCTGGGAATGAACTGCCAAAACTCTTACCGTGAGAAAAAATGCTACATTATAAAGGATTTAGTTCTATAAATTAATATAAAAAAGTATTATTATACATATTAATGTAATAAAACTTGACTTATGTAGTATAATTTATTATTTTTAAACTTTTCATAATTTTATACTTTTAAACAATTGTTTCTAATAACTTCAGCAACATTTTTGAAAAAAAAAAATTTCTCCTTACAGATGGTGGTTGAAGAGTGCAAATTCAAAAATAGTATGAAAGAAATGAAATGCGTACCGTTTTCTATTGATTATCCGCATAATGAAACGGTGTGCAAGTACTGCAAAAAATGTTCAAGTATGCACTTTATAATATGTACTGTTCTCTGAGTACAAATATTTCGAATATATATTTTAAATTTAATATTATGTATATACAGGGTGATTATAATTAAAGTCCCACTTTCAAAATGTTGTGAAAAAAGAACCACTCGTCACAATGAGTTCAAATTTGAACTGAAGCTACTTGAAGAAGGGGAAAACGGTTTGGCATAAAAAAAGTCCCCAACAAAATTCCAGCAATTTTTCCCATCCAATTTGGTATGACCTTGCCGTGGTGGATGGGCTTTCCACTAACAGTGTCACAACTGTTGAATGATTTGGAAGTCATTTTTTTCCATCAAAAAACCGAAACAATCAAGAACATTGAACACTACAGCTGGTTTAATGTGCCAAATACGCTGGAATTTATATATCAAAATAGCACTGGCAGCCGAATTCAATTTCTTTATGCCTCTTACAGCGCCGTCTATTAATATACTTTGGAACTTTTTGATTCCATACTGTTTCCTCCTTCTTCAAGTATCTTTAGTTCATATTTGAACTCATTGTGACGACTGGTCCTTTTTTTACACCTTTTTGAAAGTGGGTCTTTAATTATAATCACCCTGTATTTAAAAAAAAAAAAATGGAAGAATAAATATTCAATTATCGGTATTTTAATTTTTCTTAGTTTAAACATTTAAATAATTTAATTTTTGTTCCATTAATTTTTATAATTAAGATGTATTTTTATTAGAATATTTCATTTAGTAACATATGCTTTTTATTGTATTCTAAATTATTTTTATAATAATTGTTATAATTTTTAAATAACAAGATCACGAATGTTTTACAGATCAACAATTGGTGGAAAAATGTACGATGCTTCAACAGATATATAACCAACCTTGCGAGTATGTTTTTTTTTGATTAAAACTTTTTTTACTGTATTTTTATTTATAATACCTAACCATGCCTAACTAACCTTGTATTTTTTTTATTTTTAACCAAATACAAATATCGCTGGATAAATGACTTTATTGTTATAAAGAGGCATTTATTTTTTTAAACAATATAATACAAATTATTGAGTTTTATATAATAATTAATTCACGGCAAAATAATGCAAGTTTAATACTTGAATTATTAAGCAAATGTTTAAAATGAAATTCAAAGTTGTCTTAGCTGCAGCATCTGAAATCGTACTTCCACGTGTATTTTTCGTCCTGATGGCCTATTGGTACCACAGACTTCAGATTCGAATCCTGGAGGTGGCATGGATGTTTGTTTGTAGTTCGGAATCCACGTTAAACTGTAGGTCGTAGTATAGCCTAAAGTGTGTACGAAATGATCGCAGAGGAACGAACCAAACAAAACACTCGCCCTTTATCGGTTCGAAAGTCTAACGGGCGGAAAAAACGTGCAAAGTCCAAAGTCTAACATAAGGTTCAATCCGTGCTTGAAAGGAGAATCTGTAACTTTGAACCCTTCCCCGCTTGCTATATTTTTTTGGGGGAAAACATGATGGATCCTTACTATGGCTGACTTATTTTATAAATAGAGGAATAACAAAATGACTGTATTTAATACATTAAATATATTCTTTATTTATTGCCTTGTATAACATTTATCAAAATAATATTTATGTCTTAAAATAATTGTGGTTCTTATGAAGCATACAGATAGTATGTTATTTGATATTCATACGTTATTGAAATATAAATAAATTTCAGTTTTTTTACTTACACGATGGACGTCGAAGAAAAATTAATCTATTTTGAGCAGAGAGTGGTAAGTTTAAAATATTTCTTTGCCTATTTTATAAGTAAATAAACTTATTTTATATATGTTGGAATAAAAAGTTAAAATTTTATTACTTACCTATGTACTGTGACTTTTGTTAAATAAATATATCTTGGCATATGAATTTCTTTATAAATCTACAAGAAACATGTTTTAAACACAAAAATCATCATGTTCAAAAAATAAAAATACAAATATTATAAAGAAAAATCTTCCTTTATTTATCTTACAAAAATGTAATGGTCTGAAAATTCATAATAAAATGTCGAATTCTATTAATAACATATAACCTGTGCTTACAATGCGATTTTTCAGATGGCAGTTGTAAAAGATAATGTGTTTTTTCTTCTCAATTCAACCACTGGCATGTCCACCTGATTTCTTGTATGGCGATCAGAAAAATTTATAGTTATAGTTACTTAGCTGCTGCAGCAGCAATTACAAAGATTTGCAAAGAGATAATATATTTCAGCTTCCAAGTCTCCAGTCAGAGGTCTGTTTCCAAAGTAGTTTCCACCTTTAATGGAAAACGTGGATAGAAAAATTTGATTGTGAAAGCAATTTTAAATGAAAACCTATCGACGGCACAAGCACTTTTTTAACTAATCATGCGAAATTATTTCAGTATAAACCATTACTTTTTTTAATGCCTTTAGCCGTGATTACTAAATTGCATACATTAACAATTAAGAAAAATGTAACTATGTAGAAAATGGGGCTGTTGCCACTTTTTCTAGTTTATTATTTTAATTTCATAATGAAGAAATCGGCACTTAATCTCTCCCCTTTTTCACCACGACTATATTTTCGCAAAAATAGAAATTTAGCTTTCCACTTGCTTATGGCATCAGACCATTATTATTATTAATAGATTAAGAATTCTATGCTCTTCTAGATAAATCCATATATATTAGGCTATTACAATTTCTAAAATCGTAAATTACTTATTTTATACTGTGTTCATCATTTCACTCATTCATTATTAACTGTATAAAGAAGTCGTATTAAAATAATTGGGAAATGGCAGTTTCCCCATTACGATATTTTTTAAATGTCTTCTACCAAACCAAAAAAATATTTGAAAAGATTAACAAATTTATTAATAAAAAAATCGTCATTTATTATTCATTATCGTTTTATTATTTAAAAACGTTCAATAATTATAAAATTACTATGTGATTTATTGTTTTCCTATTTTTGAAAATCTATATAATTAAATAAAAAAAATTATTAATTTTTAGGTAGCGAAATCTATTGGACTTGATGAAGTAAGTATTACGGGCATTTATAACTAGTCAATATCCTTTGTAATAAAATACACATAATTAAAAATACTTATCTTGATTCTTCTTGTTTTCAGAAAATAGTTGAAAAAATAAAAGGAGTAAGTATGGACTATTTCTTAATTTATTCAACAACAAAAATTACTTCAATTTTAAAAAATATTAATTGCTTGAATTTTAACTTTTCGAAATATTTATTGACCAACATAGCATTAAAAAGTAGCATTTATTAGTAGCGCAGCATTTATTGACCAACCACATTCCAGTTCTTTTATTTCTATGCTATCAATATCCTCTCTCCTCCTGAAAACATTTGATATTTCCCCTTAAATTATAATCAATTCAACATAGAAGATGGAAAAAAAAAAAGATTGTATTCCATGTCTTTTTAAGTTCTTTTCTTCTATTCTATATTTGTGTCACTTTTTCTTGTTACCTCATTTAGTTTGCAGAATCTATAGAACACCAGCTTTCAAATTATGTTGTTTTGTTGTTTCTTATCCCACTTGGCTGGCCAAGCCCACAAGCCCGTATGGACTCATGATTGAAGGGGAAGGAAGCAGCTTCTGTTGTGATGGAGTACCCGTAGGTAGAAGCCTGACTTTTGCTCCGTGACGCTCTTACAGTCATAGACCGGGACCTACGGCTTAAAGTGGATTCCGAACCACTACAAACATCCATGGCACCGCCGGGATTCGAACCCGAAACCTGTGGCACCGAGCGCCAGAGCGCTAGACACTCGGCCATTCAGGTCCCAAAGTTGCCAACGGCACGCAGTGTTCCCAGGTGGTCACCCACCCAAGTACTGACCGCGCCCAATGATGCTTAACTTCGGTGATCTAACGAGAACCGGTATATTCAGCATGGTACGGCCGTTGGCAGCTTTCAAATTATTCTGAAATAATGTTGTTTGAGATCAGTATTTGGACACTATTTTCAAATGTGAATATTCATTTTTAAAAGAGAAAAGAATTTAAAAAAAAACAAAAAACATTTTAATATAATTTTAATGTAAAAACTTTTGTTAAGTTATAATTAAATTATTAATGGAATTATGCTTTTACGGTTGATTTATTTTATTAGAAGAAGAAAATAAATTTTGCTTTAAATTTCTGAACAGAAATTTGTAAACTTTAACTATTTTTCCTAATTCGTTTCTCTTAAATAATTTTTTAAATTTTAGTTTTTAATTTTGTCCTTTTTAGTTATGAAAATCAATATGATTATAATTAAAGTCCCACTATCAAAATACTGTAAAAAAAGAACCCCTCGTCATAATGAATTCAGAGTTGAACTAAAGATACTTGAAGAAGGGGGAAACGGTATGGCATCAAAAACAGTTCCATCAATTTTTCCCATCCAACTTGGTAGGACGTTGCCGTGGTGGATGGGCTTTCCACTAACAGTGTCACAACTGTTCCATGACTAGGAAGTCATTTTTTTCCGTCAAAAAACCAAAACAATCGAGCACATTGAATACTAAAGTTGGTTTATTGTGCAATTCACGCCAAATTCATTGTAATTTCGATTCAAAATATCACTGAAAGGCGAATTCATTCTTTATGCCACTTACAGCGCCATCTATTAATACACTTTGGAACTTTTTTTGATGCCGTACCGCTTTCACCTTCAAGTATCTTCAATTCAAATTTGAACTCATTGTGACGAGTGGTTCTTTTTTTTACAGCATTTTGAAAGGGGACTTTAATTATCATCACCCTGTATTTTTATTAACATGTGTACAAATTCTTTGTTTTCGTATTTTCAGCATAACTGCACCAGTGAAAAGATTTGGTCTAAAAAGTAAGTTAATTAGTTTTTTTAAGCTAGTGGATGGCATTATTGAAATGCAGCTATGCAAATAACATTTCAATGTTATTTCAATAATCTTTTCTTTTTTTTCAGTTGTCAAACCGTAAGGATTGAACTAGTGTTTGATGATTTTGAAATAACAAATTTAACATACAATCCAAAATATGAGGTGAGAAATACATTACTAAGTGATAAATTATAAATAATGATTATTATAAAGATTTATGTAATAAATTATTCGTGCCCATTGTTGATATACCTTCTATTGGCATACACAACATTAGCGCAAATTAAAACAGTATAACATAGCAATGAAAATAAAATGAAGTAATTTATTTAAGACTTTTTTTAAGATACACCATTCTATCCATAATACCATCAATGAAGACAAATTCTCTTACTACTCCTGCTGCCATACAGTCCCAAACGAGGACGGATCCACCTCCATATTTAACCGTCTTTTCGGTGCTCCTAGGATCTAGTTCTTTCCCAACTTCCCTCCATTCCCGTTCGTAGCTCCCGTACAGATTAGAGGCCTGATGGCCAATTGGCTAGCGCTCCGGCTTTTGGTACAAGGTTCGAATTTTGGCTGTGGCATGGAAGTTTGTGAGTGCTTCTGAAGCCACGTTAAACTGTAGTTCCCGGTCTGTTTAGCCCTCGTGCGCACAAAATCACCCAAGAGCGATAAACCAAACTACAGATTGAATTTTCTCTAAGTGTTCAAGAATGATTCCGGTTTTGAAATATGATTTTTTGCAAAAGATTTATTTTTCTATTGACGCAACTAATGAGTGGCTTTCTTATTGGAATATGGCCCTGAAATCCTGCATTATGAAAAACGTCCAACAGTTAAGCTGAAACATTTCTTTCCCAATTTCTGAGGATATCGACGATGCAAGTTTTAGGGCACTTAACTTCGGATTTTTCTTTACTGAACGCATAATCTTCCTCTTTGCGGTAGTGCTTAAAATTTCCTTACGTCCTCTTCTTGGAATACTGGCCACAAATCTAAATTTCTGACAGTTATGAATTATTTTTTAAACACAACCATGACTTTTTTCAATCATCTCAATTTCTCGAAGATATTTGCCACCTTTTGATCACTAAACAATATTCCATTCTAGAAATTTCCCTCCTTGAGCTCATTACGATATTTTAAGATTGAAAAACAGTTACATTCATGAAAAATTAATATGTTTATAGTCTTCATGTTCAACTGTAATAATACTTTAAAGAATTTTTTTTTAAAAAGTGGCAAAAAGCTTACAATTGTTTATACATTTGCCGGAAAAACATATCACAGAAATTCGTTAAAGTTTCATATTCATTTCTTTTATGAAAAAAAGAAGGGAAGAAATTTTTTTCTTTTTTTGGGTTACGTAGGTGGAGAGACAGGGCAAGAGTATCAACACTGCAAAATTTGCTTATTTTGAAGTAATGTTAGCTTGTTATTCATAAAATATTTCAAGCTTTCGAAGTGTATACTCAATTTTGGAACCCACCGTGTTCAAGATCATACTTGTGAAACCTTTATTTAGAGCCAGTGAAGCAGACCTTGAGTCAGAAGATAATAAACTAATTAATGATTGGAATTACTATCTTGTTATTTGTTCCATTCATTGAATAGTAAAAATAAACTAACAATTAAATGGTGAAGTTTGAAAATCCATTGCGCTTTGCAGCTCGGAGGAAAAGAAAACTTTCATGATTTGCCAGTGGTTTGGTTTGTCGCTCTACGGTCATTTTTCGCACACTTTAGGCTAATTATACAGGGACCTACAGTTTAACGTTGATTCCGAACCACGAAGAAACATCCATGCACCTCCAGGATTGGAACCAAAAGCCAGAGCGCTAGGCAATTGACCATCAGTGCTCCACTGGCAAATCAATGGCCTAACGGTTTGTAGGAGTTTAAATATTAAACAGTTTTCAATTGAAATATGAAAGTAGATCTTTATTTTTACTCGGCATATTTCATCTTTATAGAAATTGGTAACAAAATCTATAATTTATTTTATCTTTAAATTCTTTTATGCATTAGTAGAGTATATATACATGAGCTCAATACGTATATCCATTAAACACTTTTTTTGAACATCAAATCCTGTATGAGCTGGGTTTACGCAAAGTTTACATTTGGTGTAAGTATAGCCATGCTTTTTCTGTATGTAGTATATTACGGTTTAATAATATTTTATATAAATATGTTATCAGATTTATTATATTTATCCAATCAGATTTAATAAATATTAATCTATATTAATGTAATGAGTTTAATCTCCACTTGATTGAATTAATATAACGCTGGATATCAATTACAAAATTTTAATTGTCTATGACAACAATTTCTTTGAAGTTTTATTTTTTCTCCCCCAGAGTCTGGAGCTATTCAGTGTTATTGGAGGATACATGGGAATGTATCTCGGAGTTTCTATTGTAGCAGTATACGATTTTACCGAGAAAATATCAGTCGCGCTATTCAAGTTCATTAAAAACAGAAGGGCCAAAAAGGACAAAACGAAGAAGCACGTGTTTCGGATTCAGCTAGAGAAAAATGAAAGCACCCTTTTATCTAGATCCGGTACTTCTTTAAGACGCAGGCAATAAACAGAAAATTAAAAGTTTTATGCAGATACTTTAAACATATCTACAAAATTATACATGTTAAATAAACCTAAAATTGCAAATATTGTTTGTGGGATTTTGTCATTTTTGTTGCTGCACACAAACTATTCACCAATAATTGCTGTGATATTGTTTACGGATTTTTCAACTTTAAAAGAACTTTCTAGAACAGGGATTGGCGAACTGCGAGCCAACTGCGGCCCGCGGATAGAATTTCAATTTGTCGCTCCAAGGCAAATTAAAAGAAATATATATAAATATATATCCATCTCCTTTTCTACTTCGATGAAATATTTTTTTTCTACCTTTTTTTGGAAGAACTAATTATCTTTTTACTTTCTCTATTTTTGTTCTACAAAACATAAATTGATGGAAATAGCAAGCACAAACAGCTTTTAATCGGCTATGTGTTAAATAACGGAAGTTATTTGTTAGTTTAACTCGTTGATGCCAATCTACAGCTATGAGTTTTACAAATCATTATCGAAAGTAAGTTTTCCAAATTTAATATCTCACGCCCAGTAAATCAGTGCTATGTTTACTTCATCTTATATATGTGAACAAGTGTTTTCAACTATCAACCTTAGTCTACTTCTGAAAGAATTATTTCTGACAGATGAACATTTTAGCCTCGTTCCTTAGAATCAGTACATCTCGCTTCGAACCTCAATATAAGGAAAATTTAGAAATGAAACCGCAATTTCATTCATCTCATTAACATTTAAATTGTAATACTTGTATATTGTTTTTAAAATTTTGGTGGGCCAAAATAAATTTTCCTAAACTTTTTTTTTTTCCCCCGATTTTTGGCCCGCGACCGAAAACGTTTGCCCATCCCTATTTCTAGAATATTTAAATTAACTACATGATCTTACATTTTCAAACGTAACAGAGATTAATAATTCCATAACAAACAATAATAGTCATCTAAATAAATTACCCAATGTATGAATTGCCTGGAATTAAGATTATTCATTAAAATATTTATTTGAAAATACATATGAATCATATATACATTTTGACAAACTATAAAACAATGGTAAATCCCCGAGTTCCTCTTAACGTCTACATTTGAGCATTTCTAATCACATCAGAAAATGCGTCTAATTTTAACAATCAGACAAGTTAGAAGAGATAACATTTCGCATTACCAAAATCTGTATGTAAAATCTGTAGTTGAAACCAAATTGGCTTTATCCCATTTCGCACAATATAGAACTATTATATTTTCCCATAGCATTTGTCAGAACATATATGTGAAGCTATACCCACATATTCTCCGATTCTATGCCGTCCAAACATTTGGATTTTATTCGTAGGTCCAACTAGAATATTTTTGTCCTAAGCAAATTCAATGTCCAGAAAGGATCCATTACATTGTTGACTAGTTGAATAACTTGTCATTCGTGGAAGACTTATTTCTTAAGCCATATATATACACATGCCTTTCGAATCTTGAAATTGCCTTTGGAATGGTAGACTGAATTTGAAGTTATTTACACGGAATAGTATATTTGTTCCGATGTGGGTGTTCGATTCGCCAGTGCTCCAGGCGCAATTTCCATGTACGTCGGTGGCAGTTGCATATCTGGAGGAAGCGTCTCGTACTGAGGAGGTTTCGAAAATCCATCGAAGTCTCCATAGCAAGCAAGTGGCGTATGCGTTCGGTTGTGCAAATGATTTCCTCTTGGTGAAGGGCCAGGTATAGGAGATACACCGAAACTAGGAAGCCAACTTCTACTCCCAACTGAAAACAGAAAATTCAAATTAATAGCTTGTAATTTCTGAATCATAGGTAGTCTTCGGGTTGCGATGACTACAAATTTACTAAAATTTAATTTTGAAGCGCATATATCATAAATACCAATCATTTTTGAAGACACAATACAAAATCTCTTAATGCATTACTTTTCCATTAAAATGTCGTTTTTTACCAAACCTTAATATTAAAGCAAAATCTAATGCAATAAATTCGAAAATGGCATAACGACAATTATGTTTCAACAGACTGTCACCAGACGGCAGAAACCCTTCCTGAAATCCATCACCCGCTCTTATTTAACAGAGGACATCCCCCGTACCTGATAGAATGTCTCCATTTGTCGGGACATCGCTAGTCTTTCTACTAGAAGGATTATCAGACACGATACAGATAGAGTCCCTAGAACTTGAGAAATAACCAACATCCCCCATTCTTTTAAAAATTTAAATAAAATCTGAAATTCATGTATCTACTTAATTGCTATCGAGTATTACATTGATCAATAAAAAACTTCCGAGTTCTAATGATGGGTACCAAAAATAAAGTTACGATCGAACATTTTTTTTTTTTTTTTTTTTTTTTTTTTTTACATTTGTGAATTAGAGAAATGTTACATTTGTGTTATATTCTCTGTATAAAAGTATTGCACTGAATTTTTATCAGCAGAAAATTATATCTTCTTACTCAAATTCAAAAATTCGTTTATTCTGGTGACTAATACTTGTTCTAGCCCAGTACACGTACGAAACAAAAAAAAAATTTCAGCTAACATGACTCTTTCTCATCGGTACGACAAAAAATCTATTACAAATTAGATGTTGGCAGCCACTGAGGGAAAAACCTTCAAGTATGGCATATTGCAGAGAAATAATGATTTGCAACAAAACATTAGCCGATGAAGGAAACGTGTTAGAAGCCCATTTATGGCATATTGCAAACAATATTCATAACATATTGCAAGCAAAAGAAATGCGTTCAAGACAGTAAAATTCAAGAAACATTAAATAAATAGTTTAAAAATAATTTACCGCTTCTCATTTGGACATTTTGAGCCACATCAGTGCTCGGAGTTTCGGTTGTCTTCGAGAGTTCTCGTGCGAGCATCCACATCTTCATGGCGATGTACATCATCACTACCTGGAAATCAGTTTGTCAATTCATGTCTCAAAACTTTTTAGTGCAAATAAATCATTTTAAAAGACAAATTTGAGATATTATAAAAATGTTAATTGAAATACACCATTGTATATTGTGTATATTTTTATTCAAATTTTATCCCAAACAGACTTTGAAAAATTAAGTATTTTTTCCTGCTTTAATATTGAATTTATGCCAGAAAATCAAAGGCATGTTTCAGTTTTACAATTTTTTTTTTACTTCTAAACCCAATATCTGGAAGAATATTACCATTTTATAGTGTCAAATATGTTTACATGCAAGTGAAATACATCTTCTCTTCTTTGTATTGAAAAGTAATTGATTTACAAAAAGATACCCTTAATATAAAACTTCGATATTAGTATAATAAAAATTTTAAAAAATAAAATGTAATATTTGTAATTTTTAGGTACATTGCTTTAATCGTTTATCAAACTAAACTTTATAAGCCTAGAGCACAGAGAGAAAAGGAAAATTCCACATAAAATGGAAAAAAAAATGCAAATTTTCTTAAAAATTTTGCATCTAAAATTTATGAGTTTATCCATTAGTATATTAAATATTTTTATATTTGTTTAATAAATTTAAAACCAATTTCAAACTCTTCAAAATTATGATACAGAAAAGTTCAATAAAACTTTCTTATCTGAAATAACGTACGATGGGTACTTTCACTGCAAGATATAAATTCAAAACAATGCCGGAATCTTTATCAATCCTTTTGATAGTAATGCTTCTCGATTGCACCACGTGGCGATAATCTTATTTATTCTGAATGAAATTTAGAGAATGAAATTTCTAGAATCCTTGAGAATATTAATGTTCTATTATATGACAAATAGTGGGATTTGTTCACATGATTAACAGATTACTTCACGCAAAAAAAAAAAATTTGTATTATAGCAGTTCAGTTAGTTAGTTGAGGAATACCTCAATGTACATATTGAATTAAAAAATAGTTAAAAATTGAATACAATATGAAATAAAATTTCACGACGTACTTTAAGTTTTAATTGAGGTTGCATGCAAGACGTTTGCTGCATATTATTGCAGTGGTTTTCAAACTATGATCATCGTCAATGCATTTTTCCCCAAGGTGATTGAATTTAAAAAGTGGTATGAAAATATTTGTATTACACTAAATTAAAACCTTCCTATCAAATTACTACAATTGGGAATAACTACCTTTTAAAAATTCCTATAAATTAATAATATCAATGAACAGTATGGTCTCATTTAACATTCGTTGATCTCTAATTGGATGAATAGCAAGATATCTGAACAATGACGCCAGATATCTTCAGATGACTCAATGACGCCTTGGTTAACGACGACCTCAACGATGTTCTTGGTTAACGACGATTTCTTGTAAGAGAAAACTACTGGCATTGGTTAACGACTTTAAACATTTTGGGTAAAAAAAAAATTTCTATGAAATGGAACCCAAGCACATCTGATGGTGTCATAACTTTAAATCTATTCGATTGAAAGCCTATGCAGTTTTTTTTAGAATATTTGAAATTAGTGATAGTAGCAAAACAATACTAGACATATTTTTCAAAAATTCCGAAAACACTTTGAAATTTGCATTTTTGATGTGGTTGTAAAAAGGAGCCGCTTTTTGGTTAAAGACAGAATTATTTATTTCTTTTTAACCAAGACACTACTGCACTGTATTTCATACGTTTTAGTTCAGTTTTCTTAAATAGTTCAAGAAGTCTCGATATTTACTTAACAATACTTCTGATACAAATGTCAACAGATAGAACATGAAATGCATAAAAAACCTTAACATTATGCAAAAGTATTATTTCAGATTTTATTTTGCATGTCGGTTAGTAGTTGCACGTTTAAAACTCGCTGCCATTCAGGGAATCTTCCAAGAACAGCTGAGAGTTGGGTAGTGAAAAATCTTATGAAAAAATGTCAACAATCATAAAAACAGGAACTTCATAGCAGAGTGTTAGCATAAAGCGATATAATTATTTTCATTTCTTAAAAACTAAAAAATTCAAGATGTAAAATAAAACTTACCTCTACCAAGATTATACCAACCAGAAGGCCAGCTACTGGTAGCGAGTAATTCAACACCAAATTGTCTAAAGTAGCAGGGCATTCCTGCAATTGTATAATAAAAGCATTACAACAAGTTTTTTTTTTTTTTTTTTCGCTTTTATACTAAACTTTTAAACAAATTCTATACTTACATTACTGCACTCTAACCGAGTAACGTAATTCTGAACCTAAAATAACAATAATGGATTTAGATTAAGTAGGAAATAAACATTAAGATTAGATTTAGATTTTAGACACTTTTTTTAGATTTAGGTTGGATGTATCTACCAATAGATGGCGCCAGATGGAAGAGGAAAATTTCAACTTTATTTATAAATGACTTTCTGCGATATAGTGAAAAAAAAACTAGAAATTGACTTTAAATTTTTTTTTTTTATTACTTGTTCTAATATAGATTGTTATATATCAAAGATGGGCCGAGTGGCTAACGCTCTGGTGCTCGGTACCACAGGTTTCGGGTTCGAGTCCCGGCGGTGCCATGGTTGTTTTGCAGTGGTTTGGAATCAACTTTAAAAAGTAGGTCCCGGTCTAATAGGATCGTAGAGCGTTGCGGGGGCATTGTTACTCCGCGTCCGTAGCTTATCTTCAAGTTACACGCGCCCCCTGGGTAATGCAAAGTGAGTACGTCTGTGCAGCACTTGCCTTAAGGCATCCAAGACGTCCATGTCTGTGTTTGCCAGCTGCATTAGAAAGAAAGATGTTTAGAGAGATGAATGTATCAAAATCATTTTTTTTTTTATTTAAAAAGTGATGGTATTACTTCAATATTTTATTGTTTGAAATGTAAAATGCCTAAATACAATTATTATTTTCTAATAATGCTTAACAGTTAAACATTTATTACTGTGCCCAAAAAGTAAAACCCAATTTTAAATTTTAATTTCCCGGAAATATGGAATTTCAATTTTTTTCTTTTTTAGATTGTTGGCACTGTCCTTGTTATCTGTGTGAAATTTCACGTCAAAATATTCAATAGTGTTTCAGTTACGCTTGGTTTTGTGAGACGCTAAAACTGATTCCGGCGATTTTTGAAATGTCTGAATTAATTGAGCAAAGAACTTGCATTCAATTTTGTTTGCGAAACGTATAGAATGTTGCAGAAGGTATTCGGTGAGCATTCGTATATCAGAAAGAAATGTTTAGAAGTGGTATAAACAATTCAAAGAAGGCAGAGAACGCGATGAAGACGAAGAGCCTTCTGATCGACCTAAACCGACGAAGCTCACGTCCAAATAAATTAAAGATTTGGTGTTTGCAAATCGTCGATTTACAATTAGAGACCCTGCTGATGATGTTGGAATTTCAAAAGGATCGGTCAATTCCATTTTAAAAGATGTTTTGGGCCTCAAAAATTGCAAAATACCAGTGGCATTCAAATGGTGAAATAAAGTAATCAAATTAATATAGTTGGTAACCGATATACACAATATACAGGGCGATTATAATTAAATTCCCACTTTCAAAAGAACTTCTAGTCACAATGAGTTCAAATTTGAACTGAAGATACTTGAAGGGGGAAACTGTATAGCAACAAAAAAGTTCCCAAGTGTACTAATAGATGGCGCTGTAAGCGGCACAAAAGTGAATTCAGCTGTCACTGATATTCAAATCGAAATTACAATGTATTTGGCATGAGTTGCACATTAAACCAGCTGTAGTGTTCAATGTGCTTAATTGTTTCGGGTTTTTTTGACAGAAAAAAAAATGACTTCCAAGTCATTCAACAGTTGTGACACTCTTAGTGAAAAGTGCGTCTACCACGACAATGTCATACCAAATTGGATGGGAAAAATCGGAACTTTTTTTATGCTTTACCGTTTCCCCCTTCTTCAATCAACAACTGAAACAATAGAATTAAATTTTCAGTAAAATTCATGAAAATGAACTTGAGAATGGCGCAAACCGACTATAGGCTAATTGTTCATCGATTTTCTATTTGACGGCTTCTATTCGCTTACAATTTCTCGTACTACTAGTTGGACTTGATCTAGCCGTAGACTAAATCAAATCCACAAGCCCAAGACTTCAAAAAAAATCAAACAAGATGAGGATTAATGTTTACATCATCTATGTCAAGACCAGCACATTCCGATAGGTGTTCGGGAGATTTGGTTTGGTTTGGTTAGTCGCTCTACGGTCATCTTGTGCACACTTTGGGCTAAACAGACCGGGACCTACAGTTTAACGTGAACTCTGAAGGTGTTCGGGAGAGGCTTATTCCGAGTTACAAGTAAGGTTTTTTGCAGTTTATCAAAAGAGACTCAATGTGTCCACTTGCAAGCCTACTATTGGTGTTGTGGACGACTAGGGGAGAATCTAACGAATTTTCCCCATAGCTGTTGGTTTGAAATTTTTTTTTATCTCTGAACAACTCTTAGAAGTTCAAAGAAACATTTGATTTGGTACATAAGACGTAAGATTCCTTGATTCTTTGATTTAATTTTCTTGATTCCTTGGCCAAAAGATCGGCAATATCATTGCGATGGAGTCCAATGTGGCAATAGATTTCAACAGCTTTAGCATTGCATTGAAAATAGATTTCGTTCTGTTGGGAAAGCTGTCTAAGAGTTTAGAATTGAAACAAGTAACTGGACTCAAGTCACCGATAAAACAGCTAAGTACTGGATCACACTACAACTATCTGATAAGATCTAGATATCTGTGGATGATGCAACAGATTTAATCTTGTTGAGTGAATAATATAAAACCTAAAAAACTGTTAATCACCAGCATATTATGAGAATTGAAAAACTACGCAAAATCGACACAACTTTAAATGGTAGACCTTTCAAAAAAGTTAATTTTACACAAAATTTTTTTATATAGCCACTAAAACTTTATTGCTAAGTATAAAGTATTTACAGAGTATGGAATATT
Organism: Caerostris darwini; assembly: GCA_021605075.1. Lineage (NCBI taxonomy): Eukaryota > Metazoa > Arthropoda > Arachnida > Araneae > Araneidae > Caerostris > Caerostris darwini. The sequence continues at coordinate 1,446,720 of BPLQ01002337.1, read as the reverse complement.
TTATAACAATATAAGCAAGTCATCAATTTAAAAAGAATCGAACACTTGTTACAACACAACTTTCTTGTATCTGTACTAGTGCTTCATTTCGATTTGTTATATATGAAAAATCAGTAAGGAATATGGCGATATATTTAAAAAAATTTCAGCAAAAAAAAATTGTAAAATAGTTAAATCTTCACCTACTGTATTTCTTACTATCAGGAGAGTAGCGCCAGCAGCAAATTCCATTATCACAATGAATCCCATGGCTCCAAAATACTGAAAACCAATAGAATTTTATTGAGTTTTTCTACGCATTATAGAAAAATGAATGTCTACAATTTCTATAAATTAAGATTACGTATATATAGCAAAAAGATTGAATATTTAAAATCAATTACATTTGATATAAGCTTTTAAATCGATCCATAAATTTAATAGTTTTATCACTGATACAGAAACATGTGTTGAAAAGCCACTATAATATGACAGCAGTGTTTCTCTGTAGAAAACAAAGTACTTTAATACCATAAGAACGGAAATCAGGAAACCCGCATCCTTGCGGAAATATTGAATTTAAAAGCTATCTAATGCAAATCACTATATTGCGCAGTGCACCTTAGAAGTCTTACCAACGAAAAACAAAATTCAAATTGTGCAAAGTTCTGAAGATCTAGAGACATTAGTTCTTTAGACATTCGACTTTATTCGTCAGCATACTCTCCTTCAAAAGTGATACGTTCATTCCAACTCTTCTAATTTTTCGATGCCTTTTTTGTAGAACGATTTGTCTTTGCTATCAAAACAGGCCTCAGTTTCGGCAATTACTTCTTCATTTGAGGCAAATTTCTTTCCCTGAAACATCTTTTTACGTCTGTAAAAGCCAATAGTTCCTGGGGAGTCAGATCTGGGTAGGGAAGCAATCAGAAGCGTAATTCATTCAATTTAACCATAGTTTTCATCGACTTGTGATACGGGGAATTGTTTCGGTGAAACACTTTTTCCTTAATTTCTAAACTCAATCGATCCAATAACGAATGTAATATTATCTATTGATAGTTTTATCTTTCTCAAGATAGTCGATGAACGAAATATCATGCATGGCCCAAAATACGGACGCCTTAATTTTGCCTGCTGATTTGTCAGTTGTTGGACGATTTGGACGGACTTTCCCTTACGGCTGTCCACTCAGTTTACGATCATTTTGATTTAGGTGTATAGTAGTGGATCCATGTTTAAACCATTGTCACATACCGATGCAAGAAATCTCATTTGAACAGCTCCAAACAGCTCTCTGAATCGTCCACGTGTTTTCTGTCCGGTGTGAGCAAACGCGGCACCCACTTCGAAAGCAACTTAAGCTTGCTCAAATTTGTGTAAAATTATAACAGCATTCTTACAGCATTAGCCTTTTTTGTAATGCATCTCAATCTCATAGAAAATTAAAATTTCATTTTCCCTTTTTATAAACAAAGATGGTACACTTACATATAAACAATTTTTATTTCCTTGGTTGATTTGTCGCTCTACTGTCATTTTATGCACACTTTAGGCTAATTAGACCGGGACCTACAGTTTAATGTGGATTCCGAACCACTAACAAACATCCATGTCCGCACCATGATTCGAACCTGAACCTGTGGTACTAAAGGCCAAAGTGCTAGACAATTGGCCACTAGGCTGCGAAGATTTCCTTGAAGAGAGATACGCAGTCTAGAAATTATCTGCAGTTTTAAAAATGTACATCACTTAAGAACACTAGAGGCTTTAAATTCGATGACATTAAATTTAAAGAGTTTCTAAAATTCTCTGCAATATTCCGTAAAGCATAGTTTTTCCTTAAAATATAAACTTTGCTTAGTTATTAACATATAGTGTTTTAGATTAGTGTTTTAAACTTTTAAAAAATGATAAGTGTATTAAATTTCACTGGATGAAACCGATTCTATGAAGATTTCACAGATTTGCATGGTAACTAAGCCTCTTTATGCGTTTGTTATTAGAACATTATCTGAGGAAATGACCATGTTTTACTCCATAAACTTAAGATTTGAATAATTGTATCGATAACAGTGGATCCAATTACTGTATAACAAAAAAAATTGTATTCTGCGAAACTTTACCGAGTGTTCTACGATTTATATTATTATGCTACTTTTTAACAGAAATGCGTTTCATTAAATATTTCAATATTCTTAGAAGTTCTAAGAGTTTAAAAATCTTGAAGATCACTGCTTTATGTACTTCATTCAAAAATGCAATTCTAAGCCAAAATTGGTACGAAACAAATTTTTAAGTCCTTTTAAAAAATGAATTTCTTATCAGGAAAAATACATTTACTTACTAGATTGAAAACGTAACGCAACAAACGTATGAATAAATTATAAAAACCGTGGAATAACTCAGCCCCATTTTCAAAGCGCGAAATTCATTTCAGATATAAAAAGTCATGTTTCATATCAGTCTTTCAGATATAACAATCATATTGTATTTGAAAAGACATGCAATTGCTTTGAATATCGATTATTAGATATAACTTATCCCAAATAATCACCGAATCGTAAAATGCAATAAACGTTTGAAAATACTGACCAGAAAAAAGAACCATAGTGATTCTATACAGGCAAATCCTACGCCAGTAACTCCAGTGACCAAGATAAAGAAGCCTGCGGCTATGACTGCCTTGATTGCTCCAGCAATGGGCGATATAGCTATGAACGGCAGTGAAGAAAGCAGCTGTTGCATGTTAATACCCAGTATGAAGACGGCCATCCCAACGAACTAGAATGTACAGGCATAGAAAAATACAATCTACGTGCAAGATGTCATATTTAAAAAAAATGGCATAATCAAATGCAATAAATATTCTAAAATAGTTTATTTTATAGTAAACTTCTTTAAAGCCTTCAAGCTGAAATTTAAGGTTAACTTCGTTATCAAATTACCCAATCCTGTTCACTTTGCTTGTTAACTTTGGTAATTGTAGTAAGTGAATGGTGCTACTAACATCAAATGCGAATCGTGCTACTAACATCAAATGCGAATTTAAAACGAAATAGTAGATTAGAAGAATTTTTTTCTAAACTTTTTCTATAAGTTCATCACAATCTATTTTTCTGAAGGTTTCATTTTCGATGCAAAAGATGCTTAATGAAGACGACCTCGTCTGGATCATTGTGCTTCTTAATTGTTTTTTTGATATTTTTTTAAATGACCTTTCCCCAGTACAATTAGTGCCTATTAAACTGAGAAACAGCCGTAAGATTGATTCCACATTGGGGAACCACATTGAGTATTTTCTATGAATATTATTCGATACAAATCTGTATGCGATAATGGAGAATTTTTTGAAGGATTATGCGTTTGAATGTAGGTTCCTTTCGATGTTTAGGCTAACTAGGCTTCAGCCTAGGGCCTCTAGGAAAATCCGGCCCAGAATAGCATAGAATCTTGATAAATGGAAAAATCTAGCTGCCAAAAGCTTGTATGCAATAGAGAAGTTTTAAGCAACATATTATAAAATGTTATCTTTAAGTTGATTGTATTTAATAATCATAGAATTTTAGTAGCTCTCCCAGTTACGCCAAAGTTAAACCATTTACCTAAAATACACCGACTACCATGCTAATTTGAAATATATTTAACTCTGTTTTAAAGTACACAGTTATCAAATATATTCAACTAACTCTGACATGCTTTACTATTTAAATGCAAGATACGATAAACTGCATGAAATGAACTGAAGTTTTTTGTTATACATCTGCTCTTGTAATTTCCACAATAGAATACATGCTACTAACATTATATTACAAACTGAAAAATCGATTGCAAATAAAATCTTTTCATGAGACGAACTTATAATCTGGATACATGATTCCACGAACAGATGAAGTACAATTTAACCTTCATGTCAATGTAAAAACTTGTAAACACAATCAATTTAGAGTTTAAAAATTGGCAAGTAGATAAAATCCATGTTTAAAAGCAATTAAATTAAAAATCTCAATGATAAAGCGAAGATTAACATAAAAAATGATGCAACAAAATAATATTTCTTATTGATATTAATCGTTTTATGCAGAATTGTAGAAAAACAATTTTGAAACGAGGTTAACAAGCCTTCTTACCAGAAGACCAATGTTGGTACTGACAAGGAAAGTCTTGTAGCGGTAGGGATTGCAAGCCATTTTCAAAATTCATCAACAATGGAAGTGTCAAACTGCGTGAAGAAAGTCAACATGAAGATTTTGAAACTATATACAAGTGAGAAATTTCTTACGGTCGCCAGTTAAAAAATTGTCCTCCCACCCCATCCTCCCCAGCATTCACCTAACCATAAAAGACCTAGATGACTGGGCGGTACAGAACATAATTGCTTTTAAATTAAAAGTTAGAGAGATATTGTAAATAGTGTGTTAACTAAGACAGATAAAATCAAAACTCGTCAAAGTGCAAACAAGTAATAGAAAAAAAAAATTTTTAAGTTAATTCCCTCTTTTTTTTCACTATATTGCAGAAAGTCCTTTATAAATAATTTTCATTCATTTTTTTAAGTTTATCTGGCGCGATCTATTGGTAGATATATGTAACTTAAATCTAAAAAAAACTTTAATTAATTAATTAAATTTACTTAATGAATTAATATTTGAAAAAAAACTGTATTAACATCAAATGTCATCCACTACAAATTTAAAAAAAAATGCATTTGAACTTGAGCGGATGAATAAAAAGTATTTTATGAACGATTGAAAATTTGAACAAGATATATATAGGGAGAGTGTGAGCTAATAGAAGGAATTGAAAAAGGTTGTCTACAACGGGGAGGATCACGATAAATCTATAGATCCCACCTCTGGATTCATAGAGGACGAGCAGTAAGAAGCGCATCATTCAGCAATCCCTCCTCCCAATTGTTCCAAATTGAGGTGGTACCAAAGTGGATATGGTGCTGCAACCTTAGATCTTCACGTTGCACTCTAGGTAATGGTGAATCTACAAATTATCTGCCAACGGCCGTACCATGCTGAATATACCGGTTCTCGTTAGATCACCGAAGTTAAGCATCATTGGGCGCGGTCAGTACTTGGGTGGGTGACCACCTGGGAACACTGCGTGCCGTTGGCAAATTTGGGACCTGAATGGCCGAGTGTCTAGCGCTCGGTGCCACAGGTTTCGGGTTCGAATCCCGGCGGTGCCATGGATGTTTGTAGTGGTTCGGAATCCACTTTAAGCCGTAGGTCCCGGTCTCCTATGACTGTAAGAGCGTCATGGAGCCAAAGTCAGGCTTCTACCTACGGGTGCTCCATCACAACAGAAGCTGCTTCCTTCCCCTTCAATCATGAGTCCATATGGGCTCGTGGGCTTGGCCAGCCAAGTGGGATAAGAAACAACAACAACAACACAAATTATCTACGATACCAATGGCGAAAAAATTCGGATCAAATATCTAGCTTTGCAAAATAACAATAACGATAAATTCCTCACACTATTTTTTTTGTAAAACCCAAGAAAATCTTCTCACAATCAATCTAAAGAAAATTTTGTCTTTCTAATCGCATTATTTTAATGGAACGTCGATGATTGAGTGCATCAAGTATTTTTGTTAACATCTTACAAGTCGTTGATCAAAATATCGATTCGAACCCAAACTACAAAACATATTTCTTTAATTTTAATACCCATTATAAAAATCGGAAAAGAAAGAAAAGTGCGTAATAAATTTAGTAATAAAATAGTTTTGAACCGATAGTGATATGAATTTGTACAATACCATTGTAATCCTGATATCCTCTGTTGAAACCTAATTCCACCTTGAAAACGGTTTAGTGTCATTCTACCATAGCTCTAGCCAGATTCCATAATAACATAACTATCTCGATAAATTAAAATGTGGTATCGGAAAGTCTTTTTTGGATAAATTGAGATAAAGCAGTAGCAGCTAGCATACATCTCAAAGCATCAAGTCAAGTACAAATGCCGAAGGAACAAACTCGATTCTGTACTCGAAGTTGTTTTAAGATTATTTTATTATTTGCATTGTAAATATAACAAGATTACATAAATTACTTTATATTAAAAACCGGTTTTTTTATTTTTTTATAAGTTGTTGATATTTTTTTTATCTCATCAAGCAAAAACGTTTTTTTTTTTTAAAGTAATTATTGTCAAATGGTATTTTTTCATATGCATATGCTATATCTGATTGTAACAATTACAATCAAACGTTGCATCAAAATAGAAATTCCAGTTTACAATCAAAACAAAATATTCTATGAGAACAAAAAAAAAAACTGTATTCGAAATAGAATATTCTATTAGAATTCTCCTCATGAATTTTTTTTTTCCATGAAAAAACTGCAGAATTTGCAATCAAGAATAACTTTTGAGTCCACTACTTTAAATCATCTTCCCCATTCCTATAACATCATTATTTATTTATCCTATAACTCATTAGAAGTCAAAATTCAAAACCAAGTTCTCAATTCATTTATATTATTATGTTATGTTTTGGGGAAAAAATTGCTCTTAAAAAGCAATGTCATCATTCCAGCGAATTTTGAGTTAAAAAAAAAAAAAAAAAAAAAAAATCTCTTATGTGAGCAAAAATTAAATATCTGATAAGATTTCAACTAACATATTAATTATAAAAAAAAAAAAAAAAGATTTTTCAGAACTTAAAAATTTTAATCCTTCATTAAAAAAAAATATATATACTGATGTATCAGAAATGAATTGGAAAAACACATTGATTGTTAGGAAATTTAGTTTTCACTACAGGAAATGTAAGGGGCAAGTTTTTCTAGTCAAGAGGCAGAAAAGTATAATACAAAATTATCAGGCTGTTCCTAAACAATTATATTTGTATTTATTTTTGTTACATTCAAGCTGTAAATTTAGGTTTCAGAATTAATATTCAAAAAAAAAAATTACATTTAGAAAGTCTTACAGAATATAAAATATGTGGGGATAAAACAAAGCTGCTGTTTTTAATGTGTGTGAACATCACATTGATATTTTTATCAATGATAGTCAGTATTTTATGTTCCCAAAACTTGGGTTTGTCGTGCACAGATGGCCATGGATACATATACAATTGTATTCCTTTGATTAAAAGTAAACAGAAAACATGTTACAAATTTTTAAGCAGCCTGACTCCTGTCAACATGAGCTAGTATACAGGATGGCTGCCCTTTGCAACAACTGCTTTCAAAATTGTAAACTAAACAGAATGTTTAAAGCATCTTGTCGACATGCTGCAAATTTTCCTTTAATACGACATGCAAATCATACATGATTCACAAGGTCTACTGACGAAACAAATGTTTTGACTGAATTAACATTACAGAAAATGTGTTCACTGTTTTAGATTTTCTAATTATTTAAATCCCTATCAGCTATTGACAATTTAATAAAATGCTCAAGTACTACTCTTCAGAACATGACTATTCCTCAAATTAAATAATTTTTCATATGTGATTATCTCCTCACTTGACATTAAATTTTACTATTTGTTTACAAACATGGGAATTTCCTCTATCCATCTTAAGTTATCACCATTTCTAACTTCATTTTTCATTATGCTCAGTGACAGTTAGTGGAAGCAGAATTTAACAAAAGGTTTGCAAGTTATTAAATGTCAATCAAGCTATTTTAAAAAAAAATCAATCCCATGCCATCATGCACTACAGAAAAAATACTTAAACCATTTACCTTAACTGAAGTAAATTATATTAATATAAATGTACTAACACTTAACATGTCATGTATTCATCCAACTTTGAATTATCTTTTCCTGTAAAAAGCATTGCCAACAATGTGATGTGATAAAATAAGTTTGGATTGAACCAAGTTAGGCATTAAAAAGAATTTAAATGTAAATGAGAATATGTAAAAAAATTAAAATTTTAATTAAATCATCTTTCCTTAAGACCAATGTTTTATTGAAATTTAATTATCCTGTTGACAGAATATATTCTTGTTCTGAAGAAATGATTAATTGAAATGCATATAGATTTGATTTAAATTTCTTAATAAAAAGAAAAAATACCCAATAAAAAAGATCAGAACAATTTCATGATTTTGTAAAAATTAACAAATGTACTTCCAAAACTGCTTTAAACAGATCACTCAATTGAAGTTTACTGCTTATGTGTACATATTGTTAAGAATCATGTAGACAAATTGAATTTTTTATTACCTTAAATTATATTTATTCTTAATGGTAAAAATTCAGCTATATTTTAATGTCAGAAGTTTACTTTTAAATAGCAATAATAAAATTTATCTTTAGCTCTCAAAATATGTTCAATAACTTCACAGTCCACAGAAATGTTATATATTTTTTATAGCAAGAGAAATGAGATTTCTCGTAAATAATTTACATTGTTGATATACAAATTAGAATTATTATTAATCATTAATATACATTTTTAAATCCAAAGTTTTCCAGTATTTATACAAAAATATTTATGTATTTTACACTGCCGATAAATAAAACTATATAAGGAATTTAAACTTGATTTAATTGTAGTTTAAAAGCTTTAATTTTTATGGTTATTGTATTCATATTATAGTTACTGATGGCTTTTTCCTCAAATTCAAATTTGTAATATTTTTGAATAGTAATAAAATTATACATGGAATTAGTATTATAAATTTAATTTTTAAATAATGAACTGAACGAAAAAACTTGGGCATTTTTGGGCACATAAGGAAAAAATAATCTTGTTTTTAAAAATATATTCAATAAAATTGGACTAACAATATTTAAAAATTTATAATGTTTTGATATCCAGTCCTTTCACTCCAATTTTAAAAATGCATTTAAATACATCAAATACAGAGATGAGTGTGAATACTACTAATATTATATGACATAATGTTTCAGTTTATCTAGATCATTACTCTTCATAAACATAACTATTTTAATTAATAAATCAAATTATATAATAAATTTGAATGAAATAATGTTGCAGTTAAATCTTGGTATCTCGCAAATAAATTTAAGAACAATTAGAATTAAAATAGTTAACTTACAACCCTAATGCCTAATCCAACTTAAAATATAGCTTATAAAACAAAATTCACGTCTTATTAAAAATTTAAATAACCTAACTTAAATACAGTTTTAAATAAATGTATTTTTTTTTAATTAAAAATGGGCCAATAAGGAAAATCATAAATATTTTTAAAATATTCTCAACAATATTCAATATATCAAAAAAAAAAAAAAAAAACTATTAAATTAATAGCACTACTTTTCCAAGAATAGTAATTTACAACTGGGATTTAATGTTTAATGTGAAATCTCAAACTTTTAATACAATAACTTCCAAGAAAATCAGAATGTGTATATATCATATCTTTAAATATAAAAAAATCCTAAACATGAGAATATGTACACCAGCAGTTTTTATTTTGCATGGTATATATAAAAAAACAATTACAATGACATTTTTGCCGATTTTTTTCACATTTTTTATTTTATTGTTGCTTTTTTCTGAATGAACATCCTTCTGTTAGACGTGCTCTACCTCCTGTGGGCTGGCACAAGACAGTAGAACAACCCACACAGAGAACTACAGTCTGTGCATGACTGAAAACTGTTGTAATCTTGTAACATCCAGGGCATTTTACATCCATAAAAAAAGAATTAGGATGTTGAACTAATCTTTTTAGCTTGCACTTTCTTCGTTCTTCTTCAGGGCTAGGATGAAGTAAATCTTTTGCCAAAGACATTTTCTATGAATCCAACAGGTTTGATACCTATAAAGATAAGATTTGTAAGTATCATAGCAATACATGTATAAAATGTAAATCATTGTTTCATTTTAAAAATTATCTTTTATTCAACTAAGTTACCCTTTATTTCTAATGATAAATATTCAATTTAAGTTTTATAGTATTACCATTTCAATTTTTTCAAAAAATAATGAAAGTAACTAAAATACCAAGTTCAAAATGGTTTCCATGTTATCTCAAACATATGCATTAGCTTATTAACTTTTTGCACTCGTGGGCTCCGCTACAGAGACAATGCAAATAACAATATAAATAATGCGTACATCAAACTTGCATGTGAATATGATCTTTTCACTAAATCGGGGCATCGCTAGTCTTTCTACTAGAAGGATTATCAGAAACGATACAGATAGCATCCCTAGAGCTTGTGAGATAACCAACATCTCCCATTCTTTTAAATATGTAAATAAAATTTAAAATTAATTTATCTACTTAATTGCTATCGAGTATTACATTGACCAATAAAAAACCCTCTCAGCTTTAATGATGGGTGCCAAAGATAGAGTTGCGACCGAACATTTCTTTTAATTTTCCGAGGAATTCAACGACAAATTGAAGAGATCAAGTTGAAATATTAACCCTTTGCAACCGAGGGCTCCGGAGCGGAGCCATTTAAAATTTGCCTTCAAGCTCGAGGGCTCCGCTACGGAGACAATGCAAATAACAATATAAATAATGCGTTTCTTTTAATGCGTATATCAAACTTACATGTGAATATGATCTTTTCACTAAAATCGCTTCGAGTTGCTGGTAATACGAATGAAAAAAACTGAGTGCAAAGGATTAATCAATCACTTATATTGCCTAATCGTGACTTTTTACTCGTCACCTTTCTAACAAATAATTAGACCAGATTGTGAGGAAAAGTAAACATGCAGATTTAAAATTGCAAATGGACAAACAGATTGCTTGTTATGTGACATAAAACAATTTCAAAAGAAAAAGTTGCGATTTTTATTTTTTGATTTTGTATAATTTAAATAAAAATATTTAAGTAGTTAAAACCCCTTCAAAATTAACTTTCACTCTTATTATGCTACTTTTAGCTACAATCACTACTAATCTAATCACTGTAATCCTCATCTTTATTAAATACTATGAATTTTTTTAAGACAAATTAAAATGTTTTTATTACAATCAAAGTATTCTTATAGAATCACTTGTGCACTTCTATTGTCCATGCTACAAACACAAGACAAAATAAATAAAACTTCAGACTATACAACCAGAGGAAATTGTAAAGTTGAAGTTTTTTAAATCTATATCAATCTAGGCAAAACAAATTAGACTCCCATCTTTTCTAACATAACTACAATATAAAATTTGTTGAAGTCCATCTTACTTAAACCTTAACTTATATTTCCATGACTGTAATAAGTATTTCTGGAAAACGATTTCCAAAGAGATAACATGAAAATTTCCAAAAGAGTAATGTCAAAGTATAAAATTATTTTCAACACATCTTTGAATTATGCATACTTGGGAATAAGTGTGGATACCACAGAAATCTGATTTGAAATCTTCGAAATTGTCAGAAAAGGTACACAAAACAAATTGGACTTTACTTTATATGTTGCATTTTATCATCACATATAAAAGTCCTGAATTCTTCTAACATATTATAAATTTAATAAGTAGACAATTTTAGAAAATAGGCATTTTTAAAAAGTATAATATAAAACCCAAGATGGCAGCAAGATATTTTCAGAACTTAATTTAAAATTTTTAGAATAGGTAGTTTATAAGAATTTTAGAACACAATATCAGTACATAACTTTTTTTTATAAATGTACAGTTAAAGAGACTACAAGTCTTTAAGATACATTTTAAGCTCTACACATAAACTAAATATTTAAATCTCGCAAGTTTTTTACTTTTTAACAGCAATAATCATATCTGATTAAAACAAGATCTATATAATTAATTTTAAATGTTACAGGATTATTTAGAGAATTCTATTCTTTTAAAAAATTATGCTCAAACGAAAATAGCTTCTAACCCGTCTTTTTAATAGTTACTATATCATGACATCGGTAATCTTTATCGGCTTCTTTACAAGTTTTGTCAGTAACGATATATCCTTTTGGATCAATTAGATTAAATTCACAATGATAAAAAAAGTAAGATATTTTAGCAGCTGTTCGCTGTCAATCTTGAATAGGAGATATTTCCCTTCTTTCAACTTATTTAAAATGGTTCCAGGAAAATGTTAGCATTTATGAATAGAAGTTTTCTGAAATCACTCTTCATAATGCATCACATTTTCTGTTTTGTAAATTTCATCTCTATGTAATAAATTGACTTGACTTAGAGTTGTATTGCCTAATTTTCCTTAAACATCAGCATGCCCCATTTAAATGTCTTTATTCTATTAGTATTGAGGATTTCATTTTCTAAAAACAAGTTATTCATTAATCTAATTGCTGATGTTTAAATTATGCACATTTTCGTCCACATTTAAAACTTCAAGCAGTAGTTGTAATATCTTTTCCTTTAAAACAAATGAGTGAAATGATCACTCATTTAATATGTGATCATGTTATGCACATTTCTCTTCCCAAGTTTTAAGGGCATATTTTTCAGTTAGTTGTTAATATACTACTTATATAAATTTTATATATGTATTATACTGCAAATAAAAATACCAATTAGAGTGAAACAATACTGAAGTTAATTGTGCAACTCTTCCAGTTATTCTTTTAATTTTTGGAAAATATTCAATAATATCTCTTCGCCACAACTTCGTAGGTTTTCCTTTTTTATAAAACTGATGTTTTTAACATATTCAGCCTTAAAATCAAATAAGTTAGAAAATATGGTTTTTCAGACAACTATTTTTTTTAACTATCAAAATAAAAATGGCATTTAAATAAGGTAAACTTTTAACCAAATGACAAAAATTAAATCATTGAAGAATGTCTAATTTTAAAATATACAAAAAAAAAATCAATTAACCAACAAAAGCAATCCCTAATGATAGTCTTTTTAAAGCTGTCTTAATTCTATTATAAAAGGCATAAGAAACCCATTTTTTACCATACTTCTCTTTACTGACAACCCAGATGCACTTTCCTTTATTACTATTCTATGTATAACACCAATGAATTAAAAGATGATTGGTATGATTATTTCAATGTCAGTCATTAATACAATTTCAGAAATAAACTGACAACAGTCATTTTTACCATTACATAACAATGTATAATTTTTAACCTAACATTTAAATTATTCTAAACATTCCAAATGAGATGCCACCTGATTTTGTCACCAACTGGTGAAAATATGGAAGCAGCTACAACACAAAGGAACAAAGTTAAATAAAGGTTACATGTTAATGAAAACAAATACCTTAAAGGTACAAAATAAAACATTGGGGTTCTAGTAATACAGAAACACAACAAAATGAAGGCATTTAAATAAAACAAGATTCAGTAATAATAAAGCAAAATAAACCATAAAATGCCAAAACATTTCATTCAATTTTTTCTGATTACAGAGATTAAAAAAAATTTATAATCAAATTATACCAATTTTCAGAAGTTGTAATAGAATTTGCTTATTCTCATTGACATTTAATATAATAAAATTGTACAACTTATTTAAATCTGCACACTCGAAGGATATTTCTATTAACACAATGAAATTTTACTTGGTTAAAAAAATTAGCCTAAATATTAAATTAAAACATTAATTAAAAATGAACACTTGACTTCAGTAAAAACGAAACAGATATGCTTATTTTAAAAAGTGAAAAAAGAAATTTTTTTGGCAATCGTAAACTCTACTGGCAGATGCCTTCGTATGCTATTTGGTCAAATATAGCAAAATCCAGCCACATTACTACTAATGATCTGCAAGGTATTAAAAAAAAGTTTGCACCATGTGGCGTAATGTAAAAATGGCCGATAACTGAACCGCAAATATATTTTTTAAATTTAAAATTTTTAAACTAACATTACTGAAAAACCTCTAGAGTACAACAAGTTGGTTAAGAATTTACATACTAAACCTAAAATTATTTATATATTACGAGAAAAGAAAATGCTTTCACTATCCATTTATTATTTGCCATTTCACAAAGCAAGCATGTTCATACGTGTGCGTTTAGGCCTAACGAAACTTTTCTTTGGAGTTTCCACTATGAAGTATTTAAAAGAATAAATTCAATAAATTATAAGAGACTTGATCAAACTGAACAATTCAAGTTCGAATTCTTTCAATCATTTCCAGTAGTATAATAATATAATATATTCAGGTAATTCTGTATGCAATGAGAATTTTTACAACAACAATATATTAGATAATATACTATTATAACATTGTATTGCAAGAATTTATATTTTTAAATAACAATAATTAAACATGAACTTACCTTTTAACCAATAATATAAGTTATTTAATATAATAACTAAGGCCTAGACTATATTTCGCCGCCACGTGAGATAGCTTCTAATGCGATTCCGAAGAGACCTCAAATGATGCCAGATTTTTTTGTCTTTCAAATTAGAACTGATAGAAATCGATTTGAAAAAAATCGTACTATTAATCGTTTTTTATAAAAAAAAATTGTTCACAAAAGAGCCCTTCAAATAAAAAGTATAAGTATTTAAAAAAATTTTTAATTCATAAAATCAAAAGTTACAGCATTTTATTCTCATATTTGTAATGTTCTGAAGAACAGTGTAAGAGGATTGATATAATATATATTTAATATCATTGAATTTTATTTAAATTTTAATATTTATATATTTTTTCTATAAATATAAAAATAATAAGAACATTAAAATAATTGGTGTTAAAATTTAATTTTTTTTTATATTTTAATGTTATCTTTAAAGTAAAGTGAATTAAGATTGCCAGCCGAATCTAATGAAAGGTGGTGCCATTTTTTGATACCGTTGTGCGTTAAACAATAAATTTTCAAAATACTATATTTACTTAATTGTAAAGCAAGGTAAAATAACTTTTTCCTTGTCTTTTTAAATATTAATTGGTATTTTTAATGGATGGTAATGTTATTTTACTAAGTAAACTAACGATTGTTTGTTATATGTTAGTGTTAAGATTTAAGTAATTATAATTGATTTATTTTGTAGCACATCCTGAAATGTCCTCCCGTTATCGCAATTCAGGACCTTTAGATTGTAAGGTCTATGTTGGAGAACTTGGAAATAGTGGTACTCGACATGAATTGGAAGACGCATTCAGTTACTATGGACCGTTAAGAAATGTCTGGGTTGCTCGTAATCCGCCTGGTTTTGCTTTTGTTGAATTTGAAGACTCTCGCGATGCAAGAGATGCTGTAAGAGGGCTAGATGGAAAGTATGAAATTTTTCGATTATGTAACTGATTCTTTTCATTATGTCTTAGTAATTATCGAATAGATAGTCAAGTTATATTACGATCTGAGTATTTATATATATATATAGTGGCTCACATGAATTTCAATTCCAAACCTAAGTTTCATGATTGCCTAAATGGAATGATGAGTTCAACTCGCTTTATATTGCAGTAATTTTTTTTGAGTGTGTGTGATAGGCTGTCATTTGAAATTTTGACCAGCGAATATTCTCATATACTGGACTTTGCAACCGAAAATATTAAGTTTGCTTTTATCTGAAAATAGACAAGCCCAAACATATTAGAATATAATTTATCATTGACTGTTTGGAGGAATGCATTTATAATACTGCTGATATGAGTATTCTTTAAAGTTTCAAGAGAAATTAAAAAGTTTTCAGTTAATTAGAAATTTTCATTGCTCTTAAATGAAGATTTTTCTCGAGTTTTCCCGCTATGAATCTGATCCTGTTGAGCTAACTTTGCCTTATAACCATTTCTTACGTTGCTCTTGGTCATATTTCTTCTACAGTGTTTCCTGATTAATCATCTTCTATGGTGAAAGCTCGTCAATTTCCGAATACCTTTTGTTTCCTTATAACTATGAGGGGTTTTTTTTTTTAAATAGGGAAATAAGCAGAAATCAAAACTAACAATTTTTTGAATGTCTCCAAAACTAAAGCAGCAGACATTAATTTTATTTATGAATTGATTCAAAATTGTTTTGGTGTATGATCACTTTTGTGACATATTTTTTCTATCTTACATTTTCAGTTTTATTCAGAATCACATGGAGGTGATAAAAAGAAATATTAGACATTATATTCGAATTCAAGCTTCTGGCAAAGTTAAAATAAGCATTTTATCTGGTCCTTTATGAAAAAAAACATCTAATTTATCATTCAAAGTTTATATTAAGTTAGACATAATTTGATTGACATTGATATAAATCAAGTAATCCTTATCAGTAGTGATAAATTAATTTGAATTGTAAGTTTGTGTTGCCTGATTTAAGAGAAGCAATTTTCTTATACTTGTTTTTAAAAAATTGATTTTAGAATTCTTTGTGGCCGACGTGTGAGAGTAGAATTGTCCAGTGGAAAATCTAGGTCATCGTATAGACCACCTCCTCGTTACAATCCAGATGAGCGATGTTATGAATGTGGAGAACGTGGCCACTATGCCAGAGACTGTAGAGGTCCTAAAAGAGGAAGATCAAGGTAAACAATCATAAATCTTATCTCATTTTTGATGTTTTGCTTTAGATGTTAATTGCTTTTTTTTTTTTAAATTTTATTAATAAATACAAAATTGAAAATAAAGATTACTGTTGCGCATTTTTAGAAGAGGTAAAAGAATTAATTTAGCACCAATCCTGAATTACATGTTTCAAGGTTACTATGTAAATAACCTTGAAAAAATTGTATCAATGTGTGACATTATACTTATTTAACTTTTATAGGCTAAAGCAGCCTCAGTGTAAAAATCATCTTTTCACTCAAGCTCCATTGTCATCAGCATTGAACAATGAGTTACCAGCTCAACATAAATTCAGCTTCGTCTTATATAACACCTTCTCTTACCTCAACTCATCGCTGCTAAGGAAGACAGCACACAACTTGTCTTTCATCTACAAATCAGCTCTTAGGGTGTTGTTCATCTAATGTTATTCAACAACCTGCGCAACATCTTCGTTAAATCATCCCATGTTCCTATGTGCTCGCTACTTAGGGCTATCAACTTTAACTAAAACATTGTAATTACAAGGTTTGTCTTTTACTTTCTTTATCTGTGTTTTAAACCCTATTAAATACATAGATAAAATTAAAACATGGGTTTAATTTTTGAAAGAAAAATCCCTTTTTACATTAGATAAAGGAAAAAGAACTTGAAAGTTTTATCATACAGATTTCACATTTGCAAAACAAAATATTTTTAAGTATTTTATTTTTAAAATTTGAAATATTTGTTAGATTACTCATTTAAACTGTTACAAAAAAAATGTTAAAATGCTTATTCCCTTTATTTTATTAATTTATAAATATAAAACCAATTTAACATCTCATAATGAGGAGCTTAAAATTGTCACTTTCTTTGATAACTGAGCTGGTATAAGAAAAAACAAAATCGGTACTGAAAATGCTAGTTAAAATGGAAATAACTTTTAATAACAATAGATATACATCAAACAATATTTGCAGGTTTTCACTTCCTATAAATTAAATATTTGATGTTGAACCAGCTTTTAGAAGTCCAGGTAAGTTAAAGGTGCCATCCAATGTAAAACGCTTAAATTATCAACACTTGCCTTGTCTCACTTAGGTCTCGTTCACGATCTCCTCGACGTAGATCCAGGAGTCGTACTCGTAGCCGCTCCGCAAGCCGAAGTCCTGTGAGAGGGCATACTGGAGGATCTCGAAGTAGATCGGGTTCACGAAGCAGGTAAGCATAAACTCGTTTAGATGTAGAATAGTTTTTTTATAATCAAATTAAATGTAGTCATAATTTTTTATACAATTTTAAATAAACAGTGTGTTGTAGTGGGTGGGTGAGAGAGAAATGCTAAAACACTAGTTAAGAATTTTAACTTAGTGATATCATTCTTTTATCCTAGAGAATTTTATTGTAAAGAACAATAATTAGCATTACTTATTTTTATTACTTATTACTTATTTTTTCCCTCTATTATCTATTTTTCTCTATTTTCCCTCTATTTTTTATCTCTATTCCTATAATGTGTTAATATTCATACAGTATAAGTTGATCATAACACTTTTTTTACTTAAAAATTTCAACTTTGCCATCTGTGCTATATATATCAATAATTAACATATTGTATGACTATAATCTGTTATTCACTTTCATTACAAACTGTAATGCATTAAACTATCCAGTATTATTCCTGTATCTTTTTATTAGCCTAAGTGTTTAAAAAATATACTCTTGAAAAAAATAGAATGTGCTAAAAGAAAAGTTAATGGAAACTAGTTTTACGTGTATAAAGAATGATAGTATTGAATAATATATATGATTGCAAAATAGTTTAAAAACTAAAATTTACTTGTGTGTTTCTGTAATCATATGTAAATCAAGAATTAATTATTTAAGATACTTTTTTAATAAAATAAAGAGCCAATTTATACAAAAATATTCTAATTATATAAATTCGGTGCATATTTAATAATATAAGGAAGCGATTTAAATATGAAGAGGCATTTATAAGTTGGTTTTACTGATTCCAAAATTGGTTTAATTTACTGGTGTAAATTCTTATTGAAATGGTAATAAATAAATTGCATTTTTTCATGAATATTGAAAGCTATAGAGCACAAGAGTTTGGTTATCATGTTACTTTGTATTTATATTTGATTGTTAAAATCACATAATTAATATTTTTTTTTAGGAATGGACGAGGTTCTTCTGCAGATTAATTAAAGCACCTCAAGATCTCTTCTAATTTCATTTAATTTGTTTCACCATCTCTAGTATGTATGTCATTGTAGATAAATGAATTTTTTAATAACCATTTATCATTTAGAATCTTAAAACATCATGTTTAAGGACGGCATTTCAAAGCCATGTATCAGTAACATTCTACCCGCATATAATTAATGATATATTAATAAATGATTTTTTTTTTTTGTTCATTTTATAATAAAAATGTACTTGTCTTATTTCATTTTGAATAAAAGAATCTCAATGACATCTAACTTTGCGTTCATGTTTAAAGGCATGTTTTCCAGACCACTTTATATATATACAATATTGAGAAATTTTAATATTATTACTAGAAATAGTTGCTACTTCTAATATATAAAAGAGTATTTAATAAAGAATAGAGCTAGACGTTATTGACATTTCTAAAATCATCCATCTAATATCAATTTTATGCAGATTTAAAACTTCACACATAGTACTTGTTTTTGAATCATAAACAATGAAATGGGAATTTCAGAAGTTTTTCTGGCCACCAGATTTTTAAAAAGTTTGTAGTGATTTTCTAGTATTTATTATGAACTTGACCTTTCATTGTGCTTGTCTTCAAACAAAATTATTTCAATAAGTGTTAAATCACATGAAGGAACAATGGTGGGGTTTTGGAGATTTTACTAGTGTGCTTAAAAAGGAAGGGGAGTTGAGTGAATTAAGGTTATCTATATTTAAACTCTGGTACTTTTAAAATTTAACTGATTGTAAGTATTATGGAATGTTTCTTCAATGAAAAATAAAATAAATAAGAATAAACCACTATGAAACATTAAGGAATGTTTAGCAGTTTATATAAACTTACGAAGTAAAAAAAATATATTTGTACAAACATATATTTCTGCAAATCAAATAGATCATTCGATTTTTTTTACTTAAAAATTAAGAGTTTTTACCTAAATTCTTATTAATTGCTAGATTTGTTAATATGTTTTGTACATTATATGAGAAAATAAAACTATCATTAACCCCTTACCTGCCGAGGAAAACTTACGAGATGTGCTCCCCAGTGCCACCGTTTTTCATACAGGTGCGCGTAGTTATGCAATGTATTGGAGGGAAAAAAGAAGTGCGTTTTGCAACATAAACCCTTTTTACTTTCACAGAAAAAATAAAATGTAAAAAACAAAAATTCTAAATTTAAAGTATAGAATAACAGTGTAATAAAACAGATGTTAGAACTTAACTGCTGTGTGATATTTCCTAAAACAAGAATTCTTTATTGTTTCATATGTAAAATATGATAGGAGAAATAACTATTTATTTAAAATGTCTAAACTTGTTTTTTATAAACCAAAATCACATTCAATGCATTGATAGCTGGTTTCACGACGAAACGGAAGCAAAAGAAGAATAAAAAAAGCATGACCTACTCAAGCAGAAACAGAAGCAAAAACTGCACAGCTATGACTCACCGTTTCAGAAACATCCCCTTTACCAATACCCTATCCCTTTTCTCTGAAATAATAAAATCCGTTTCAAACATTGTCAAGGTCATTTTGTGGCATTCCAAGACCGTGGGAACAGTTTTCTTTATAGCAGCGCAATGCAAAGGATCGTACTTCGGAAAGGCGTATATATGCGTCGGCAGCAGTTAAGGGGTTAATAAATATTGTTTGTATTAATACATTGTGTACAGTATTATCAAACATTTGAATAAAACAATTTCAAAATATGAAATATTAAAAAAAGTATCTTTAAATGAAATTCATATTTTGTTAACAAGATCAATTTTATTTTTTATATGAGAATTCTTAATTAAAATAATTGACCTAGAAATATGTAATTAGTTTTTCAATAAATAAAAAAACTTTTTTTTTTTAATTCCAATGGCAGATTATGAACAGTCACAGCAAAAAAAGGACAACGAAAAAAAAAACATGCTTTAACATTTCTAACAATAATGTCAAGTTGCAGATCTTTTAGCCACTAAAAAGTGTTACCAGGGGCACCACGAGGAGGTAGATCTTCTGCGCACCCCTAAAAAAACTAATTGTATTAAAATTTTTGTTTGAGGTTGAACTTCAAAATCGGGTTTTTTTTTTTTTTTTTTCTCCTTTGCTGTTTAATTCTAAAACGATTATATAGGTTTTGCAATGTTGGGCATCAATATTTTAAATCTGATATTTAGATCATTGCTTGGGCCTAATAAGGGGAACTGACCCATGTTTATTTTAAGCATGAGATAGTCACTGTTTAAAAATAATTACTGATAATGGAACATTTTTTTATGTATAAACAAGGTGTTTGGAAACATTGAAGGGATATTGAATGCATCAATAGGAACCTATGCCCAGAAATGTGGCATATGGCAGCATTCAAAGTCAGCAAAAAAATAATCTCATTCAAGTTTCTGATGTAATATGAATTTGTGCATTGGTTCACAAATGCAGAGTTTGCAAATTATAATTTATAAAATGTTCCACAGATTGTAATTGACCAGCCACTTCGTGACTGTATTAAAAGTACTCAATTGATGTGCAGCACCTAACTAAATATTGTGGGGGGTTTTTTTTTGGTGCTTATGCAATTATGAATTGTTCAGGATGTCCATAAGCAACTGTAGATGAGAATATTAAAAGCAATGGAAAGGAATTTCACCGTTGAATGAATATGTTTATAGAAAACAAAAAGTATTAATGATTATATGTTGGATGGATTTCATGATTAATTTTCAGAACTGAATAGAAAATTATTAGGCAAAGGAATTTCTGTTCTGTTAGATATTACGAAAGCATTTTACAAGTTTATTTAGCATTAAAAAATCTCAATAATGCATTATTTGAGTGTTAAAATTTTACAAATGTTTTTTGTTTGATTTCCCATCATTGTTCTTGAAATGTAGTGTTATGCAAGTTTAAGTGTTTGGCATACATAAAGAATTATATAAATGCATTCCTCTTTTATATTAATTCAATTTTCTGGTAATGTACTGTCATTTTTTCAAAGAATTATTTAATATAATTTTCTGTTTTCTTAAACTATAATGATATAGCTTTGTCTGACTAAGCTTGTAACAACCAAATTGGCTAACAATAAGAATATTTTTAATATGGAGATTCCTTCAACTATTAATTCCCCAAAAAATTGTTTTATATTTGAAAAGAGTGAATATTTTTCTATTACTATTTTTTGTAATACCTAATTTATTAATACTTTATATTTTCCTCACGGAAACTTCAAAACTTTTTCAAGGTTTAAAATATCTTAGAAATATAAAGCCAGATGTTATTTTGCATTAATTATGATGAAACATTGATTTACTTTACATTTCATGATTGTCTGATCCTTATAACATTAATTTTTATTCAGTTAGCCTAGGGCTAACTGAATAAAAATTAATGTTATGTTTTTTTAAGAGTTTCTAACTGCCCATGTAGCTTGAATTTCAGGGAATATAATTTTTTTTATATAAATGATACTGTCTAAGAATTGATTTTTTTTTCCTCAAATGGTTGTATCAATAGTATTGAAAACATTTAATGTAATAGAATACATAAAATATTACTTAACTATTTAAGAAGATAAACTTAAAGAAATATGTTGGTAAGCATCATGATGATAATGAATTGCAAGCAAATTTTTTAATGGAATTCAACAAATAAATATGAAAACTGATAGATTTAAAAAAAATCTGACTTGTAAAACAACAATTAGAAACAAAACGATTGTTCAATAATTGTTTTATTAGCTAAAAATTACGAAACAAAATTCATAATTTTTTTAGTAAAAGTCATTTTTTTGTGTGTGTCTATATCAGTTTTTTTATTATTAAGAAAACTGCAAATGTGAAATGATGTTGGTGTGTTGATCTTCGCGGTGTAATTCAATTCTTTATCAATAGAAAAAATTTGCCAGACTAATACTTCTTGTGCCATTTTGATACTTTGCTCCTAGTGGCATTATCATTAATGCCTTTTATTTCTGATTGTTAATTGTTTTGCAAGTAAAGTTCTTTTTTAAATTTATGATTTTCGCATTCATTTGTTGAATTCCATAAAGAAATTTACTTGCAATTCATTATTATTATAATGTTTCTGAACATATTTCCTTAATTTAAAAAGTTTTAAGAAAACAAAAAAAAAAATTTTATTTTATTTAGCTGACCATGTATACTGATTCTAAAAATGCTTAGACATTTAACAGTAAGCAAAAACAACTCATGTGACTCAGTAATAAAATGCTTGAAAAAAAGTAAAGTTACTTAATTTTAATCTCATTGGTAGGGCTTTATTTTCAGTATCTCAAGTATGAAGATAATTTTGCTGCAACAAACCATATATCCCTTTTATAAATTTATTTATTATGAATTCAAATCATTTTGAAAGATATATTTTTTTTTTCTTTAATCTTAAGTCTCTACTCATGTTTATTCACTAAATTATGGAAAAAAATATTACTAAAATATTGCTATTTTCTTAATCTAATCTAGTTTTTCCTCCAATTAGTTTATTTATATGAGTTTTACTCTCCATTATATTAAATCATTCATTTTTAGGTAATAAATTAAATTATTTAAAAACAAAGGGAATTTTTTTCATATTAAGCAAGTTGTTAACAAAAATTTGATAAGGAAATATTTTTAAAAAATTCCATGACATAGCTAAATCTTCCTAGAAATTATATGAATTTTTTTGAGATTAAATAATGATGTATTAGATGCAAATGAAATTTTTATTCATAGTTATTTATTTTGCCTATTACGAAAAAAGTTTTATTAATAAAGACTGGTCATTCAAAAATGTTCTTTGGCAACAGTTTTCTGAAATAAATAAACAGAAAAATTTAATATTGTGCTCTTAACTTCTAATTTGATACTTATTCTCAATGTTATTTGTTTTATACAGATCATTTGTAGATCTATCTATTCTTTATATAGGATTTTATTTCTAATTTTTAGGCTTATGTATAATGAATAGTACTACTTGTTTGAATAAATTATATATGTTTTCGAAATTGTCTCAAAAAGCTTGTAAATATTAGAAGATAGTTGCTTTTTCTAAAGACCAATTTTTTTTTTAATTCCACATATTTTCTAAACTTATATAATAAATTACATTAATTTGCAGAAAAAGGTAAAATTTCACTCTCAAAAATGTTCAATAGAGATTTGGCATTCTTAAATTTAAGTTAGTTGGTTTTATTTTTTAAGAAGATATTGAATTAATCAAAAGATTGATATATTCATTTATATTATTTATTCTGAAATCATTGCTTCACTTTTAATACAAGAAAAATGTCTATTTATTTTGCCCTCATTTCACTTTCACATATTTCCTTGTATGAAATATGTCTTTTATATAGCTAAATCCATCCACTTTCTTTATTAATCATTTTAAAAAATTGTTTAACAAGTCCAAGTTTTATATGAAAACAAGGTAAGCATATTTGTCCCATATCAACTAATGTGGTGTGCAACATGTTCTATGCCTAGAATATATTCCCAGACCGCACTTTTTCACACAGAAATAATTTTTTTTTAAGCTAAACTGTTTTGAAACGTATCATTGACGAACAGTCTCCATTGTATGGCCTACTTCAAAAACAGGAAAATTTTCACTTTTTTTCTGAATACGAAATATGTTTTTGGTAGCATTAGCAATGTTGCCACGGGGAATAAATCTTGGATTTCATGATATATTGGGAATTTATATACATTTTTTAAGAAGCCATTATAGTTATGCAAAAGTTTCCATCATCCAAGTGGTTATAAAGTTTGCACCATATCATAAGAACGTCAAAAATCATCTGTACCTTTTTGAAAAACAATCTATCTTTGAACATGAATTGCAAAATCATTTTGGTAGCTAGATTTTATTTTGATAAGCCATCTTGCAAACAAATTAAAAGTTTGTAAGCCTTCATCAAAAGACATGACATACTTTCTTGATAATGAACAGTGGCTTCTTTTATTTTTTAAACATTACTTTGCCACTACACAATATCAATTAAGGTTGCAGATGTGCAGCTTCAGATAGATTTTCAGGATAAAGTAGACAGCAATTTGTTATTAATGCATTGTACAAAATAGTCCAAACGGTAACAGCTTTCAGAGCAATAAAGCTCATGACAATTGATATCCTATTAGAAAGATCGCAATTCGGGAAGCCCTATGCTTTCCAAAATTTCTTTTCACTGTCATGCTTTGCCAAAATCAAAATGAAAAATGCAAGAATGAAATAGAAACAAAATTATACCTGGTTTAAAATTGCAAATTTTGAAACTTTTTTTTATCACGTCTCAAGGTCTCCTAAACTTAGATTTTGCAGTGCTGCTTAACTTTAAAACAATTCTTCCTTTCTTAAAAATTATATGTGCTGGATACCATAGTTGAATTTAGTAGTATGAAATGTAAAAAAAAATAATAGTAGTATAAAATAAAACTATTATTTTTACACAAAGGAATTTAATGCCAACCAAATATAAAAACCAGTTTTTGGTATAACTTTAAAAGTTTTTCTCTTGCTTGATGATGCATATCTTAGTCAAATTCATTTTTTTTTAATTTGCCTGTATTTTTTACAATTTCTCTTTTACTTGTAAAATTTCATGATCTGAACGAATCCTGGATCATTTCATCAATTAAAATTTAAAGGTAAATTTTATTTAAATACAATTTATACTTTATTCAAAATTAACTATAACTAAATTGAAAGCACTAAAGAATTTTCATAACCTATTCTTATATTTAATTAAAAACTGACTTTTGTTAAGTAGTTACTAAATTTCAACTTATATTTAAGAACTTTCACATTGTTTTTAATCTAGACATAAATAAAAATATGCAATCATGATTAACCTCAAGCTCTTATTATTTTATACCAAACATACATGATTTTTAATCTGTTAAAACTTCAGTTATTTTCTTTAATGTAAGTAGTTAAATTAGAAAACTGGAAATATTAATAAATACAAATTAACTGGTTTATTAATTTAAAATAAATTTTTAAAAATTTATATATGTAAATAATTGGATTACTAATTTTTTTTTCTTTATAAAAGGTACTGATCACCTGTAATGTAATGATATGAATATTCCTATCAATATAATTTAAATACATGCATTTTAAATAAAATATAAAATGCAGAAAACACAATTTTAAAAATGTACATTATTTAAATCATAAAATTTTAAGTTTAGCCTCCGATTCATTATTGTAAAAATAGAACAATGTATCTCAAATAAACATTTTCCTTTTGAATTATTACTTGAGTTATTATCTGAAATGGTTAAATATTATAGTTCAAAAAAAATTGGGGGTATTCTAAGCTAAATATAATAATTCATTCTTAATAAAATTGAGCTGTATTGTGTTTTTTAATAAATTAATTAATATTTTGTCAGCTGACCAATATTTTAATATTTCTGAACTAGGTTGTATGATTTTCATATTTTAAAGCATGATTAATTTTAACATGTTTAAACTTAAAATACATTGGACATAATAAAAAAAACTGATATAATAAAAACATTTTATTTTTAACAAGTTTTATTTTACTTCATTTATTTTACTAGCACTATCTGAACTAACTGGAGTTGAAACTAACTCAACTAAAGTACCACTTGCTTCTAATAATGTTAAGTCTTCTGTAGCACCTAGGAATCTTGCACATAATTCCAATTCATCTAACCGTACTTTGACTTCAGCATTTCTTACATACAACCTAAGAAAACAAAACATGAATTCATACACTCATTTAATAACAAATTCTAAGATTTATTTTTAAACATTCATCAACAACATATATCTACATCACCAAGACTATAATATTACTGTTAAATACTTATATGGAATTTTAAGATGAAAAAAAAGCACCAAAATGTACTTATTTAGGACTTCAGCACTAAATAATTTTATATATTTAAGCCAGTAGGTGTTACATTTAATTCAAAAAAGACATCATTTATAAATTTCTTTATAGAATAATTCATATTTTGAAATTAAATTCATTAGAACATTATATTTTATCTTCAATTTAATTCTTTCAGACCAAAAACACCTTGGATAGGTTTAAATGGTTAACATAATGTTAATGAGCTTTAAAAATAATTAAAATAATAACTATATTTATAAATTTATCCTGTAAGACAGTAGAAACGATCATTTGCAATATCTGCAGTTGAAGACGACTTATTAAAATAATGATATTGCAGAGAAAAAAACATTAATAATACAGCATGTTCTTGAAAATTCTAAATATTAATGAAGTTTCGTTCAATTAAAAAAAACAATACTTGTTCAATTCTATATAAATTCAATGAAAGAAAAATAATTATAAAATTCCCCCAAAAAAGAAATTAAACATTTAACCAATTTAAATCATTAATTTTAAAATTTAAGTTGATTAAGAAAAGTTTATATAATAACATAAAAATTGATAGTATCATTTGCCTTTCTAAAATATTCTATCTAAATAAAAACCAATCATCTTGTTTTAATATAACAAATTAGAAAGTTTGCAAATTAAAAACGATACATTAATAGGATATAGAAAAAAAATTACATTTAAAAATTTATTTTAATATTATCTAATAAAATATAAGCAATATTTTTGATATTTAGCAGATTTTTTGATATTTTTATTTAATGATATTTTTTTAATAATTTATAATTCACTCATTTTGATGAAATTTACTAAAAAATCATAATTTTTCCCAAGTATGATTAATTCATGTATCTATTGATAAAAATCAAACAATAACACAAAAATTAAAAATAAATCATTGCTTCAAATTTAATTATAAAATTATTTTTAATTATTTAAACTGAATTTAATAACATTAAATTATGCGGCAATATATACAAATTAGTTAGCGAGAATGTTTATAATTAGTGTAGCAACAAGAAATAAATATTTGATAGTTTAACAATGAAATTTAAAATACACTACAGAAGCTTAAATCAGCTTATGTTTATTGTCAGAATTTTGCTTCCCTTTTCTAACATGACTTATTCACTGAAATACAACACATATAGCAAGTAGGAAAGCATTAAAAAAACATTACTTCATATACTATTTGAATGTTATAGTTGCATTCAAATAAAAAGATAATAAATCTTTATACAGATTAGAAAAATGTGTGAAAATGAAAATAAAATTTGTTAATATTAAAAATTACCTAGGATAAAAAATGGGTTTATAATGTAAAATATTAAATGTCTTTTAATAATATCAATTATCTTTCAAATGACATACAAAAACTTCCATTGTAATTCATTTAATACACTCAGTTTTCATATAATCAAAATATTTATTTATAATTATTTAAATTATATGCAAATTGATTTGTATATCACAAAAATATTAATTCGTCTTTAGACTATTTATATAACCTGACTCATGGCAACATGCACAGCTAATGTGCAGGAGGGCTCAGGTTCAAATCTGTAGGTGGCATCCCTGCTTTTAGAAACAAGGAGATTGTGATAATATGTGTAAACCATCTCACATCAAAAGTCATGATGTTTGGTGAGAGTTTAACAGGTTTTCTCCCATACAACACAAAAATGCAGGACAGTTATCCCTAAAAGTTCTTACAGAAAACACTCCCTCAACATTCAGTCAATGGCTGTTCGTGAGGCGCACTGATGTTCCATCGTCCCTTTTCTAACTGGTAAAATGTTACATAACCCTAGGTACTGGAGTCAGATGTATGGGGGGAAGACTATTTATATTGAACGTAACAAAAAATGCTAATAGTTTAAAAGCAAAGCAAAAATTTTAATTACAAATTAAAATCTATGAAATTATTAAATGCTGGATGGTTGATTTACCTAATGTAAAAAAAAAGGGATATTAAAAAATGTTTAATGATTTTATTATTGTAAACATCATGATGTTTACCAGATTTTTAAATAATTTAACAATCAAAATATAATTAGAAATTTATTCACCAGCTATAATTCAGCCACTGATTGTGTGGAAATATAAAAATTAAGTTTAAAGCTTCGAATATAAACAATTGATTATTTTTTAAGGTCGCCTGTCTATCGTTAGTAGTTGTTAAGGTAGAGTTCACTGGCCCAAAGATTGAAATGTCCCCCCCCCCCTTCGCTAATCCTACAACTCGATAATAACAATTTTAGTTCTTGAAGTGCTAAGACATTGTATCATGCAAAACATGTGCAAGAATTACACACATATACCATTAATTTATTCTACACATAATGATTGAAATGATTTGTTGCTACCTTAAAAGGGATGAAATAATGGCCCATTGATGCAAATACTGAATTTAACCAAATCACATTTAATGAGCCTTTAAAGTTGGAATTGTTTTTAAGGTGTAGTTATTTTTCATGTTCTTGTAGAATTCAATTTGAGTAAAGCATATTAAATGGATTTGTATCTAAAATCCTTAATTTCATTGAAATATTCCAAAACTTTTAATGTGCTAAATAATGAAAGCAATGTCCTGAGACTCAAAATAATCAGCCATATAACTTTATAAAGCAATATTATCTAAAAAATTAATTATTGTTTTTCTCAATTAAAAGATATTAATCATCATTAAAATTTTATGTTCTCCATTTCAGACATTAATTATTCACTGACTTAAAATAATTTTGTTAAAAGTAGAAAAAACAAACAATTTAGTCTTTCTTTCAGGCAGATTGAAATTCTTTCTTCAGTTGCCTTTATATTACATAATATAATACCTAAAACTCTTTACTTATCTTAATAGCATTTACAACAGAAAGTACTTACTGTGAATTTCTCTTAGGTTTTCGGCATACCATTTGAAATTTTCCACCAAAATCTACATATAAGTCAGTGTTAACTACCTGAAAAATTTTCCCAACAACTATTTTTCCTTGAGGATTACCTAACTGGACGAATTCTGAATGTCTTAATAAATGCAGAAAGCTTTTTTCTTCTCTTGGTGAAGATTCTATTTTACCTTCAGATTTCTCTATCTCGTGAAATTTTCCGAGTGCTTTGGCCAATCCTGAAATTTTAATTTCATCTTTTGTATTTTGTTGATCATTTCCTATACCTTTATTAACATCAGATGTGAATCGTAGCGATACGGCACAAACTTTTGATGAATTATTTTTAGTTACAAATCTAAAATTGCGCATTAGATGCAACATTTTGATGTTCTATAATAATTAAAAATAGATGATGAATTATGAATAGAATGTGAAATTATAATAAACAAATAGTTGATTATGAAATAAACATATTTGTTTTTAGTTTAGTAAAGTCCTCATAATATTAAATAGGAAAGTAAACATTCAATTAATGCGCATGCGCAAGTCCTGTTCTTTTATTTTTTTTTTTCTAAAAATCAATTCAGTTCTTATTTCAAATTTATTTCATAGTATAAATATTTCATTGTAAAATAAACAATTTTAATAATTTTTTTTAATAAAAAATATATCCGATTAAATTGTCAGTAAAAGAAGAAAAAAAAAATAACATAAATAAACCAGCATGCGCATTTACCCAATTTTTACTTGCTTTATTCAATTACTCAAGTATATATTGATTGTTTGTTTGATTACGAATAAAATCATGTATTTACGAAAAAATAATTATGGAAATTTTTTTTTAATTTAGTAAAAAATTGTTGATTTAAATATTTTAATGTAGTTTTAATTTAGCTAGTTTTTAAATTTTTGCACGCATGGTGAATTCGACATAAAAGAATATATGAAAACAAATGATATAATGATGAGGATAAAAAAAAATCTTTAATTTAGCAGCATTGTCCCTAAATAAACACAATACACAATTATTTAAAAAAATATCGAGCTATAGGCAGCTTGGTTTTGTTATTGTCGCACCAGAGCACTGTGGGATCTCATTATGCCAACCTGTGCGGCACAATGCAAGACAACTTATCATTATAGCCAACAAGTTTCCCTTTTGAAAATATTGGAACAACCATTGATCACCAATAGAAATCAATCTTCGAGTCAAACTACACAGCAGCTACAAAAGCTACCACTTAGCGAATAGTTGGCTGGAGAATTAACGTTTAAAAAAAAAATTGACAAGGTTACTCAAAAATCTTATTTTTTAAAAATTTATATATATATATATATATATATATATATTGAATAAAGAATTGCCACAATTATTTTGGATAAGAGAATTTTATTTTGCAATTTTTTTGTGTATGCGGGTATACCAGCGAGATTCATCGCACTGGTTCATCTCGCTGGCCCTTTTAAAATGCACGCTATTAGCGAATTTAAATCATAGCTCTCTAAACATTAGCAGGAACACTTTATTTCTGGGTGAGAATCGGGTTGGAATGTCTCATTATAACAATCAACCATGTTTATATACAGAACCTTAAAGCACTTTTTTCAGAAATGTAAATTATTTTGTTTAGTTTAGAGATTTATATTGATTTTAATGGAATCTGATAATATAGAATAATTGGATCCTTGGTTTTTATAGACAATAATGGCAGATCATATTAGATTAGTCCAGTTGAGGAGTTTCTAGTTAATGAAGATATCACTAGAATGGATGGCCTATCATACTCAATTGATTTAAATCCCATATAACATGTGGGAGATGCTTTGAAGAGATAAGACCAACACAGATACCACAGATCATATACAAGACTACAACTAAATTGGGGTTTCAGATATGGTACCAGAGTTATAACTATCATCATTGGCGACTGGCGTTTTACTTGATGGCGATTTTATTGTCAAATATTTTACCTGTTTTACTTGCTTGGCAACATTTTTGCCCTCATGGCGACGTGTTTGAATAATATAGATTCACCCCCCTTCCATTTTGGCTTGTATACGAGTTTTGAATTTTGAGTTAATATTTTGAAAAAAAAAAGTAATAATAGTTTAAATAATAAATAGTATAGTTTATTAATAAATAGTTTTGATGTAAAAATTTTTGGAATAGCATAGTTTTTCAAATTGTTCAAAACTTTTATATTATCCACTCATTTCGAATGGATATTATTATTATTATTATTATTATTATATTATATCGAAATATGTTATTACATTATTAGTATAAATATATATATATTTCCATTTCATTTGAGGAACAATAGGAAGAAATATGTTTCGTAATAAATACATTATAGTCGTCTTAATTTTAATATACTGCCTCTAATTATTTCCCAATTTGCTTCCTGCTTTAGTTTTATTCATCCCAACAAAAATTATCACTTTTTTTTAAAATAAAAAAAAAAAATAAGCTACAATTATAGACTTAAAAATTCTGACTTTTTATTTTAATAAATTACCACATTTAGATAGCTGCTGAATATTGTTAAAATACTTCAAATATATACATAAAAATAAAACTGAAATACTCATATGTTTATCCAAGTAAATCTCGGAGTTTTCCGAGTTTTCTACCACACGGGCAGATATATCTAAAAGTGTCTCTTAACTGCTTTCTTAACTTAATTAGAACCTTTCGTACTATATTATATAGAGCATGAGATCCATAGTAAAAAAAAAGTCATTTAAATAAGTTTGGGCCCTAGATTCTTGCCAGTGGTAGTGAGTACAGGGTACCAATCTCGGATCATACTGAACTTTCGTTCTCGGGCACCAATCTGCTGGAGGTGTGAATTGCAGTCATTGCTTTCAGAAATGGGGATACTTGATGGGAATCGTGCAATATGTCATATGCCCGGTGAGTGTTTTACGTGTTTTCTTCCCATATGACAAGCAAAGCAATTACTTCTAAAAGTTCTACCGGAAAGCGACATCCTTTTTCATTGCCCGATGGTACGCTTTTCATGTTAGTAATATGCACTGCCATAACTAGGCTGATGTAGCAGGTGCACTAGCACAGGGCCCATTTGAAAATTATATTTTAAAATTTTTAATTTTTCCTCCTTTCCACTGCGCATTTTGGCGATTAGATTTTGCATTACTTAGACCCTAGATGTCTCTGCTCCTCAACGTGAACATTTGAATTAATGGCAGAGCTGACTGATATTTTTAACATGCCAGATGAATCATGGCGAAAATTTACAAAGGACTGGTTTTTACGTTAAATAAATTGATGGGGAAGCTGTTAAAAGAAAACGTATTTTACATTCCGTTAAACAAAATGCAGTATTTTGCTTTTCTTGTATGTTTTTTAGACACAAATCGAATAGCCTTTCCGACCCACAATAAGGATTTCATTATTGGTAGCATTTTCATCAGGTTATTCTTCGAAATGAAAATTCTCCTAAGCATTGAAGTTGGTATGTGAAATGGAAAGTGAAGAAAAAGAACCTAAAATTAACAAATGCAAGTTCAAATCAATTATGCAAATAAAAGTCCTTGTTAACTCAATTAACAAGAACTTATAAATAAATAAATTAATAATTATCTCAATATCAAAATAAGATAATTATTACTTTATTAATAATTATCTGATAATCAAAATAATTATAAATAAATAATAATAATTAATAATCAAAATATCAAAATAAATAATTATCAAAATAATTATCTGATAATCAAAATAATTATCTTCAAAAATAAAAAATCAATTATGCAAATAATAAATCCTTGTTAACTCAGGATGTTATTCTATTCTATTATTAATATTGGATGTTATTCTATTCTAAAAATAATATCAATCTTAGAGGTTAAATTAAAAGAGAATAAAATAAAATTAAATTAAATTAATTAAAATTAATAAAATTATTGGAGATCCAAATTGCGCCATTTTTTATTTGTGTTTGTCGCTTTATTAAAAGGGTTCTACAAAATCAGTACTTCTTTAGCGAAATTCCAATGGGATTTTACGATCAATGCAAGGTTTTATAAACCATTTTTTCTTTTATCGGAGAGAGACAGAAAATTTTCTCTGTCTAAATGAACTCCAAAAACATCATATCTTTCTGCTTACTATAGCGGTCTTATCAAAATACCATTGGCAGCACAATTAACGCTTTACGCAATGCTATATAGTTTTACTATCAAATTACTAACAAAATTATTTTATCAAGGCTGCTATGACAAGAAAAAACCAAGATTTGTTATAAAATAATTTTCTTTCTAAGCTGTTATAGCTCTATTACAATACATATATTACTTTAAATTTCAAATTTCTTGAATATTG
Source organism: Caerostris darwini (assembly GCA_021605075.1). Classification (NCBI taxonomy): domain Eukaryota; kingdom Metazoa; phylum Arthropoda; class Arachnida; order Araneae; family Araneidae; genus Caerostris; species Caerostris darwini. Next base: position 1,413,051 of record BPLQ01002337.1, on the reverse strand, counting down.
GATAGGAAAATAACCAATTCCAAATTTCTTATTATTAATTCATATTATGTAAAATTCCACTGCTCGTAGTATTAAAAAATTTGCACAATTTTGCAACAGTTATTCTTCCATTATTAAAATAAGAAAAATTTTCAGTAAACGATTTTATATTAATTGCGAATCAATAACCAAAACAGAACTTAGCATTTTAGAACACGAACAACAACATTTCTAAAAACAGAATAAATTATATTTTATTTAAAAGAAAATTATTTTTGATCTTTAAATAACTAAAGATTAATCAGAATATATCCGAATTTATATATTTTTAAGATATTTGTTTTGTTTTCTTCTTACTAAGAGTTTGATATTAAGCATAAAATATTAAGTAAAGTACTGCAAAATGGCGTGTTCTTCCTTCCAATTTTTTCTATTCGTGACAAAAATTGAAATATAATTTTTTGCATAAAATTTCTTCTTCTTTGTGCGAAGAATGAAAATACTATTGGTGCAATATAAATTCTGTAACGAAATTGATTATTTTAATTTTGAACTTTAGAATAAATTACATTACCATTATTAAAAACAGCTATTGCATTTTTTAAATGTCTAATTAAAATATATTTATATAACGAAAATTGTGATGGTAATTTCATATTTTTCTGAACACACTTCATTTAAATCCAACCGTTCTCTTTCCAATTGCACACGGTTAGAAAATAAGTCTACCTATCAGTCGTCTATAAATTTGTCTGTCTATAAATTTATATTTAAATTTGTGTATTATTTTTAAAGATTTATTTTTTTATAATAATACTTATGTGTTGTGTTCAACTTTCTGCTAATTTTATATCATAAAAATTGAATAGAAATGCATGTTTAAATCGATATTCAAACGAATTTTTTTTTCTGTAATTAAGGAACTTTTAAGTCTCTAAAAAGCTAACTTTAATTAAATGCTATTAATTTTGATTGAATCTTTGGAATTAATTATTCTTTATTTTTAATGACAAGAAGAATTAAATCCTATTTCTTTATAAATAAATTAAGGCAAAAATTAAACCTTGCACTTTTTTATTTAAATAATTTATACTTTTATTTTTCTTTGATTGCTGAAATGTTTCGTTTTATGTTTATAATAACATAACAATTTCCTTTCCTGAATTCGTTTTTTTATCAATATTTGATTGAAAGATTATTTATTATAACCGTTATTATTTACTCGTAGATAACAAAATATTTTATTTGAATAGCATGTCACTAGACATTTAAATAGAAAGCTTTTATTAATGATACAACAATTTCTATTTTTTTAGCAATGAAATTTTAATGAAATTACATTTTTAATATTTTTTTAAAAACCTATTTTAGAGTATTGTATATATTCTATAATTACTATTCACGGCAAAAATTAATTAAATTTATTCTTAAAAATTAATTAATTTCTTATTAATTAATTTTAATCTTCTTTCTGAGATATATGTTAGAGTAATATAAAACTCTAAATAAAACTTATTAATTTAATTCGAAGATTTAGCTATAATACTTTTTTATTACTTTAAAAAAATCATAGTCCTTTTTTTATTTTTAATCCCGTTAAAATATCAATTTATTATTCAACAACGAAATATTTTGATCGCAATTTCCGTTTTGCTCACAACACGCCCATTTAAATCCAACGATTTCCAAAACCATTAATTTTGCTTCCAACTGCAAACAGTCAAAAAAACCAAAACGAATGTTTCACAACCACCATATTTCCCTCATTTTAACCGCAACGAACAATTCGGAACACTTGTACCAAAATGTTTTTTTAAGTATCTGCAAAAAATGCTTTTTCATTTAGGGGGACAAACTCGAACTTGGTGCCCTTCCTCCCCTCTGCTGCATCTGCTGGTTTAGTTGCGTCATTGAAATAGTACAATGACGTTCTTGATATCGGTGGCAGGACAAGACGAATTGCCCAATCCATCAACTGCAGAGATTGAGACATCCGTCATTCTTTGTAAAGTTTGAGGATAGCGGATGTCGAACGTAATTTGCAAGCATTGATGTTTGAGATAGAAATAATCAAATTTCATGAACTAAATCTGGAATTTTTTTTTCCTTTGCTTTTAGATCTCTATTTTGTATTTATCTTTTTAGCCAACTGCTTATTATAACATATGTGGTACACCTAGGAATTTAACATTATTTTTAGATGCATCCAGAAGGTCATCCTTTATTTTATTTAAAATTTTCTTTTGGATAAAAATGCATATATTTTTATCTCGTATCTTAAATAACTTTACAATATCTTGATAAGAGTAAAGGAAATCGTAAATATCCTTTTAAAAAATCTTTTTTTTTTTTTTTTTTTTTTTTTCATTTTCTTTATAAATCATCGATATTTCATTTTATCGATATTCAAACGATTTTTTTTCTGTAATTATGGAAAATTTTAAATTGCCTCTAAAAAGCTAACTTTAATTAAATGCTATTAATTTTGATCGAATTTTTGGAACTAATCGTTCTTTATTTTTAATGATCAGAAAAATTAAATCCCAGTTTTAATCCCATTGAAGCAAAAATTAAATTACTTAATTTCTATTTTCTCTTTGCTATACAAAATTTATTCATTTTATTCTTATAATAATGTAACAATTCCCCTTCCTGATTCGATTCCTTATCAATATTTGATTGAAAGATTGTTTATCATAAGCGTTATTATTTAGATAACAAAATATATTATTTAAATAGTATGTCACTTGACAGTTACATATAAAACTTTTATTAATGATACAACAATTTCTATTTTTTTTTTTTTTAGCAAAGAAAATGTAATGAAATTACATTTTTAATATTTTGTTAAAAACATATTTTAGAATATTTAATCATATATTCACGGAAAAATATACGTTCATAATGAGAAAGTTTATTCGACATTTCATTTAAACTTTACAATCGACATAAAAAGTATAGTCATAAATTTAATGTTTTTCTTTTTTCGTTTCATAGTAGTTGAAATGGTTTTTACAGTACAAAATAAAAATGATACATATATATATATACAAATGATATTTTAATAAAGTTAATAAATAATTCAGAATTTAGATTATTTTTTTTAACTCATTTCATATTAACTTAAACTAGTGTCACAGTATAAATTAATTAAAGAGATTGATTAATTTTTAAAAAGCAGCATGGAAAATTAAATAATTATTTATTTGAAAAAATGTAGCAATATTTAAAACGAGGATTTAAGTGTAACAATTTTAAACTGGCGTTTAAAAATAGGAAATTTTAATTCAAACAATTCCTTTAAATGTTCATTGTATCTGAAACATTCAGAAAACTTTTTGTTCAAATTTATTTTGGATAGAAAAAATTTATTCGAAAGCTTCTAAATAAAAACATAAAATGACAAAAAAATTCTTAATAAAATTCTTCTTAAAAAAGATTCTTAATAAGAATCTATTTGACATTCTCCTTTTACCCAAATCATGGTATTGCATTTATAAATTACAATAATTTACTATCATCAACTGAATTTTATAATAAAAGAAAGTAAACTTGTTCCTGTTAAAAAAGGAAACAAATAGAAAGTTTAAAAACAAAAATACTTGTTCGTTTTAAAATTAAATTCTCGTGCTATTTTTAAACTGAGAATAACAGAAGAATGGGAATATCCAATTTGAACCAATCAAGTAACGATTCAATCGCAATTTGTCCTAATTTAGGGTCATGGAAGGTCCTCAATTAATGGGAGGGTGTAGAGAGGGATCCTTCCCCCAACATATTTAAAAAATTGTCGTAAATGCTTCAAATGTCACAACTAATAAAATAATGTAGCATATACAGAATGTACTAAAATTGCTGTACTGGCAACTGGCGTACCGATTACGGAGTACCAACAGGGGGATATAACCCTTAAACCTCCTCATCTTAATTCATAAATATGCTTGGAATTTTAATGGCTGCTTAATTATTGTTAGTAGTATAAAAGATAAATGTTTCTAAAAATTCAAATTAAGTAGATACTCAAAAAAAAAAAGATTAAAAATTGTTGTAGTCCCCTTCCATGAATATGAAACGAAGCAAAAATGCAATAACCGATGTTCTAAATATGAGATTCTAATGTTCTTAATATTTTCCACTCGAAAGTTTAAAATGAGATTTGAAAATAATAAACATAGTTTTAATGAATAAAAGTTATAATCTAGGAAAAAAAAAAAAAAAAAATCTAAACTGTCGTTTGTGAGGCTCTCCTTACAAAAAAAAGAGTACGAAATATTAGATGTGGGCTTTAAAAAAGCACGATGTAATGAAAAGCTACTTTGTATTTTTTTTATAATAATATGATTGAGATATTTTAAGCTAAAAATTGAACAAACTTTTATACGTAAGTTTATGTTTAAATTTTTTGGGCCCCTTAATTTAAGTCTCAGTTTTTATAGGGGACTAAATTTAACATACATAAATGGCATTTTCTTTGATAAAGCAGTCAGCAATTAACTGATCATTGACAAAACTCCTGATAATGCTTTGGATAAAAGAGATTATGTAATGCTGGATTATTATTAAATTATCTAAAAATTATGATAAGGATATACAGGGCACTAATCACTCCAACAAAACAACATCCATTACGTTACATTAATGAGAGAAAAATGTTCTGTCTCCATTCATGATCCATTTGGGATTTTCAGAAGACGTATAAAAATCAAATTCCTCGTCATGCCGAAGAAAAAAGAATTATGCGAAATATGCATTGGTCACTTATTAGATAAAAAGCATTCCCGATTTTTCATAAAAAGTGTGTCCATTAAAAATATATGATTATCGAATTAAGGTACTATAAATCGAAAGAATCACCACTGTTACGAACTCTTTCTAGACTTGCAATCCGAAATCTAAATATGGTTTCCCAAGCTTTAGCCAAATTACGAATCCCGCCCTCTCAAACGAATCACCTAAACGGAAATCAAATTGAGTTATCGACATTTATCTTCCACTATTTGACGTACTCCCTTTTGTACTGTAATGGTGGGGGATGGGTCGAATATTTCATTCACAGTTTACATCATTCGATTTCGAATGCCGTTTCTTTTCGGTTTCCTTTCTTTCATTCTCCCGCGCTTTGCGTGTTCTCCAGTAGGCGGAGTTGCGGTTGTAGATCAATCTGACATTGCCAGGTTCCCCCTGATTGCTCTATTGGGACAACATGACATGGATGGGAAAACATGCATTCAAAGATTATTTGTTCAATTGGATAAAAGCATATTCCTGACGACGCATCTAGATTTACGTTTTTACAGAAATACTTGAAATGCTGTAGAGCGACAAGATGTTTTCAACTAAAAAAAAATCGAATAAAGAACTCTCTAACGTTTCTCTGCAGGTGATCATTTTTTTTATTATTATTATATCTCTTTATGATCGAAAAGATCCAAATAAAAAAAAATTTTTTTTTTTTTTAAATATATATATATATATTTTTTAATTATTTTTTTTTTTAAGATCAAAAGATTTTTTTTATGAGCATAACGAAAATAATCAGTGTTTCTTTCTGTATATTGTACATATTCCACATCCTTCAAAAAAAATATGAAAAATTAAATATATTTGTATGGAAATTGATGAATTTTCAATTCAAAAAAAAGAATGTATTTTTTACGTATATTAATTTAATATTCTGAATACATTAAAATTTTGATTTGATTTTTAAATGATGTTGATACAAAAACCGTCTATATACAATGGAAAAAACTGTTATTAAAATAATGTTCAAATTCCAATAGCAAATTATTTTTCTAAATTTGGTTTGACATTAGTATACATATAAATATAAAATATAAATTTTAAAATAATAATAATTTATATGAATTTAATCAAATGTCTGGTAATGAATTGTAGAACATTACATTCTTTACATCGATAATAATTGGATAATTTCGTTGCTTTTGTGAATATCTAAATTAGACTATAATTTTTTTTTTTTTTTTTTTTTCTATAAGCGTAATTGAAATAATTTCCAAGCATTTTATTATTTTACATTTCTAATAAATATATTCTTGTTAGATTTTTATTAATATAATTTATAAAAATATTCGTACAAATCTTATTTTTTTATTAGAATATTCATACAAATCTTATTACGTAAAATAGCATTTCTTAAATGAAAAAGTTTTCTAACCTGTACTACAAGTTCTTTAAATTATTATCTAATATATACCTTTTTTAGTTATTCCCGAGTTCCGTTTATTATTAATTTGGAGCATTATACCTGATCAAAATAATCTAATTTTATTTTGTAAAATAATAAAGCGATAATTCTGAGTTTATCACATAAATGTAGAAATAGTAGCAAAAACATCTAATAATTTAACTTTAATTAATATGACTATTATGTCAATGATTCACAAATTTTCAGTTGTTTTTAACTCAAGATCGATGAAATAAATTTCAATTTTGTTAATTTTTTATTTTTATGTTTTCAGTTTTTTTAAAGATTAAATTAAAATAAAAATGGTTTCTTCTGAACTACTTATCAAACTTCAAAATAGTTACACCATAAAAAGTAATTTTTCTTCTACCTAAATATTTTAATTTTTTTAATTGTAATTATACTACTTATTAATCATTTTTGCTTTTAGTTCTTTTTCTATCTTTTTTTTTTTCTTTTTTTCATTATTTTCTCAATAAATTTTGATTGCAGTGTTTTAGTTACTAGAAATTCTAGCAAACAATGGTATAGTTTGTAGCATAGTCAAAATATTTAATATATATACCGGAAACTCTTTTGTACTAAAAATTTGTTATATTTAATTTGATTAAGTTAAATTGTATTTCGAATATCTTTTATATTTTTTAAAACTAGTAAAAAAAATTTGTAAAAAAAACTCAATAAAATTAAACCGACATAGCAGAAAAATCTCATTTATTAGTAGTGACACCAATATTGAAATCATTTTAAAATTTAATGAGTCCAAATTTCTAGAGTGTCAGACCCAAATTTTTTGTGTCTAAACTGTTAATAACAATCAAGCAATTCAACTAACAATCAACTGAATTTAACCTATTCCATTTTATTTTAAGTTATATTCTTTATTTTTTTCATTCCATGAATTTCAAGAATTGAGAAAAATAATTAAATATGCATTTCTTACTGTATTTTACGCCTTACGCCAATTAAAGTGGTTTCAATGACAAAACACTTCCCATACATATCGAGTAGTAAGTCTATTTAATTTTAAATCCTAGCTAAAACTAACTTCATAGATATGTAATCACGCAAAGTCATATTTAACTGAAACAAATTGCCGAGGAACATATTTTCTGCACTAAAGAGCCATATATGATTCGTAATGAAATAAAGAGCATGTGATTTGAAATTGGAAAAGCGTTAGTCTTTTAATGCATATTTCATTTAAATTTTCAAAACACACATACTTAAAAGTTTAATTGACTGAGATGATATACAAGTTACCCTTAAAATTTAGAATTTAATGTGAGAAAAAAAAGCTTGACAGCAATCTTAAACAAACAAAGAAAAAGTATCAATGAATCATATTATTAATAAAATGAATTATAATCTCAGGAATACATACTACATTTAAATTTTAAAAATGCGCTTAATTAAAATTTTAATTGGCTGGGATGATAAACAAGTTAACCATAAAAGTTAGAATTTAATGCAAGTGCAAAACACATAATAGCAATCTAACAAACAAAGAGTAAGTGTCAATAAATCATATTATGAAAATAAATGAATAGTTTAATAAAACTAAAAAAATACGCTATTAGAGTTAAAAAGTAAAAAAGTAAAAAATTATTGTTAACATAAGAATAAAATGACTGACGAGAAAATGAATGTCACTGTTCCAAAAGCGTGGGGTGCTCGATATCAATAGTTATAATTTTTCACTAGTTCATTCCGAAATGCAGAGTTAGTGTAAAAATGTCATACAAAGCACCCCACGCTTTTGGAACAGTGACATTCATTTTCTCGTCGGTCATTTTATTCTTATGTTAACAATAATTTTTTAATTTTTTACTTTTTAACTCTAATAGCGTGTTTTTTTAGTTTTTTTAAACTATTCATTTATTTTTTACTTTTTAGTTTGATTAACTCTAAAAGCATGTTTTTTAATGTTTTTAAACTAATATTTAAACGAGGTCCCGGTACGGAGGAGTGGAACTATAGTTCTTACAATAATGTAATTGTGAGTAAAACAAAGGCAAAATGCGAATAGTCCGTTGTGCCACTGTCCCACGTATCTTATCGCTTAAAGTAGGACAAAATCGAGCCCAAAGAGTCAGTTACAAACAAACAAGCATACAGGTGAAACTAATATAAAAGCGTATTAAAAAGAATCAACTGTTTTCTTTCTGAAAGATGCCTGTAAATGTTTCTTTGCAGCTTAAATAGTGTATATGAGGAGAAACAGATCTCCAGGGGAAAAAGTCAGTTACATACATACAAACATACATACATACAAACATGCTGGTGAAGCTAATAAAAGCGTATTAAAAAGGTAAACTATGTTCATTAGTTATCGTCCAATACTGAAAAAAGAAAACAGATTAAATAAAAAATTAACGATTTTATAAAATCATGTGAAAAAAAGTTTTTAAAAAATTAAAAAAAAATTACAGAATTTCAAACGATTTTATAAAAGCATGTGACAGATAGTTTTAAAAAAATTAAAAAAAACTATAAATTTCCAAACAATTTTATAAAATCATATGAAAGAGATTTTTTTTTTTAAATAAAAATATATATATATATATATAGAATTCCAAACGATTTTATAAAAAAAAGCATAAAAAGGAAATTTAATAAAACGGCACGTGAAAATAATTTAAAGAAACCAATAAGAATAGCTTGTCAAGGAAATTTAAAATAAATAAGCCAGTCAAAAGCGTTGAAAGAGGTCCAGGACATCGCTGACTCGTTCTCCAAAATAATACCCACATATTATTTTTTGGTAAAAATCACAAGGAAAATTAGTGTTTATTTTAAATAAAAAAAATTTTGAAATGAAAGTGTCTTGTGATGAGATTTGTTTCTAACAATAATTTAAATTTTTACTCATTTTCTTCACACGCATTTTTCGTGACGAAGACCATATACACACACATAATAACAAACAAAATGTTATAATGGTTATTTATTCTATTTAATTAAATTAGCAAATGATCTAAACAAATAATAGTATCTAAACCATCACTAGTCTTTCATTTTTGTTTAAAAATAATATTTGTTTAACCTTTATGCAATAAACGATGTATGTTATTTTTCTACAAAGAATAAAAGGTTATTACGAATGTTATAGAAATTTCAGATAATTAAAACAAAAGGATATTTTAAGTTGCTGTATTGTTAAAACATATATATATATATATTAAATTTAAAAAAAAATGTTTTTTTCTTTAACATACTCGATTGCATTACACAAAACAACGCAATAATAAGTTACATCTAATGTAAAAGTTGAGATTGTGATTATTTAACAAATTGAAGAGAGTCAATGCATACACAAATTGAATTGTTTACTAAGTAAAAAGTTCTGTTGTAATTTAAATTATATGAGAACAAGAATGAAAATCGAATAAAAAATTATGATAAATATAAAAATGTAAGAAAATTAATCTTAACATTTAACATATCGATTGTATCATCTCTCGTTTCGAAAGAAGCTGAGTTTCAAGGTCGATTAGGAATTGTTAGTTCACTTTTTATGCTTCCATGCCAATTTAATACGAAGGCATATAACCGAGAAACTATTATACCAATTCATATTTAATTTGATGAATTTTTAGACTATTTCATATAAATATTATACAGGGGATTAAAAAATCAAGTACAAAACTTCCACTAAAAATGATAATGCCTTTTAACATAGCATATGTTTTTTTTTTAAAAACTGAACGGATGATTAAAAATTACTCGTACATTTTGCTAAAGAGAATTTGCATGAGATTAAACTTACCACGATATTTAGTATTACTTCATTGTGTAATTTTAACAACTTCATTATGCCATTTTAACCACTAAGCATTACTTCACTATGTAATCTTAATTATTAGTGATCTTTAACTAATCATATAACAAAGTCTGATAAAATCAAATGATGATATTAGTTAAACTATATGTAAAAGAAGGAATTAATTATATTTTTTATCTATCTTAGTATCATGTTCAGTTAAAAAGTCATTAAAAAAATTATTGGTCATATTTTATACCTGTATTAATTTATGCATCTTATAGCATTTGATAATAATGTAATTGCTAGATGATGTATAAAACTTTTTTTTCAAAATAAATCGATTAATAATTAATAATAGATACTTTTGTGTCATATAAATTTCAAATAATCTTAATTTTTATTTATATCCTTAATCTACTACAGAATGCGCAGCTAGTGTCAAAGTCGACTCAGATTCGAATTCGCTACAGCAATCATGGCTTTCAGAAATGGGGAGACTCGATGGCGATCGTGATAACCCGTGCAAAGCATCTAGCATCGATAGCCAAGATCTTCAGTGGAATTCAGAGTTTTCTCCTGTGCTACAAACAAATCCGGGGCAATTACCCCTAAAAGTCCTTTCAGGAAGATAATATATTCTTTCATTTACATAATATATTCCCTCCACAACGGCTTTTATTGGTAGGTTATTCGTATCAGACATAAGTGGAACACAAAGCCCAACGATGTACAAAAAATCCCAATATAGGTTTACAGAAAACCGCTTTTCGCCAAATGTATAAAATATTCTATACATTTAACATGACCACGCATCTTTTTCACGGAAAAAAAAAAAAAAAAAAAAAAAAAAAAAAAAAAAAGGCATTATTAATCGATTGATAAGCTGCTTAAATTTTTGATTATTTTCGATAGCATTCGTATAACCGTGTTAGTTAAGCAATTTTAATATGTTAACTGCAATTTTCTCTATTTAAAAAAAAAAAAAAAAAAAAAATATTGAAAAAAAAAAAAAATGATGGATATATTTTTTTCTTTATTTAACATCATAATCATCATCATTATTGGTGCTACAGCCCTTGAAGTGCCATGAACCTTCCTTTTTCGCCATTCCACACGACCAATTCCCTTTTTTTCCAGTTAGTGATTCTTCAAGTTCTCTTCTACTTGATCTCCTCATCTAACTCTTGGTCTTCCTCTGGATCTAGATCCGCTGGGGTTTTCCTTAAGGAGTCTTCTTTTTGTTATGTTTGGCTCCATTCTCTCTACATGACCTAGCCATTGGATTCTCCTTCTCCTTATCTCCATGACTACGTATATCTGTCTCCTTGTAATAATCATACATCTCCTTATTTGTTCTAATTCTCCATTTGGCATTTTTACATACTGCTCCAAAAGCCTTTCTCAAAGTTTTTCTGTCCCATACTCTCAACACACTTTCCCATAGTCCATATCTCAAAGCAGAGCCAACAATTGGCCTGGCAATGAACTCTGTATACGAGAAACTTCAACTTTCTATTTAAGTATGATGATAACTATTTTTGTAGTGCATAATACCAGCTATTCATTATTTAATATACTTTATAAAATAACTATCGGCAACTGCAGGGAATCAGGCGTATGATTTATACAATACACTAAAACCGAAATAACCATAGTTTGCAGCATCATTTACTTTATTGGCTTATTTTCCCATCCAGGCATTGATTTATAAATTCATTTCAGTGCTGTGAAAATCTGACTGCACACGTGCCTTTAAAAACAAATAGCCGTCGAACACGCGACTGATAGGTGGGAGCAAATAGCAATCCATATTCCTCAGCCAATCAGCGGCAATCAATCTACAGATCTGACTAATGGAAATCATTCTCGTGAATGACGCAGACACTGACGGAGCAAATAGAGAGAAGCCATAACAACCACCCAAGTCTTCCCACTAATTTGCCCACTGTGCATGCAGGGTCCGTGCCTTTTGTTCGCAAAAAGAGGGTTCCCAAAAATTCTCTTTTCATCATTATTTTGCACATAATGCAAACAAATGTTGTAGACTTCTTCTTTTGTTCTGGTTAGAGAAACTTCAAGTAAAATGAGCAGGATTTAATATTCGCCATGATTTTTGAATAATGAAGAGATAATGAATTTTCAAAACTCTAGAAGTGCCTGCAATGTGAATTCATTAGTAATTTTGAAATCATTATATTACATTTTTATGAACACTCTTTAAATAGGAATATTTATATAGAGGAAAACATATTAGTTTTCCTCTATTTAAAATGTTATTATAGTTTCTATATATTAAAAAACTCTAGAAGTGTCTTTCAATGTGAATTCATTAGTAATTTTGAAATCCTTATATTAACTTTTTTATTAACATTCTTTAAATAGGCAATTTATATACAGGAAAACATATTAGTTTTCCACCATTTAAAATGTTATTATAGATTCTATATATTTAAAAAAAAATTTTTTTACAATAAAAAATATCTCTAATATATTTTATATCCTCTATTATATTTTTTAATTTTGTTTCACTCAATTGAATTAACGAGAAATTTCATTTTTTTTAAATATAAAATTGTGTGAATATGCTGTTGCAATGATATAAAATTCCAAAATCGGGGAGGGAGGGATCTGAATTTCATGGTTTTAGACAATGCTATTTTGCCATTTTTTTTTTAATAAAATTTTTTTGGATTTTGATATAAAAGGCTGTAATTTAATAAAAAAGCAAATATTGAAGTATTTAAAGAATTTTTTTTATTTTTATTTATTGTAAATTTGAAGATAAAAGAACGAAAAGTTCTTTATTTTCTTAACATCAAACTATTAAATAAAAACACAAATTCAGTTCTGCCTTTTTTTTCCCACACACTAACTTTATTCTGATATTTTTTTCCAGTTTGTTGCCACTCAAACATTACATTAAATCTCGAGTGTGCAAATTTTGAATGTAAGCGAAATAAATAATTTTGAAATAAATTTACATAGGTACACAGATATATATTTAATATATAACATTTTTCTTTATTTACCACCCTCTTAAAATCTCTATTCTGTTGATTATCAAGAAGTCAAATACCATGACAAGTTTATGGCAAAATTTCTATGACGGTGCTATAAACATTTGTTTTAAAACTGCACCGAATAACCATTACCAGATAATATACTTAGCTGCGTAAACCATTTTTAGAATTCATATATTGTTCAAAAAGAATTTCAGTCATGGATATTATCAACTAAAAAAATAGAAATCATTTGACAAATCCTTTTTTTGCTTGATTATCATTATTTTTTTCACTATAAATATTAATATCCTGATATAGACAATCAAAATAATGAATGTTAACACAAGTTGGTAGTAGAATAAATAAAAAATATAAGTGAAGGTGTAAATTATTCTTAAGAAGATTTTAGATAATAGAAAAAAAAAACCGTCCAGTTTTCGATGAAAAGATAGAACTCGAAACTCTCTTGTAGAATAAGAAAAAAAAAGCATGTAAATATCAAAAAAATATTTTATTCGATATCTTATAAATTATAAATTTAAAAAAATATAATTTTACGTTCTCGGCTTCATTTAATAATATGATGTATTTTACATCGGTAATTTTTGTTGACATAAAATATGAGTAAAGATTGCAAGATTAGAAAATTTCAAAAGAACAATATACAAAACCATTCCATCGCAATATGATCCCTATCACAGGTTCTTGTTCTTTAAGTAAAGTAAACGTTTTAAATTTTTAGACACTTTATATTTTATTTATATACTAACATTAAAGCAGCCATTAGAATTCCAAGCATATTTATCAATTAAGATGAGGAGGTTTAAGGGATATTTCCCCCTGTTGGTACTCCGTATACGGTACGCCAGTTGCCAAAACATATAAAAAAAAATAGTCGGCTCAATATTTTCTAATCTGTTAAAGATATATGACCTGGCACAGTCTACCAGATCTTATTTAGTAAATAACATAAAATTCTTTATTTAATAATGTTTTTTTTCATTCAATAGCACATAATAACATTAAAACATAACACGTTTAATAACTTAATATAATAATGACAAAATAAAAACAAGACAAATATATATATATATGTATATATAGATATATATATATATATAATCGACTGACCGATAAACAGGTTACTCATAAAATTTAAAATTTTATGAAAGAACAAAACGCATAACAGCAATGATAAAGAATAAAAAAACTATGGAATTCCAAACGACTTTCTTTTCTTCAAAAATCTCATTCTCAATTTGAAATAAATTTGTTCTTGCTTTCACTAAACGATCTTCTAGGACCCTTTTACATTTAATTATTTAATAATTAGCCCGTGAAAGAAATTAAAAACAAAAGCTCTCGTGGAAAAAATTGGAATAAAAAAAATAAAAAATTGAAAGTTGTCGGAGATACAAAAAAACTCCACTTTCCAAAACAAAACCCATAATTTTATGGAAAAAAGTTTTGCTCAGTAAAAATATCAATGAAAATTGGAAATTGTAATTAAAAAAAAATAAAGAAAGAAATATTCAATAAATTATACAATCTCACTGAAAGTAATGGTATCAAACCTTTATTTGGGTCAGGTGTCTCATATCTGCCTTCAATAGTGAAAGTTATTATTATTGGTGGTGTTATTATCATTATAATTATGAATATTATTATTTGTGGCAACCTCTGTTACCAAGTAGATTTACAGTCTCTTATTGTAGATTAACACGGAGATCCACTAGCTCCTTCACTGTAAAATGTTGAAACATAGCGGTGGTCTCATGCCCTTTGAGTTAATAAGAAAAATAGATAATTAAATGCCCTTTTTTTAAAAAAGATTCATTTATTTAATAAAATTAAAAAAATGAAAAATAACAAAAGTTTCAAAAGTATAGATGTTGATGAAATCAGTTTCATGTAAAAAAAAAATAATAATAATAATAATAAAAATAAAACAGAAGCGAACTTATTTCATCTAGGCAGTTGTAAGGAAGTAATTAAAAATATTTAGAACAGTGCGAGGTCTTTTGCTATGCTTGCGGGAAGAAATATCATCGTAATTTTGTAGGATATTTAAAACGGGGTTATTGATGTTTCGCATATCATTATAGAATTTAGTAGAAATTTTGTGAACAAATTGTCTTAAACTTGGAATCGAGAGAGCTCGTCTAATATCATCATTACGAAAGTATCAGGGTGAATTCGTTAACATTCTGAGGTAGATTTACAGTATGAACAAATAAATAATCGATGTTTTGAATATTTCAATTCAGAAAAGCACAAAAATTTAAATAAAAAAATATTTAAGCTGATTTTTATTTGAAATATTAAATAATGATTATTAGTTAATTAATTTATTGTTACAATTAAAGCAACTGATCAAGGATAATTTGTTTAAATTATTATTATTATTTTAGGAATAGAACATTATTTTGTTAATTTGTATAACAATATATTTAAATTTTTTTTTTTTTTTTTTTTTGGCTAGTTATACGACTCTTAATTTCAAAGGTCACATAAAACATTGTTTTTAAAAATGTTATCGTTTGCCATACTAAATTTTATACAAATGTTGTTGCTTTTTAAACTGTTTCATTATTTAAGAATTCGACCGATTACTATATTACTAATAACATACCTGTAAAATGAAAATTCTGGGAAAAAAAACAAACATTATTTTGGCCCGAACCTTGCTAAAATTAATTAAAATTATGTAAAAATAAGAATAGTCAAATAAAAATATTTCATAAAAATTTCCAAAAATTTTAGGCGAACATTGTTTTTTTCTCCACTTTCATGAAGATAAGTAATTCAGTGTATTATAAAAAATACTCCGATATGAATTTCCGTAAGAAGATTTTTATATGTTCGTTAGAAAATGAGTAACAATTATTTAATTATGGATGTGAAAGCAGATTTCACATTCTATTTCGTTATGTATTTGCTTAAAAAATCTTCTGAAGAAACAAGTTTTTTTTTTAAATACTTTTTAACAAAGAGAGTAAAATAAATAAATAATGTTAACCGATTACAATGTTACACAATTTTTTTAAGAATAGTTTTGCTTTCGTTTAAAAATGCATTTATTTTATTACTTGCGTTTTATCGTATATTATTTTTCATTCTAAATTCAATTTCGTTAATTTGTAACGAATTAATTTCATTGATGCTTGCAAAAAAATTAATAAAAACAAAAAAATTAAACTATATAAAAAAGCAATCTTTTTCCATAAACCTCAACAAGAAAAATAAATTTATTTTTATCCATCATATGCAAATATTATATATTTTTTCTCTTTCTAAAATTAAACTGCTTTCCTGATACAAACCGTTTTATAGGTTAGATCTAAACAGCGTCTTTTATATCAACCGCCATATTATTAAAATGGTTTGGTGAGGTTTCTGTATATCACTGAATGAAAAAAATTGGGAATGATTGTTATGGGAATGATAAACTTGAATTTGTTCTTTTTACACAGTTAGGGCAATCATCTCAAATTTCAACATGCGACAGAAATTTTTAAACAAATAAAGAATAAATAAAAATTTTAAAAACTAATTATAAAATCAATAAATTAAAACTATCAAACCAACAGGTATATAGTTAGAAGCAGATCAAAAATATGATGTTTGCTAAATTTTAAATTTTTTTAATATTTCAATAGTGGAATATTAAACGAAACAACCAAAATATGGATACTGAATTTCAGAATAATCGAGAAATATTAAATGGAAATTATTCTGAAATTTAAAAAATAAGAACAGTGAGAACTTATTAATAATTATTTTAGTATTAATTTTACAAAACATTGTAAAGAATAAACATTTCATCATCACATGGCATTATATATTCAAATTTCCTTGAGAAATGATGAACATAACAAGTAAAATGTCAAAAAAAAAATTAATTAATAGTTTAAAAAAACTAAAAAACACGCTTATAGAGTTAATCAAACTAAAAAGTAAAAAATAATTGTTAACATAAGAATAAAATGACTGACGAGAAAATGAATGTCACTGTTCTAAAAGCGTGGGGTGCTCGATAACAATCGTTATAATTTTTTCACTAGTTTCATTCCGAAATGCAGAGTTAGTTTAAAAATGTCATACAAAGCACCCCACGCTTTTAGAACAGTGACATTCATTTTCTCGTCAATCATTTTATTCTTATGTTAACAATTATTTTTTACTTTTTAGTTTGATTAACTCTAAAAGCGTGTTTTTTTAGTGTTTTTAAACTACACATTTATTTTTTACTTTTTAGTTTGATTAACTCTAAAAGCATGTTTTTTAATGTTTTTAAACTATAATATTTGAATGAGGTCCCGGTACGGAGCAGTGGAACTATAATTCTTACAATAATGTAATTGTGAGTAAAACAAAGGCTAAATGCGAATAGTCTGTTGTGCCACTGTCCCACGTAGGTTTGAATGTCTTTGCTGAATACTTTCATTCTACAAGGGTTAAATTGCTCTTCATAAGTTAAAATAAAATCCCTAATCCTGGCGATCCTAATCATGATGAGATAATAAGCTTATCAAACTATTTTAGTGTCGTTGGTCCTTCATAAGTCTACAAAGTTTAAATTAAATCTGATCGATTAAAATAGGGCAAAATCGAGCCCAAAGAGTCAGTTACAAACAAACATACAGGTGAAACTAATATAATAGCGTATTAAAAACAATCAACTGTTTTCTTTCTGAAAGATGCCTGTAAATGTTTCTTTGCAGCTTAAATAGTGTATATGAGGAGAAACAGATCTCCAGGGGAAAAAGTCAGTTACATACATACAAACATACAGGTGAAGCTAATAAAAGCGTATTAAAAAGGATGGTATATGAAAAAAAAAAAAAAAAAAAATGATTTTAATTTTTATTAAATGGCTCTTATTTAATATATATATATATATATATATATATTTACATTTTTGTGGAGCACCACAAAAACTTTGAACCAATTTAAAAAGATTTATGATCCAGATTATTTATAACAATAATAAAAAAATACGAATATCTTCAGTTAATAAGAAGATAATGAAATATGGTATACATGAAAAAAAATTGTTAAAAATATTCGTAATTATTATTTAATAATATTAGTAATTATTATTAATATTTGTAATTATTTAAAATATAATTACAGCAAAATAATTCCAGTACATAACATTTATTTGTAAGACCGCATTCATTGATAGTTCCTGGGTTGATAATTATTTATTTATTATATATTTTAATTATTTCTCTCTTGGTTTATGTTTATTTATAATACAATGAAATTTTAGATGGTTATTAATTCAAAAATAAATGAATTTCTCACATTGTTCGCATAGTTTTATTAATTTTTAACTTTTTTTTTATTTTTTAATTTCTATAGCACGATATTTTGGTTAATTCAGGAATATATATTTGAAAAGTCATATATATGTATATATTCCTATTAGCTACAGTAGAACCTCTTTAAGTCGAAAACCTCCACAATTCGAAAAATTCTTTTGTTCCCTTCCCGTCAAGCCCCAAAACCTCCATTACTCGAAATTTCAACCCTCTATAAGTCGAAATAATTAGTCAAACCCCAAAAGCCATTTTGGTATATATTTTCCCTCCGTAACACGAAAAAAAAATTGGACCTCTGTATCTCGAACATTAGCAATGTTTGATTTTACAATTTTTTTACAACCTTTACAACTCGATCATTTCAAACTAATTACCTCTATAGCTCGAAGAAAAATAAGTTACCGACTTAAGGATTTGCCTACAATGCACGTCATTGTTTCTTAGAAAACAATGTATGAGTATATAGTAAATAGAATAACCAATTCTATGAAATAGCGACTCGGAAGAAAAAGAATTTTCTGCTCTTTATAGCTTAGATAATGCTATAGATAGAGAACAATCGAATTGTCTAAAGCAAAATAATAATAATAATAATAATAATAAATAATAATCATAATAAATAAATAAAATAAAATAATAATAATAATAATAATAATAACTGATTTTTTAAATACATAATATTTTTAATTTTAAGGTTGTTTCGGAATTATTTTCATTTTTTATTGTAGCACATAATATATAATTTTTAAGTTGCAAATAAACATGTTTATTACCCCTGTAACTTGAATTTTTATTTATTTTACCTCTCTAACTCAAAATAAGTTAGAAAGAATCTAAACCTCTACAAGTCGAATATTTCCTTACAAAATCCGCGTAAGTCGAAATCCTGCATAAATCGAAAACTCTATAACTTGAATTATTTGGCGTCTCCCTTGAAGTTCGACTTACAGAGGTACTACTGCATTTGAAAAGTCATATATATGTATATATTCCTGAATTAACAAAATAAGTCTAAGTTTGATAAGTCTCACCCTTATCTGACATTATCTTTTTTTTTCTAAATGCTTCAGTTTGATATATATTGCTTTTTTTTATTTCTGCTACATTGAATCATTTGTTTAGTATGCAAAAATCCCCTCACATTAACGTATGTACAATATATGCACGCAATTGCAAAAATAGGAGGACCCGCATTGTCCCCAGTCCTCCTTTTTCCCCCCATGGTCCACCTATTCACCGGACATTTCACTTGGTAATCGGATTAAATTGGCCTGTCTAATAATGGCGACGGACAAGTGCCTGTACTGCCACGTGGCCCCAGTGGGCGCCGCCATTGGAAGTCACGTGACCGGACGTAGGCGCAGTTCCCGTTTCTCATTGGTCGCCATTGTCAGACTGGCGCGTGCGCGACGTATAGTGTTGCGCGCTATCTAGACATTCGATAAAGCCTCCGGCGAGAAATTTTCGATGCACTTAGGGCATCAGGAGGGATAATATCAATAAAAGTTGTTGAAAAGCGAGGGAAAATCGACTTTATTTTTCCCTGCCTCGAACAAAGAGTTGGGGAATAATAAAGCATTATTCACATTTTTATCTTTATTATCTTGCACGACATTTCTTTTGGCATAAAAATAAGATAATAGTGAACTAATGTAGTACTCGTCTAATTTTTAAAATAATTTACTTCCAAGAATCGTTTTTAACAAGCTTGACAAATTGAAAGATAATTATTTTACATGCTCTTGACAATATTTATAAAAAAACTAATTTAGAAAAAGAAAATCTTACCTTTAAACACTTGCTCTTTAAAATCTATTCTTAAGAAATGCCATAAATTTATTGAGTAATAATTATCAAGATTTTGAACGGGAAATTTTTTTAAAAGAGAATGTCATATTTTCTCGAGACTTCCTACAAATGTGATATTTATCAAATTAAAATTATTAGTTCAAATTTCGTGAATCTGTATGTATTGTAATTGAAATAAAATATTTAAATAATAAAAATTTTGCTAAAGTAAGAATTATAAATTTCTTATTTATCTGTAATTAGTAGTTCATTATTCATAAGAAAAACTACTTTTCTAACACATTATTAGTTAATCTACTAAATAGGACAATATTGTAAACGAGATATTTGTTATTAATATATTAGTATGTTTTGATTGCAATCAATACATTTGGTTTCGTGATGATTCAACGTTCTTTCTACTTTTGTAATTAAGAAAAAAATGAAGTATTTAATTATTATTTTTGTTTACTATTAGATTGTTAATTAACAACTAACATAACATCACGTTCTCTGAATAGACACTTTAACATAAATATCAGTGTCATTTTTAAACAAAAAAAGGAATGGAAAGTTATTAAATTTTCGACAAAATAAACAAAACAATTATAATATTAAAATTGTTAAAACATAATTATTCTAAAATTGTTATTTCTAGAATAGAGGCACAGAGTGTACTTCAGGATCACTTCTACAAAAATAACATTTATTCAAGGCAACAAAATGAAATCCATATAATATGATTGAGTGATTATATTCTGGATTCTTAATTTAAAAGCAAATAATACTTAATGTTCTTAAAATAAGTAAGGCAGTTAAGTTTCTTGAGAAATCTAGTTAAGTACTAACAATATGTTTAATTCTGTAATGATTCGATAACATTGAGAACAGATCTAATTCATACCATTCGAATCAATTTACAGCTACCATTGGCCCTAAAAGAATTGTGCTCTTTTTACTATGCGAATGAGACAATACACAAAAATTCATTTCCTAATATTCTAAATTGTTACAACTATCTTTTTAGATAATTTTCTAAATAAGATAGATAATTTTCTAAATAAATTTACAATTTAAAAAAGAAACATATTATAAATAATAAATGAAGTAAAAGTAATAGAACTGTTAAAATTTTATAATTAAAATATAAAAAAAAAAAAGGATAAAAAATTTGCGTTAAGTATATTTAACCTCATTTTTTATTATTTTGCTTATTTTATTATAGATAACAATTTTAATTAACTCGATTTGAGATATTAACATCTAATTTTTTTTGTGAATTTTAATTATGCATTTGTTTTTAAAATGTTTTTCATTATAAGAATGTTCAAAACGGATTTATTCACATCAATTAAGTTATATGTAAAAGTATGCATAGATTATAATTTAATACTATTGTGATATATATTCAGCTAAAAAAATCCCCATTCAGACCACCATAGCATATCACTATATATTTGTTTTATTTATCAAATATATAGTGGCCTAGTTGCAATTTTTTCTTTTAAGGCAAAAAAATAATAAATAAATAAATAAATAAAAATAAAAATAATAATAATAATAATTGTTCAATCATGCATTCAAGCATCTTGCAAAAAAAAAAAAAAAAAAAAAAAAAAAAAAAAAAAAAAAAAAAAAAAAATAAAAAGAACTATTTCCCCAGAAATTGCATAATCAAAGATCCTAATGATTAAACAACTGAATCATATTTCAGTGATGTATAGATTACGTATGCACAGAGAAAAGGGGGAAAAATCCCTTTTTTATATCAACATGTAGGGAACGAAATGAAAAATGCCCCCATCTCAGATGACAAGCTGAGATTATGTAGAGGAAAAACGCAATTACAACATCGAGAGGGATTTGTTTTTGCTACCGTCTTCGTTTCAACACCCCCTTCCACCCCCTACATATTCCACCCACGTTGGGTCCTGTTTTTCGACCCTGACAAAGTAATTGATGTCGGGGTGAAAAATTGTCGAATTTAATGCCGCGTGAAAGAGATTACAATTTTCATTAGCTTAAGTACATTCAACTCAAATTGCATTTGCGTTCTCAGATATCTATTATTTGAGTATTGCTTTTGTGAATTTTAATCATGCATTTATTTTAACAGCAATCTGTTTAACTGTAACTGGTTGTTTTAGTTTAACCTTTGTTGCCATTCAATAGATTGAGAAAGCAAATTTGTTTGAAGGTATGAAAATGTTAAGGTTTAATAACAATTGATATTTTTTGAAGCATTATCACGTGTGAAGTCACTAGATCAATGACTCAAGATTGTTACTTGGTATTTTATATTAAATTAATTTACTTATTAAACGAGTTGTTCACACTTAAATTGCAGCCATTCTGGTTATGATAGTGGTTGTGATAATATATGCATTAGTTATTTAAGTGATAATATATAATATAGTTATTTCAGTTATTTAATCTTATAAGTCTATATTTCGTTTTATATTTTGCTAATCTTACACTGACTGTGTGACTAATTCTCAGTGTCCTGCAGTGTGGGACGGACATCCCATGACTTATCTACTCTTGGATGGAGAGAAAGGGGCAGCTTCTGTTATGATGGAACTCCCGTAGGTAGAAATCTGTCTTTACTTTGTGTCACTGAAGAAAAAGGGCAGTTCTCTTCCGGGAGAATTTCCAGGGGGAACTATCTTGCATTTGCGTATCGTACGGGAGAAAACCCTGAAAATATCCATCAGGTAATCCGACGAATGACGGAAGATGCTGAACATCACAAGCGCCATCGAGTCTCCTCTTTTTTCGAAACAGTGTCTACAAAAAAAGGGCCAGCGGATTGGACCACCGCCCTAATGCTCATCAGCAGCCATGAGCGATTTTACACTTATTTACTGATTATTGTATTGTTTTATGTTCAGTGCTTCCGTTATTTTTAAATTACAATATGGCTGCATTTATTTATTGACCACAAATTTTAACTTTTACATAAGAAACTTACATCATTTTGCTACATGAACTCTTACAATAATTACTTAAATTATTCTAAAGACTCTACTGTTTAGAAAAAATAAATTGTAATAATTTATTAAATTAGAATTGTTACCAAAGTTTAAAAAAAAAAATATTGGCCCTTTATTTTACCTTCCCTCCGATCTTGTAAAACAAATGATGGTCTTTTGTTGTTAGATAATTTATAAGAATGAATTGGAGTCATATTTATATAGCAGCCTGTATTTCTGATCTACTGCGAAAGCCAATAAATGAACAAACAATCTGTTATGTAATGTGAGTAATCAAGAAACATATAAATGCATATAATTAGTGTTTTTATTGTTACATTTTTTAACATCAATTATGAGTTTTTCTTTCCTTTCTAAAAATATGTATTTCCACTAATTAAATTTCTTGAACCATATTTCATTAGTAATTTATAAATGTTAATCCCGTTGTATTTTAGTTATGATAACAGAATCATGCGCGTAGTAAAATAGTAAACGAAAATTATTTGTATCCTACTTAGATTGTATTTAAAATCAAGAGATGTATTACTTTTTAATTATTAAATGATTTTATTTATTTAATAATTAAAAAGTAATACAATTTTTTTTTTTAAATTAACTCTTAAATAAATTATGTTTAATGTTTAAGGGGCCTGATGGCCGAGTGATTTGTGATTTGGCGATAGGTGTTTTGGGTTCGAGTACCGCAGGTTTCCATGGATATTTGTAGTGGTTCGGAATCCACTCTAAACAGAAGGTCTCAGCCTAATATGACCGTAGAGCGTTCGGCGTAGGGCCGCATATAAAATTATATATCCCCATATTAGATTTAGAACCACTATATATATTTCTTTGGAGTGAAAAATTTGAAACATAATAGTAAACACAATAATAATTCATTATTCCTACATGTAAACATAGATAATATAATAATAATGATACTAAACGCAAATTGTAAGGAAATATATAACACTAAAAATGAAATATGACGAATATATAAATATAAAGGGAAAAAAATTGAAATCATTAAAAATTATTTTACTAGTACGATATTTGTTTCTCCACTCTTTCACTTAGCTTCTGCAAATCGATGCGCGGGCATCATGAGTTCACAGTACATAATTGAATTATTTTGCGGTCTCATAACTGTAAATTCATAAATAAAATAGGCACTATCTGTCATATATTCGCAAGAATATTATTTTAAAATCAAAATGAATTTTTTCACATAATTTCAACAGTTAATTTTTAAGTATATGAATGCACAAATAATGTATTTTTTAATACATTGTTTTTTTCCTACTTTGGCCATTATAAAATAAATATATTTTGTAAAAGAGAGATAAATCTCACGGGCCGGAAAAATGTTCAAGGCGGGCCACGGGTTGATCACTCCTACCTTATACTATAAAAAAAGAATGTCATTAGAGTCTTTTACTAAACATATTTGTAAATAATCTTCGTCAGTTTGAATAGTTATCCTCATTTTAATTGTGAGATTTCTGTGTTTTATGTAATAAAGCAAGATTTCTGTAAATTCCACAGTATTCAAAAAGTATGTCCCTCAAAAATCAATTTTTCACAAAATTTTCGTAATATTCTTAATTTTATGCGGACCAAAGTACTTAAAAATTCAAAATTTTTTAAATTATTAATAATAGAAAGTGCTTTAACATGACTAACGCTTGTAAGACGGCATTTTATCAAAACAAATAAATACTATATATATATATATATATATATATATATATATATATATATATATATATGTAATTACTAATAAATAAATAAATATTTTTTAACATGAAGAAATACATGAGAGCAATAATTATGACACTTCTTTTAAGTATATCATCATACATACAAGTTGCTTATACGTGAAATAAAACGAAAAAATTATACACATGCATTTATTTGTAAAAATACCAATTAAGATTTAAGGCACAATATTTTTTCAGTATATGCAAAGTAAGCTGAAAATTTTATAAAATAGATGCAACTTATCATAATTGATCATTTTCAAAATGAACGTAT
The DNA here is from genome assembly GCA_021605075.1 of Caerostris darwini. Lineage (NCBI taxonomy): Eukaryota > Metazoa > Arthropoda > Arachnida > Araneae > Araneidae > Caerostris > Caerostris darwini. The sequence continues at coordinate 1,387,978 of BPLQ01002337.1, read as the reverse complement.
CATAACTGATGATTTCCATTCCCTGAAAATGACTATCTTGAATAAATTTAAAAATAACTAAACTTGGAAGTTATTTTTAGTAATAATAATAAATAAATATAAAAATAATTAAATAATTTAAAAATATTTAATAAATAAATTTAAAATAAATTTAAAAATATTTTTAAAAAAAATGAAGTATTCGTTTATATTGATAGAAATTAGAATAAAAATTTTATATTTAAGAATAATTTTAAATGAATAATTTTGAATGATGAATAATGAATTAATATTTAAGAATAATGAATAATTTTGATCACAAAAGGTTCACATTATGAAATAAGTTCAACAGATTCTTAAGAGCATGAACCGAATTCTTTTTTAATATATAATTTTTCTACAAAATCTAATAGATTAAGATAGAATTTGTTATTTGTTTAAACCTCACTGAGTTTTATTAATATTAAATTGCCTGATAATATACTAAATCTGAAGTTACGAAGAATTCATATAATCTTCAAAGATGTGTTACGTAAAATTACAGGTGAATACGTAAAATTACAGGTATTACGGTTTTAATAGGTGAACATCAGAAGAGTTAAAAAGGTTTCTGTTAAATTCTGCTTGGAATATTAAAAACGGAAATAACCATAACATAAATTTCATTAAAAATTGGTCTCTATTTATTTACTTTTTATAAATTTTGTTCGATATTTAAATAAACATATTACAGATTATGAATTAAAGATGATTGTATACTGGGCTTACAACGATTTGATTTTCGATAGCTAACGGTCTAACTAAAATATTTCTGTTAGAATAAAATTGTGGACAAAATTGTTGTAACTGCAAGAAGTAATGAATCTAGGATTATCATTATATATAAATCATAGAAGACCCGGCCACGCGTTGCTGTGGCTTTCTTGTATTTCGTTCAATTATTAGATACTATAATTGGTATTGTTACGGAAGTGATTGGTAAAGAATGATCGCTAAAAATATATTGCAAAAAGATTAGTTAAATTATTTACTAAATTGAATCAAGGACATTTTCTACTAAAAAAAAATATCAAAACATAGGCTACTTTATTAAAATTTGAATGAAAAGCTTTAGGAACAGTCAAATGTTATCGCGAAATACTAGAAGGGGGGAAAAGAAGAAAAGCTTAAAAGAAAATTAATTAATTTTCCAAAAAATAATAATAATAATAAATAAATAATAATTATATATTTTAAATTAATCCCGCTACATATTTGCTTAAGATAATAATTTATTATGTCCTAATATTACAAGAGCTTAAAATAAAAGTGCGTTGTTGTTTTAAATCTATCTTTCTTAGTGATCATAAATAATATAATTTGGACTGATTCAAATTGGTAACTAAATTACCTACTAATAGTTTATAGTTACATAAACTATTCCTTGATTATTTCGTTGTTGATACGATTATGAGCATAACTCACATTTCTTTGCAATGTAAGGACTAATATTTACTTTATAATTTCAAAAATAACAATCATCAAAAAACGGCAAATACGTTTTGATGTAAGTTTGATCTACGTGTTTATCCATTGTTAATTACCTCTTGCATTTACTTTCAGTTATTATTTCAACTGAATAAAAAGGAAGACATTTTTCGTGACAATAATAACGAGTATCGAAACCTCGGTGACTTCAAAAAATTCTGGTGCTGAGTCAGGGGGTTATAATTCTGATTTTAACATGCAATTCGAATTGCTAAATTTCTACTTAGTTCCATGATAAAAATAAATAAAACAGGATTTACAAAACAATGCATATTTTTGACTTAAAAAATTGTTTTGAAACAAAAATGTATTTAAAAAAAAAAGGCTCTAATTTTCACAGAGTTAAGAGTGATTTTATCCTACCTTTTATAGAATATTTGTCTCGCGACTTTAAAATGAATTCAATAAATTAAAGATATTATAATATGTGCATTCTAAGTTCTTCTTTTTCATCGACGCAACAGCCCCTTGGTGGGCCAAGGTCGTCTGCCTGCTGTCAAATTACATTCTAAGTTACCTGGCAAAAATTAAGTGATAAATTGGTTCAAGCATAACAAGTTAAAAAATTAGAAATAAGAACAAAAAAATTTTTTTTATTGCTTTGGTTATTCTTTATTATGTTTAAACATCATGTTGTCTTGGTATGAGTGATGTGTTCGTGTTAAAAATGTGAAGCTAATAATAAAATGAGATCTGTAAAATGGGGGTATATCACCCAACTTTCCTCGGCTAGTTCAAATTTTTTTACATCGAGAGAAGATTAAAATTTCAATTATTTCAATAGGAACTCTAAGTGCTAGATTACGTCATAGTTCTTCACAGTTCTTGTTCAACTACATAATATTATTCATTTTATACAATGCAAAGCAATGATTACAATACAAAGCCTAAACTACAACTAAAAAACTTGTTACATTTTTAAAAAGACGATGGTCCACCTCACTGTTGCCGCACATCCAGAGTCAACATTAGTCTCGCAAAAGTTCAGACTGAAACTAAAAGGATTTTGATGGGAAACCGCGCAGTAAATATTTGTATTTCAAGACTTAAAACCTCTGAAGTGATGGAAAAATTGCATGAATCTTTACAAAAATCCTGCAGAACTCCTTTTATTTATTGTGATGAAATTCGAAACAATGAAAATCTTCAAAAATACCCGATAATAAAATGCATGTACAGCTGGACCCAAATGAACAGTTGCATATAAATTTAGAATATCAAATGAATGTAGATAAGAGTTTAGTTAATAGAAAACTAAATTATAATTTATGACGAATCTAATATTTCCTCGGCAATTGAATTTCGTTAGTGTTCTTGTACTGTGACTTATTTCTGCATCACAGATTAGCTGAAATATTTGAAACATTATCATAATTTAAAAGCTATTGAATTTTATTGATATTCTTGTAATATGACTAATTTTCGTTTCATGGATTGGCTGAAGTTATTGAAACATCCTAATATAACATATTCCTTTAGCTATTGAATTCTGTCAATGTTCTTGTCATATAATTAATTTCTACTTCACGTTTTTTTTTTTTTTTGAAATTATTAAAACAGGAACATATTCCTATCGGCATCTAATTTGGTTGATTCTCTTGTAATATAGTAAACAACAATAATAATTAATAGCGTGGATTATCACATAAACTACAAGTCCAATTATTTCAATATAGTTTGCGATCGGTGGCTTTATGAAATTGTACGCACCACCATTCTTTACTATACATTTCAGTTCAGTGAAAAAAGAATACTTAATTAAAATTCATAAAGGATTTTAACTTTATTTTTTTCATATTAATTTATCTATTGTTAGATGATTCTTTTTCTACTATATTTTACTTACTTATATATCATGAATTAATTACTGAGATGCATCCGCTTAATTCAATGGATCTCAGATTTTAAATATGCCATTCGATTCATCAGTATCTCTATCTAATCGATTCGCATCGCCCGTTAAGAGATAAAGAAAAGAGTCGCAGAACAAAGCAACAAGTCCTGAAACTGCAATCTACCTGTCAACCCCCTGAAAGGGGATAGGGAAAGGACGGAGCAAGCAGAAAATGATGTCATGTAGTCGGGGAGGGGGATATGAAAGAATCCATTAACGGCAGGGATCCACTTCCTTTTCGGCTCCCCTGTTAACACGCGCCGGCCACGTGTGGGAATTGTAGAACGCACTGTGGACCGTGGGAAGGTTTCTTGTCCGCCCCCTGGACTCAGGTTTCAATTAAATGCAAGGTGGCTCACTTGTCCACGAGCCGCTTTTTTGCGAAAAGGGTTGAGAGTTTGCAAAGAGGGAGACTTATCAGTCTTTTAGAATACAATAATGCTTAGCAAACAAAATTTTTAATATGCTACATCACATCCAAGAGTATTTAGAAGATACTCCCATATTGAGAACTTAACATACACAAGTAATAAAAAAAATTAAGTCAATTCCTATTTCGGTCAACAAATTTTTATTTTATTTTAGTTACTTTTTATTAAATAATTACAATTAATATGGGTGCGCAGGAGATCTACCTCCCCGTGGTGCACCTGATAACACTTTTTAGTGGCTAAAAGATCTGCAACTTGGCATTATTGTTGGATTAATGAACTCTGTTTCAGCATGTTTTGTTGTATTATTTTGTTGTTGTTGTTGTTGTATGTTTTTTTTTTTTTTTTTTTTCGTTGATCCTTTTTTGCTGTAACTGTTCATAATCTGTCATTGGAAATAAAAAAAAATAAAATAAAAAAAATAAATAAAAAATAAATAAAAAAAAAAAACAAGTAATATAAATGTGTATATACTGCATATGACAGAAAGATACGAGATGAGATCGAATCTCATCGAAGCATTTTCCATTTTGTTCCCTCAGACTAGAACCCAGAAAGAAAATCACTCAGACTAGAACCCAGAAAGAAAAAAGAATCTGAAAAAGAAATTTTTTTCCAGCAATCAACACGCTTCGCCACTAACGATATTTATTCCTAAATGTATATCCTGCTAAATATCTTATATAAGACAAATTTTTTTTCTCCTATATAAAACTAAAATTAATTAGTTAAATTTAATTACTGAATTAATATTTGAAAAAAACTGTATTAACATCCAGTGTCATCCACTACAAGTTTAAAAAAATGTATTTGAACTTGAGTGGATGAATAAAAGTATTTAATAAACGATTGAAAATTTGAACAAGATATATAAATATATATAGGGAGAGTGTGAACTAGTAGCAGGAATTGAATAAAAATGCAAGAGTTATGACGAAAGTTGTAAAGATTTATGTTGTTAATTGTAACATTATGATAATACTAGTTAGGAATTAAAATATTAATACAAAATATATAAATTAAAATGATTTCTTTCCATCAGGGCAAAAGTGGCAATGATATAGCAGAGATCTTTTGATATCCAACTCAACATAAATTTCCTTTGGAAAAGAGATATGGTTATGTCCAAGAATATAAATCTCTACAAGTCAGTGACCGTTCATAAAGATATAGTCCTTCAGGTGATATTATTTTCAGAGGAAACATAAATGAAGAGATTTTCGTTCATGGACTCGTTATTAAATTTTTTAATATATAACCGAGAGATTTTGTAAAATTTTTCTTTTAGTACAAAAGAGATAAAGTTTTATCGAACTCTTCTTGAGATAAATTATTCTCAGACTTTTTACCTTGGTACTAATTCCCTAGCACTACAGTCCATGTTGGACCTTGGCCGACTGCAAAATTTCGAGACAGAGGATGCTTTCTTTTTACAGGGTAGAATTGTCAATGCGCGCACCCAACGCTCTACAGTCATATTAGACCGTGACCTACGGTTTAAAATACGATTCCGAATCATTACAAACATCCATAGCACCGCCGGAACTTGAAGCCGAAATCTGTGGCACTGAGCTCCAGCGATATTTAGGTATCACATATAAAAAAAACCACTTTAATTTCATTTGAAAGGTAAAGTACTTAGTTGCAATATTACAACATTAAATAGTTTAACACAGTAACAGAACATAGTTTAATATTATAGTTATAAATAACATTTGAAAAATTTTAATTATAAATAACATTGTTGAAACACTATAGTAATAAATTTTATTGCAATTCTACAATAAATAACATTTTAATATTGTTCATTATATAAAATAATATAGATTATAAAACACTTTTCGGAATCTTAACTGCTGAAAACAAATTACCATGCATATTGTATCTATCTGTGATATATAAAAACTTGTCTTTAAAAACATAATTTTAAAGTAATTATTATTATCCTTATTATATGGATAGACTTTTAATTTGTGCGACTTTAGAATTTTGAATTTGCTGATTTTGAATAGATAGATTATGACAAAACAATGCAAGTTTTTTTCATGTTGCCTTTAAAAATATTTGATTAACAAATATAAATTATAATTCTTTCAATGCGATTTAATTCTAAAAAATGATAATTAAAATTCCATTTAATATTAATATATTTCACATGTGGAATTTTATTTTATTAAAATCATATGCCACTAATTATAGAACCATTATTAACTTTTTTTTCTAAAATTAATTATGGAGAAACAATACAATAAAACAGAAAAATACTATGAGTAAGCACTAAAATTACCATCGAGTCTATTTTCCTCAACAGATCTACACTACCGAATATCCCATTGTAGCGTTTCATTACTTGATCCGTACTACCACCAGCAATAAATTTCATTTAGCGTCATCTTACGGAGTAGTAATGGTTGCGGTTGAAGGTAGCCCAATTACTACTCCCTTTAACAGCCACGTGACACGCGGCACAAGTAAAAATTTTTTCACTGGTCCCCGTCTGTTGATGACGTCATTTTGGGGATCCTTAAATAGGATTCAAATGACTTACTCATACATTTTTATGAGGCCAAAAATGTCCCTAATTGGAATTCTCGTAACAAATTTAGATGTGGCATTCCTAAATTTGTGCTATTATCATTGGTTTGGTTTGTCGCTCTACGGTCATTTTTTGCACACTTCAGGCTAATTAGACCAAGTCTTACAGTTTAACATGGATTATGAACCATTAACAAATTTCCATGCCATCACCAGGATTCGAACCTGAAGCCTGTGGTACCAACAGCCAGAGGATATTACCATGAGTGGTAGAGTTTAAAATCAATATAGTAAGATAGCAATACCGACCGGAAAACTAACTTCATCTTGATCCTTCTCTAATCTCTAATTAGTGTAGAGAAATGCTTAATTTCCTCCTCCCTAATGTATGGGCTTTTTAATTTGATTCCGAAAGCTTTATAAATTTTGCGTATATAAGTGCTTTAAATTTCAGAAGATTGATTCAAGTTTAAAGCATATGTTATTTTTGCATTATGCATTATGGCAAACCTTTGGTGTTTAAAAAATTCCGAACCCAGTTTGCGAAGATATTTAAAAATTATATTTTGTTAATTATGTTAGTTAGTGTAAAAACACATTCTATGGTTGCTACATTTTTACATAATATAATAAATAAATTATAATTACATTTTTTATTATAATTTAATTATAGTTTTTTCAAAAAACTGCTTCAGATTTTTTTTGATTTTTTTACACAGTTTAATTCCTTTGTTATTAACGCAGAGCGTAACATTTAATGTTTTCTTCAAATGGCATTGAGAACAATAGACATAGGACAATACAGGATTTTTCTGTATCCTTTTTATATATTTTTCATATCATTTTGTGATCTGATGGCCGAGTGACTAGCGTTCTGGCACCATGGATGGCTGTATTGGAATCCACCTTAACATTTAGGTCCCTGCCCAACATGATTGTTGTTTATGTAAGGCCCTAACCAGTAAAAAGAAGAAAAACATCTATTTCGGAATCTGCCAGTAAGTAGGCAGCCATGGTCCAATATGAATTGTAGTGCCGGGGAGTTAGTTAGTTCTATATATTTTAAAGATGTATTTCTTTATATTTATACATTTTCAAATAATAATCATAATAATAAATAAACAGCAATTTCAAATAGTCATGGTTTATTATTTTTTTGTTAAGATTAAGAGAAATAATTACTTTTCTAACATTTAAATTTAATTTATTTTTACCTTAGAAATAAAAGAAATATTATTTTTGTAAGCATATTTACTTTAAAAATATATTGAAGAATAAGTCACACACACGACGATAATATTAAAAAATGTTCATCCATGTCTTAACGCACTTTTGACACAGTATTTAAATTGAGTTTAATAACTAAACTATTTCGGAAATTTTATTTTCAATGGTTAAAGAAGCTTTAATAGGTATCACTTTAAAGTATTTTAGCAAATAATAATAATAATAATAATAAATAAATAAATAAATAAAAAATAAAATAATAATAATAATAATAAGTAAGGGTGTGTTTTTTTTAAAAAAAACAATGTCAGAAACCTAATTTATCTATAATTGAACAATTTATAAACTAAAATGAATCATCAATGATTTCATAAGTTTTATAATAAATTTTAAATACTATAAAATTGAAGAAATAGTTTATTTTTTATCAATTTAGTTCAATCGAAAATTCCCGCAAAAACTAAAACCGCATAACACTACTTTTTGCGAATAAATAATTTAAAATTAACCAAGTAATAATAGTAAGTAAGTAAACCAATAAAATAAACCAAACCAAGATCTAAAATAAACCAGATCTTAGCAAATAAAACACACATCAATTCGAAAGTAACTTCTCTTATCAGCACACAAAAGAAATCGAACTTCCTAATCGCACACGCGTATCATTTCTTCTTGCTTTATTAGCAATAAACTTTCCTGAAAGATAAATCCACTTGAACACATAGCTCTCTGATATGGAAACTGTATTCTGACATCTTCCCACACTTTGAATGCACATATTAACACTCCACTTTTTACTGCTGCGTAGCTCTTTCCTCCCTCCCTGCATTTCAACCCCACCCGGAGATTTGTTCCCGCGCAATTCATGGTCGCGTGCTACGGGGAGGAAGTGTGTCGGGAGGGGTTTGTGTGAAAAATTGGGGAACCGCGTTCCCAGGATTTGGTGGACTGTGTTCGGATGTTTGCATGCTCGATTATCATAGGGGCAGAACCAGGTGAGTAGAGATGCTTTTCCTGGATTGCGATTTCAGTGTTGACCTTTTTTTTTTTCTCTACATGTGAGAGTATTGAAGAATTATCATACACAATGGCTAATTCATTTTCTTTTTTTTTTATTCAAAAGATTTTCTTTGCTGTGTTCGGATTCTTACTATTAATGAAGTTCTTCGCCAACTTTTGCCAGATTTTTTCAACTCCTCTACGTAATATACCCTCATCAAATAAAGGCAAAGGTTGTGTTTTTTCGGAGTGCCTGGGGAAAAAGGCTCGGACAAAAATAAAAAATAAGCCGCGCAGCAGGACATTGATGATAAGTCACAACGCATATTTAAAATTTAAGACACTTTCAATAATTCAGTGAAATATTTAGAAAAAGCCTGATCTTAATTAAACATTAAACTGTCTGTGAGTGAAAATAATTTCTGGACCAGCGCTGTATTCATTATTCATTGACTCCTCACATCCGTTTTAATGTTAGCCTCATTTGCTAAGGCATTTGATTAAAGAAAGTTAAATGGGATGGGCGAGTAAAGCCGCCTAGTATATAGAATTAAACAGAAAAGCAGATTAAGAACACAAAACATTTTAGAATTTGGAAAAATGGAAAGGAGAAAATTTTAAGTATATGAATTTTTCAAATAGTAATCAATTAACAGTAATAGAAATCTAATCAATAGTTTCAAATTTTCATAATAATCCTAAACACGATATATCTTTTAAAAGGATAAGAAAAATAGGATTGGAAAATTAATGTAGTGAAATGAGGACAATATTGTGTTCAAACAAAAGTTGGTTGCCATATGCAATCATGCTTTTACTTATAAGCCGCTTTGCATGCGATTTTTCAATTCCTACTATTAGTTCACACTCTCCCTATATATATTTATATATCTTGTTCAAATTTTCAAATAAATAAATACTTACTTAGTTAATAAAATACTTTTTATTCATCCACTCAAGTTCAAATACATTTTTTTTGAACTTGTAGTGGATGACACTGGATGTTAATACAGTTTTTTCAAATATTAATTCAGTAATTAAATTTAATGAATCAATTTTAGTTTTATATGGGAGAAAAAAGATATTTAACAGGATATAAATTTAGGAATAAACACCGTCAGTGGCGAAGCGTGTAGATCGCTGGAAAAAAATTTCTTTTCAGATTCTTTTTTTAATTCTGGGTTCTAGTCTGAGTCAAGGAGGGAACAAAATGGAAAATGAAACATGTGAATAAATTACTGAGAGAGAGAAAGTGTGTGTGTGTGAGAGAAAGAATTTTTTCTAACTTAAAAAAATGAATGAAAATTATTTTTAAAAGACTTTCTGCAATATTGTGAAAAATTGTTGACTTAATTTTTTTTTTTTTTTTTTTTTTTTATATTACTTGTTAAAATCAGTGTACTAATTTATTATGATGTTATGCACTCCAAAAGTGAAAAATGTGGAATTATGTCGAATCTTTTTTCCTGCAAGTTACTGGGCTTAATAGTATTCGTCACTTTAATTTAATTTTTATATATATTGGGAATACGAAATAAACTAAGAAAAAAGAGCTTCATAAGCGAATAATTTAGAACATAATAGCTTACATATCAAAAGAATATAACCAAATGTTGTTGTTTTTTAAAACTAGGATCATTAAAAACTTTTGTCAAGAACTCAAATATAGAAATTGCTTCTGCTGCAAGAACTATAAATATGTAATTATAAAATAAAAATAAAAAATTCTCACTGACTACAAAATAACAGTAAATCAATGTTGATTTCGCAGTAAGAATTAATAAACAATCGAAAAATAAAAAATGAATGAGAAGAGCTTAGAAGATATCTTAAAGTGAAATTTATATCCATACAAAGTAGAAAATGACTTCTGAATGATAGAGCCAAATAAAAAAATTAAACTTGAAAATTAAATTAAAACTTGACTATTCAAAAAATTATTTTGCTATCCATCAGATTAGTGGTTTGCAAAATGTAGGGCGTTAAGACGCTAAAAAGATGTGAATCATCAGTCAAAAATATATGTTTCTTACTAACCTAAAGATAATTAATTAAATGTAATTAGACAAAAAACAACAATTCTTGTAAACAAGTTATTCATTTCACTGATAATCATAACATTAAATATTTGATAATTTTTTGCTATAAGAAATTAAATCTATGTAAAATTAATTTTTAATTATTAATTTTAATTGTAAATAATAATATTTCAAATATTTAATTTTCAGTTAAAAAAAACCTTGCTATTCTTATAAAATAATCTATTTAGATTATTTTATAAATATTTATATTTAAATAATTTGAACTATTTAGTTCAAATTATTTAAATTGAGCCATGACAAAATGCTTCAGCAAAATTTTAGCATCAATGTTGGTACGAAATAGGAAATAAAAAATTATTTTGATTCACTAAAAAAAAACAAAAAACATATTGTTTCTATAGTAGAGGCTTATTCTCAAAATAATAACATTAATTAATTTAAATTTCTTTGAAATTGCTACTTACAAATTCATTTTTAAATTTGATTAAATATTCACTAATGCTATAAAACTACAATAAGAACTACAAAATTGTAAATATTGTTGTTTTAGTAGCATAAACATAAATTCATTTCCTTTACTTAACAACAGATAATACATTTCTCACAAAAATCTGACAAATTACAAAAAAAAAATAAATAAATAGAAAAATAAATGTGCTTTGAATTTTACAGCACAAATTTTCTTTCAAAGTTATTTATTTAAACGGGACCATAAAACCAAAAAAAACATAAACAAAACTCAAATATTTTAAAACTTAAAACTTAAAACTGATGAAAAATTCAATGCAACTTAATGATATTAAATCATATAATTTTTGCAATGATAAAATTTAATTATAAAAAATCAAATTTAGATATGAAAATATTTACAATAATAGTTTCGAAACTTTACAAATTGATATTTTTAAATTTTAATGTTCTTTTTACTTTATTTCTTTTCTTAACAAAACAGCACAAAACAGCAAAACAGTTGTCTTAGCTTTCGTTAAGATAACATAATAACAAATATTCAAATTTTTAAAAAAGTCCTTCTTTTTATGTTGATACATTGCTGATATGAGCATTGTGTTAATAGAACCACATAAAAGCTCTACTTAAAGCGTTAAAATAAATTTTACGTTTTAAACTATATGTTTTAAAACTAACATTTTCACTCGTATCAACTTGAAAGTTAAACAGTTAGAATGCAAAGCCAATACAATCCCCCAACCTCCTTTGTCAACTTGCTGGGGGGATCCAGTTTTATTCAAATACAATGAACTTTTTTCCCCGTATCGACTTCATAACCACTCATTACAGCACCTACAGTCATAGTTACAATAGAATTTAAAAAAGATTTTCTTTTAATGCAGATCTGGCCTCTTCAGTTAGCTCTGGCCTCTTCAGAACTGTATTATTTTGCGTCAGCCAAGGAACGGTGTTTCAAGTGTCATCACAAAAAGTTTTAGGGATGGTATAATGAAACAGGATTTGTGGTTTCATTGTTCTGAAGCTTCCTGCTGTGAGACGCTGTGAAGTGGAAAATCTGTCGCGTTTCGTTGAATCATGTGATCATCTTAACTTTTTTTTTTCTGATGTTTCTGATAGTATAGTATATATATTGAAATTTTTAATATCAAACTAAGCATGTATGAATTCAACAACAACAACAAAAAAAAACCCCTCAATTTAAATGGTATTCAAGAATTATTTTCATGAGTAAATATGTCATGCGTTTTCATAAATAAAAAGGATCAAGCTTTGAAAATTAATTAAGTAGCAAAAATGATATGTTTATTTATTTTAATTCGCTTTAATTTAACTTTAGATTAAATCGTTTTTTATTAATGGACTAATAAACTTTTACGATTAAATAAAAAACGAATAATAAAATGATAGCGAAAATAAAAAACGATTTATAAAAGAATGACATCATCGATCATGAGCGATTTAATAAAATAAAAAAAAATAAAAAATTTTGGAAACAATTTTTAAAAAAATGACATCATTGATCTCAGAATGATTTAATAAAAAGATTTTTTTTGAAAACGATTTATTAAAAACGGACACGGCATCATTGAATCTGAATGATTTAATACAAAAAACCTTTGAAAATGATTTAATAAAAAAAAATGGCATCATTTAACATGAGTGATTGAATAATAAAAAAACTTTTATTTTACAATTTTAATCTTTAAGAAATATTTATATATTTTTTCGTATACACTTAATAATGTTTTTACACATTTTTTTTTTTTTTTTACACGATTTTGATTTAAAACGAATTAGGAAAATAATAATAATTCCCTTTTTACACGACTTATTTTGATTTAATAAGATCGATCCAAATTCTAAAACTAAAATTTTGCTTTACTTTTATTTTTATAACTGCTACATTAAAGACAAGGAATGTAATGCGATTTCCATTTGTGGAAATTTTATTTTGAATTTTAATAAATGTTATAAAAGAAGCTAATTTTGATAACTGAATAGCACAAAATGATTTGTATTAACTTAAGTAACTTTTTATTTTTTTTTTTTTTTTGCCTATAAAATTTATTAATGGGCCTCTTATTTATTAATTGCCTATTAAAAAATTTATTGGGAACATTTTTTTAAATGATTATTTTAATAGATTAATTCATTAATCAATAAAAATGAACTTTCTAATTAAAAATTAAAATTATGAAAAAAAACCCATTTTTTAAAAAAAAATTAAGTTTTATTTAATGTAGAAAAGTAACATACATACTATTTTCTTTCCGTTTCTTCATTGTTATGCATAAAATGCAAGTCTGATAAAATTTATTCAAATATTTTATTTATTCTGCAGTTATAAATAAAAATAAAAATAAATGTATTGCTATAATTTTAATAAAAGTTCTTACAATTATAGTTTTTTAAATTTTTGTAGTTAAAACGGAATGTACAACGATTTCAAAAGAATATTCTCTCTGAATGAAAAAACTTTTTATATGTATATGAAATTTTATTTTTTCATCCCATTAATTCACTATTAACGTTTAATTATTTTCATTTTAGTTATAAAAAATAATTTTTAGCATAAATTTTTATTAAAAATATAACCTTCACAATAAAGAATTACAAAATTGTTATAACATATATATCCAATACTTATTTTTTAATGTTAAATATTTATTCGCTTAAAATGAAAAATAAACGAGATTATGGAAATATTTAAATTGTTTTTAAAGAATACAATATAATAAAACTTTATTTTTGCACACACATAAATGTAAAATTTTACATTGAAAAAAAAATTTTTTTATCATTATTTCAGTCCCAATACACAAGATAATTTTAAAATTTCAAAATAGTAAAAATGTATCTATTTGATTAATTGATTTATGACAGATAATTTTGAGATCTAACCAAAAAAGATATTTAAATTAATTTTATTACATTAATTAATTATAAAAAAATGCTACCGAAATAAAAAAAAAAGATTGATTAATAAGGTTTGAATATATATTTAAATTGTTCTAATTGATTATCAAGTCGAAAATTTAAATATTATTTCCATTTTTTTTTTCAGAAAAGAATTATTATTATTTTTAATTGTAAAAATGTATCTTCTCCATAACATTATTTTATCACTGAAAATATTAAAATACCAAACTATTCCTGATCTGCAGTTCCCGCCAAAAAAATAATGGATGTCATTAATGGTCTCAAAAAACATACCACAGGAAATTCGAAAGGGTTTGAATCTAAATAGGCGTGACGACAGTTGTTATGCATACAGGGCAGATTACCACCTGCTCAGCAATTACGAGAAGGGATGGCATTAGACATTTCATTACAAAGCGGAATTCTTTTTTTTATATTTTTCTATACGCTTTATGTATTTATAATTTGAATGATTTTTTTGTGCTTCCATATATGCATATAATAGGTACATTTTGATAGAGAAATCGCCGTAAAGAATAAGAAATATTTTTGTTAAAACAACATGAACATATTAAATATTATGTTTTAATTTTCGTTCAAATTCAACAAAATAATTTCATCTCAATTTCTACAAATTTTAATAAAAAAGATACATTTTTTTTCCAAATGAATACTACTGACAGGACAAATACTTTTTGACTGATGAATAAACATTCTAAGCAAAGTCCTATGGAATTTGAAAAAACAATAAAATTAAAATCGATATACAAATATTGCGCCTATGTAATTACTATGTACTTAGCGCCAACATAATAATTTAGGAATGATTTTTAAAAATTAATTAAAAAAAAAAAACTTAGTAAACGATAATTAACAACATAACAAACTTGATTTTAATGAAATATTATTTCTTGCAAAGAAATTTTTCTGTGATTAATCGTTTCCTTTAATCCAGTCAACATTTACTATGACGTATTCAAAAGTTGAGCAAGTAATAATAATTATGACTGGAAGTGAAGTTTTGTGTTTTTTTTTTCCTTTCCTATGATTCAGAAAAACACAAGAATAATCCATTTGCTTAAAGAACACAAGAATAGCCATCCATCCAGGACGAAATGGCTACAGAAACTTACGTTTCAAAAAAATTTCAAGAAAGTAATTGATTGGTGCCATAATGCAGCAATAAAGTTACACCTCAAAGGTTATTATTTTAATAATATTGAAAATAATAAAAAAATGGTTTCAATAGATTTGAGCAAATATTCTTAAAAAATGAGTTCTAAGAAGGAATATTTATGAACTTGTCAATATGTAAGACTTAAAAATAATATGCATTGAAGCCTAATAAAAGTTCAAGACTTTATTTTCATCAAATTTTAATTTTGTGCAAATTTAGTCTTAAGACTTTGTCAACAACTGTGTATGTCACAGATAATAGTGAAATGCTTTGTTGGGACTCCTCAGTGTCCTGCAGCGCGGGACGGACACCACATTAGTAGTCTACTCATGGATGGAGGTAAAGGAGCAGCTTTTTTTGTGATGAAGCACCCATAAGTAGAAGTATGACTTGGCTCCGTGTCGTTGAAGGAGTACCAACAGGGAGGATTTTTAGGAGGAACTACCTGTATTTGCGTATCGTGTGGGAGAAAACCACCAAGTGGTCCAATTCACGAGACAAGATGCTGAACATCACAAATGCCCTCGAGTCTCCTTGTTTTAAAAACAGTGTCTACAGCAATGCCGACAGTGGATTTAACATCCTCCCTAATGCTCACCAGCTGCGCACGTTGTCACTGAGCTACGGGTCGGGCGTGAAATGCTCCATCTGGGAGGATTTTTAGGAGGAACTACTCGTATTTGCGTATCGTGTGGGAGAAAACCACCAGGTAGTCCGATTCACGAGGCAAGATGCTGAACATCACAAATGCCCTCGAGTCTCTTTGTTTTAGAAACAGCGTCTACAACAATGCCGACAGTGGATTGAACCTCCGCCCTAATGCTCACCAGCTGCGCACGTTGTCACTGAGCCACGGGTCGGGCTTGAAATGCTTTTAATATTATAAATTATTCTTTGTAAATTAATAATTAAGTTTATTATAATTAATGAGTTAAAGATATTCTTTTCATTATTACTGGAGTTTGTATGCTAATTTTATTGCTAAATACATGATATTGTTAAATAGAGGGGATATTTTTTTATATTATAAAAATTAACATTTCAAAAAAATTTTTTAAATTAACTAATTTTTCAAAATAAAGCCTGTCGAAACTAAACCAGCCTAGCTTCTGAATAATATTGTTATTTAAAGTTATGTTTAAAGGATTTAATACAATTTGCATAATTACTATCTAATATCCACAATAAAATACTTTTAAATAAAAATAAAAAATTTTTTAGTTTACCATTACATTTCAGTACACATAATGATTAACAGCAAGCAATAAATTAAATTCTTAGGGAAAAATAAGTACTTCTATGCATTATGATTAGAAAATAAAACTGAATAAAATCTAAAAGATATTGCAACTTTTAGTTTGATAGGATTTGGAGGGAGCTGGAAACTTACTAAAGGAACTAAGTTCGAAATCCAATAAATCAGAGAAGAAAGTTCTCATATTTTCTCTGAGAAGAGAGCTATAAATCAGTAGACTAAAAATACCCTTCCATTATATTCGAGGAGGGAAGAGGAAGATGATGATGATTCTGGTTAAGTTAGTTGTAAACTACGGTTGCTATAGGAACCAATGTTGACCGCAGTCAATAAATTTCTGATATAAAAGCATTAATAATTGTTGTTAAGCTGGAAGATAATATAGGCTATTTTCTTACCAAGAAAATTAAACGACTATAATATTTTAATTAAATGAAAACAATAATATATAGACTACACACTATATAGATTATATATTTATAGACTATGTAGACTGACTACTAAGATAATATAGACTACTTTCTTACCCAGAAAATTAACGACTAGAATATTTTAATTAAATGGAAATAAGAAATAAAAAGCCATTATACCGTAATTCAAACTCTTCCCAAGCTTGTTGAACAACTCCTGAATTTTCCCAAGAGATAACATCTTCATAGAACACCTCTTCTCCACACACACACACAAGAACATGCTGGTCTACTGAAAGAGCTCAAAACACGGGAGAATGTGCAAATAGAGCTGGCGCAAGCTTTGCATAAGATAAGGCTCGAGCACGTGCCTTATCGAGAATCGTACTCTTTTTCTCCGTGTGAACGCGTGTTTAGGAAGAGCGTGAGAAACGGTGAAAACTAAATGAAAACAGATTACATGAAAAAAAAGAAGAAAAGAAAAAAAGAGAATAAAAGGGGGAAAGGTTTGAAGCAGACGATCCCACGCTCGAAGGCAGCCACCCGCGTACATCTGGGCATAAGGCGAGCCAATCAGCGCACGCGACTTGCATCCGATTCCGAAAGTTTTCTCACAGTTGGTTTTACCATGATTATAAGTTTATCGCTCTTTTGGCGCAAGTTTATTTTGACAATTTTAAATATGTAACCAAAAATGATCATTTGTATTTGAGCATTGAAATATATCTATGTGTATGATTGAAAATTTTTAACATTAGAATAATTTTTAATTATAAGTGAAAATCTTTAAAATTTTTATTTAAGCATGTTTAGCTATAGTTAATTTTATAATATATATAATTTTATGTTATTAGTTTTTGTGTCTCATACGTAAATAGTTCTTATAATACTAAATAATTCTTAAATACTCTTTTATATCAATAAAATTATTCTTTTTCGTTGAAAATATACTCGGTTTGAAAGAAATGCTTCATTTTTAAAATTTATTGTAAATCATTTTAATAATAGAGAGTTTTTGCATACCGTACGTTAGGTTACCGTAGGACGTCAGTTAGCTTTTTCTCCCTAGCGCGCATGCTCATAGGAAACTGAGCATGCGCGCTAGGGAGAAAAAGCTAGCGGACGTCCTACGGTAACTTAACGTACGGTATGCAAAAACTCTCTAATGTTAATAATTTAAAGTTTTTTTAACATAAATAAAGCAATAAAATTTTAAGTTACATTGTTATTTTACCCTAATTTGTTATGCTTATTTTGAATAACTAATTTGAACAAAAACATGATTTTTGCTAAAATTTATTTAAATTAATTAAATCCTAAGACTAATTTCTATTATATTATTGAATTAATAATTATATATATATCAATGGTATTTATTATTTATATATACATACATATATTTGTTATTATTTATTATATATTATTATATTTATTAATTTATGTATCAAAATAAAAATATTTTCAAAAAAATATCATTTAATAATTTCTATCTAAATAACATTAAATTTTTTTTAATTTATATATTATTCAATTATTATGAAGAATAACATTTTAAGAATTAACGTAATCATAAGGTTGATAAGTTACTGGAGCCCACTAACCCCATCCGTGGCTATATACAAGAAGAATTATCAAATTTATATAATTTACTTAAAACGAAATACCCACTTTACAATCATATTGGTGTGTTTAATCCTCCTTGGCGCTAATCCATTCTTCGCCAAGGCGACACACGTCCCACAAAATCCCGGCAACCTACTTCCATTGATGTCCACGTTCCTCGCGTTCTCCCGCTCAGTGCCGTACAATAGCCGTAGGAAGTGAGTGTCGCGTGCCGTCGGCTCCATTTGAACTTAGAAACTCGTGCTCATTGGCAAGTGCAGGTCGTGTGTTTGGTGCACCCCCTAAGAACATGAAGAGGAACATCAGTGACATGGATTCGGATTGTGATGATGTCTTTGGAGATGACTCCAAGGGGTAAGCTGCTCTGATTGTGAAATTGCTTTGATTATTTTAAATAATGATTTAGTTTTTATCTTTGATAATTGAGTTAAAATTATTTAAGTTTAAAATTTATGATACATTTTTTTTTCTTTGTAAACATTATATATAAGATTTAGTATTTTAGAAATTGTAACCAAGCATATATTATTAAATTATTTAATTAATTTTAAAGTTATGAAAAATACTTAAAATGTTTTAACTGATAATATTCATACAGTTTGAAATCCTAATAACATTATTGATATAAGAATGGAAAATTATTTCAGATTATTATTTTAAAAGCAAATAATGATTGATTTTTTAAAATTTTTTTTTACTTATTATGTATTATGATTAATGTAACAATATTCTAATAGTTTTGTTTATATGTTTTAATTATAAAAGGAAAATTTATTATTAATTAAATTCTTTGGCTATAAATTAGTTTTATGTTGAATATAACGATTTTGAATTTTTTCTTTTAATACATTATGTTACAAAATAAATTTTACAGATAATTTGAAGAAAACCCGTTTATTCAATTAGACTTTTAAGAGAAGAATTTTTGGTAACAGAGCTATTTTTGAGTTGCATAAATAATTTTTAAAAAAAAGTATTCTGCAGGTGTATTCTTTAAAGATTTAAATAATTAGAGTAAAATGCACAGTTAATTTCCCCTTGCCATTTTTAACTACATATTGGAAAAAGAATTGCATTCGCATGAAAAATGTCTGCAACTTTTGTCATTATTATTTAATAAAATATAGTATATTTTTTATATATATTTAAAATAAACACTTTATAATTAACTATTAAATATTAGCTAATTAAATACTAAAACTTTTTAATAGTTATAAAAATATGTTTATAAAGCAATGTTTTTTCCCTCCAAAATAGATATTAATGATATGAAATTTAAAATCCAATTAAGACATTTTCCTACAAATGTATTAATTAGTCCATACTTGATAAATCTATAAATAAATCTGACATAACAAATTAGGTATTTCACTTCATTAATATGTCAATTAATAACAAAAATTTATTAATATGTAATTAATAATATATAGTAATAATATTATTTAATTATTATTATATTAACAACAAAAATTTATTTTTTTTGC
Organism: Caerostris darwini; assembly: GCA_021605075.1. Taxonomy (NCBI): domain Eukaryota; kingdom Metazoa; phylum Arthropoda; class Arachnida; order Araneae; family Araneidae; genus Caerostris; species Caerostris darwini. The sequence continues at coordinate 1,368,005 of BPLQ01002337.1, read as the reverse complement.
TTTGTTTCTTATGAATGTTAGATGATTATTCAGTAAAAAAAAAAAAAATGATAACATTTAATGTTTACTTTCCAACACTAAGTATACTAATGCAGTGAAGTTATTTTTACATTGAAGTAAGCAGCTAGTATTTGGATTGTATTTTCTTTATAAATTCATAAAAAAATTTTAAAACCTATAATATTTCAAAACTGCTTGTTATTTAATAAAAATTAATTATTATTAGTAATGGTAATAGTTTGTTAATAAAGAACTCTAGGTGATAATTTATGCTGAATTAAAATATCTTATTTAGTTAATATTTATTTCAGAACTGTGAGTGTTTGTGTGTAGCATTATGCAATTTATAGTTAGTACAATTAATTACGATTTTTATATATTAGATTTTATATTATTTTATACTATGAGATATTATGATTTTTATATTATTATATTTTATACTATTAGATATTATGATTTTTATATTAATATATTTTATACTATTATTCCAAAATTAATTAGTTTTAATTTTATTTTAGAACTCCTACTCAGAGTAACGATAGCTGCCAAATGCTTAATAGAAAAAGAAGACGTGGGGTAAGTTTTTACATACAGTTTCTTTCTTTGATTAATCCATATTTAAAAAGTTGTTTGTTAAAAAACTATTTCATTTTTAGTAAATTGTTAAAATATTTTAACAGTTTATAGTCATAAAATTAATATTATTGTTAAATTATATATATAAATTAAATCAACAACATTCGATATGTATAATATTCTGGAAAAATCGATTTTTTGCAATACTTCTGTAGACGCCATATTGTTTTTTAACTGTTGTAAGCATTTTTAAAACTTTGATAATATTTTTTTTATGATAAATGTTCATTTTATTTTCATTTATTGAAAAATAAAATTTTATTTTATTTTAGATTATTGAGAAACGACGAAGAGACAGAATCAATAGTTCTCTTTCTGAACTCAGAAGACTGGTCCCAGCTGCATTTGAGAAGCAGGTAAAATAAAAGTTAAAGAATGCTTCCTAGAATTATTATTAATACCATATTAATTTTTTATAATATTGTTTTATTATTTTTTAATGTTTTTATAAATTAATAATATATTTTAATGATTAATTTAATTTTTATTACTAATTTTTTGTAGATGAAAAAATAGTTAATTTTTCAAAAAGTTATTTAGTATTTTTAATAATATATTAGTTTATTAGTAAAAATATTATAATAAATTTTATTTTGTTAACTGATTGCTAATTTTTTTTTTGTGTGTAATTTTAGGGATCAGCTAAACTTGAAAAGGCAGAAATACTTCAGTTGACAGTAGATCACTTAAAAATGCTGCACGCAAAAGGTATGCAATTATTTTCTTGCAAATAATTTTGTATAACTGAATAGAAAAAAATAAAAGAGGGTAATAAATTGTAAAATTGCATTTATAAAAATTAAACATAGCATCAGTAAAAGATAAAAAATATATAAATCTGATTCAAAATTTTAATGATAAATAAATTCATAAAGCGATTTAGTATTTTAACTATGCTTTTATCGTCAAAAAGTTGTAAAATACTTGATCGAATATTCAATAAACAATAAATTTTTATTTGAAATTATTTTTATTGGAAAAACTGATGGCTGTTAGATATTTAAACTAAATGGGTAAAATGAAAATCGATGTTTTTATGTTTAAATGGAGAAATTTACCTTTATAATATTAGAGAAATTCTTTTATTATTAATTAATTTTATCTTTGAATTTACAATATTTTCTAAAGTATACTTATTGATTTAGAAATTTTCTAATTTTTATATTGAGGTAGGAAAAAACTTATTACTCATTCATATAATTTGTAAAATATCGATCAGTTTTAAATACAAAAATATATGGAAAGAAAATAGACACATAATATAATATAGGTAATATGTAACAATAAAAATCAGTATAAGAGTTAGTAAATAATCCTTTATATATTTATCAGACTATTATTTCTTCATGTTCGAAATTAGTAAGATAATGATAAGTGGGTAAAAAGAATAATAATTATCAGCTTAGAAGTTTTACTCAATGTGAAATATTGTATTTATTTTACTGATCATTAATCATTGTTTACGTTTACTAAAATTAATATTTTTTAAAACTTTATTAAAATTAAATATGTTTTTAAATAAATGTAACATTTTTTATTCAGGTTTCGATGCCCTATCTTTTGACCCTCACAAGTTTGCTATGGATTACCACAATATCGGTTTCCGAGAATGTGCTTCAGAAGTAGCACGATACCTTGTAGCCATCGAAGGACTAGATTTACAAGACCCTTTGAGAGTTCGACTGATGAGCCACCTACAGTGTTATTCCGCCCAAAGAGAGCTGTCTTTGAAAACTTCCGTCCAGCATCCTTGGAATCCATCCACTTTTGGTTCAGCAATTCCTCCGGCACCCACACCTCAGTATCCTGGTCCATCTGCATCTATGGGACCACAAGTGACAGAAGCACCTCTGCAGAGCTCTTACAGTTGTTCCGAGCCACCAAGACTTGGACAAACCATGGACAATGCTTTTGCTCCTACCGGACATTACTCCAGAGTGTCAACAAATCCACCAACTGTGAATACTACAACGGCGCCATCTTCTAGTATGTCACTAATGCAACATGGACCATCTGGACCTGCCATGATGTCTTCTCTGCAACAAATGTCTAGTCCGAATGTCAATCAATATTTTAGTGGACATGGTTTTTCAAGTGGAGGATATGCAAGTACAGGAGCTTTTAACCAACATGCAGGATCGAGTGGAAGGCCTTACAGACCTTGGGGAGCCGAACTAGCTTATTAATTAACGATAGACAAACTGTGGAATATCTTTGATTGTATTAAACAGGATCTTCAATGGTGCCTTCTTTGTTGGCAACCTATTTGTAGATCCGCCCTGTTGTCATCTGGGGAGAAAAAGTGTAGTTCGTCTATCAGAACATCTGAACTGATTTCGGATGAGATAGAGTTTAAGTGGAGGATATGGAAGTTCAGGAGCTTTAAACCAGCATTTAGGAACAAGATGAAACCCTTACAGATAATGGTTAATTTACTAAATAAATACATATCCAAACCTTGTTAATATGTACATATATAGCACCAATAATTATCAAGTGATAAAAGTTGTACAATATTATTGCTCCATTTTTGCTTTTTTTATGAGTGGATATTTATGATTGAAATTGTAAAAAAATGTTTTAAGATTTGTTTGCCCGATTTTAATTCAGGGAGACAAAACTTCTTAAATCAATGATTCTTTTAAAATACACCATAAATATAACTTTTTGATAATTCTGTAATAGATTGAATAATGATCCATAATGAAAACTAATTAACAGGCATTGAAATTTTCGTATTTTTTATTGTTATTTAAAACATGGGTAGTTTTTTTAAATTTTTTTTCTTTTTTACTGAAAAGTATGCATTTATACTTCTACTGAAATACGTCCAACTGCATTGTTTGTAATATATGCATAAGTAATATTTTATGGCATTATTCTATTATTTTTATAAAAATCTAAAAATTTCATGGTAAATTTCACAATTAATTTTAAAATCATTCAAGTACATTGTGATAAAGATTATTCATAATATAAAATATATGAAATTATGTTTCATTTAATTTTAATTGAAAAAAATTTTAATCACAGAATTTTTATTTTTTAATTTTGAGGGAAAAAAGTCTGATGTTTTTAATTTAATTTTAATTGACTTTTTAATAGTTTCCTTCATTTAAATATATCATTGCTGATACCTATGTTTGAGTGTCAGTGAGAAATTTAAATAATCTATGCAACTTCAGAAAAAGAAATTGCATTTATATTTTTTTGAACTATGTAGAGTGCCTTGAACTCTTCTCTTTGTATATAAAATTGCACAAGAATTTTTCTACGAAAATTTACAAAAACTATATTTTTAAATGACTTAAAAATAGATTTTTTCTTAAATTTATTAACAAATAACATTAATGAAATGAGTTTTAAAACTTTTTCTAGTCTAAAACTATATATATATATATATCATTTTACTATAAAATATTTTTACACGTACTTTTATTATTATTATTATTTACATCTAACTCTAATCAAAATTTTCATTTTTATTTATTTATTAGTCATATTTGATGAAGAAAAGTGATAATTTCTATGTGTTTTTTTACAATAAATGTACAATTGAAAATGTGATATATATATAAAATTGATATATAAATCAATTTGAAGTCAATTTATAGTATATTTTAATATGCATTCATTTTTCACTGGTTACTTATTATAAACTCTAGTCTTTTATTGAAATAAATTTTTTATATTAAAATGTGTGATTTTCTGATATATTTTAATACTAGTACAAATTTTCTTTCTGTATTAATCAATAACTAGTAAAAGATAATTGTATTTGATCACCCTCATAACGTCATCAATTTTGCCACAATATAATATATTTTAGATTCCTATTAGAATCCTTTTTATGTTTTTTCTCTTAATATTTTTTATCCTTTATTATTATTATTAAGATAACTGTTTAAAAAAATTTTAATTATCAAAGATTAGACATACAGAATTGCTTATCTGATATGAAGTTAAAATTATTGAACGGAATCATTTTTTCCCCAGAAAAAAAAAGAAACAAACAAATCATGACAACAGATTTTGTTCCTAAAAATTAATTTTTTTGCCAATGGCGCAGTACTTATTAAATAAATGAAAACAGAATGATTATTACATAAATAAATAAACAAATTATATTAAAAATAATATATTCTTACAAAAATATTCTAAAAAATTTCCTTATAGCAAACTCACAAAATATATAAAATTCGAAACAAACAATATACTGAATTATTTACCTGTTATAAATTGAAAATTATATACCTGGAATTATGTTTTATATCCATTGTATTAAAAGTACAAAAAAAATAAAAATAACAATTGGACGTGCCGATATACAGGTTACCCATTAAATTTGGAATTTAATGTAAGAACAAAACGCGTAACAGCAATCGTAAAATATAAAAATTTTAGAATTCCAAACGATTTTCTTTTGAAAAATCTCACTTCACTTTGAAATAAAATTATCTTTGCTTTCATCAGACGATTTTTTTTTTTACCTACGGCTTTCCTCAGTGCACTAACATTTCCACTTGCCTATTTGCTGACGATTCTGCTGCTCTTGCCCAAGGTGCTTCTATTCTTTATGTCATCAATACTCTTCAAAATTTTCTGAATATCCTAGAGGATTGGCTAACTAAATGGCGCATCGCAATTAATGTCTCTAAATCTCAAGCTATCATTTTCCGAAAAGGACACGCCAGACAACCATATATTAATCTCTCCCTTTTTGATCAAGAAATTGAATGGGCAACTAATATTAAATATCTCGGCTTAATTATAGACAACAAACTTACGTTTCGAGCTCATATTAAAAAAATCAAAGAAAAATGTTGGAAAAAATTTTATCTCACTCTACCACTCATTAATAAATTTTCTAAATTAACTTTGTCAAACAAACTTCTTCTCTACAAACAAGTTCTTAGGCCTATCCTTACCTATGCTGCCCCAATCTGGGGTCTAGCTGCACAATCTAACAAGAAATCTGTACAAATTATTCAAAACAAACTTCTTCGTATTATCACTGGTGCACCCTGGTTTGTCCGCAACTCTACAATTCATCAAGATTTAAAAATTGATTCTATTGACAATTATATTACTAAACTTTCTAGAAATTTCTTCAATACCATTGCTACTCACGAAAACCCTCTCATCAAGGCACAAACTATATTTACGCAATTGAATGGAAAATACAAGTATCCTTTCTCTACTTCTAAATGGAATCGAAGCCTCAAACCACCATAATTTCCTGCTCACTTATCGCTTTTTAGATATTTGACTTCAACGCATATTTACTGATCATAAATTTCTTATGCTTCCATCACCGGTGATTTACATTTTCCTTACTTTCTTCTTTTTTTTTTCTCTCAAATCATACGATTACTATTATCTATTTATCTTGACTTTTCTTTCCTACTGCCTTCACATACCATTGAGTAGATGAACGCTTCGCGTTCAGGCACTCGACATCTTTATTCAACAATGATGATCAGACGATTTTTTAGGACAGTTTTACATTATTTAATTATATGATTATTAGCTCTTGAAAAGAATATTTTAAAAATTAACCAATAAGAAAAGTTGAAATTGGTCAAGGACAAAAAGTCTGATCAAGGAAACGAAAAACTCAGTTCTCGAAAACAATACCCATAATTTTATGCATAAAAATAAAAACAAACGATTCTGTTGTTTAAAAATTATATGTTTTGGCAATGGGATAGTATTCTAAAATGCATCATAATAATAAAAGGCTGTATTAAGAATTAGATTCTTATGAGGCATTTTTATAAAATATTCTTAAAACAAAATTATATTTATGTTGTTGCTTATCCCCTTGATTTAGAATCCTAAACCAAGTCCAGTAGATCATGCTGCATCAATAGATCGTAAACTGTCCTCCCCTCATTCAACAGTTGCCTCACAGAGGCACCAATACAATCTATGAAAAATTATATTTATAAGACACTAGAAGAATTTCATAAGATACTATAAGAATACTGTTCTTATAAGAATTCCATTTTTTCAAAAAATATATTGAATTATCCATTTAATATGAAATGAGATTTATATGATCAGTTATCCTTTATTTCTATGAGATGAAAAAAATAAAAAAATTAAAACAAACAACTCTGTTTCTAAAAATGAAATGCTAAGTTTATGTTTTAATTATTACATTCTAAATGATTAAATTTCTAGAAATTAAAAGATTCTATTTCTCAGATATGTAACAATAGAATGACAGATACGCAAAATAAAGATCGTATTAAGAATAAGAATATCCAACGGCCGTACCATGCTGAATATACCGGTTCTCGTTAGATCACCGAAGTTAAGCATCATTGGGCGCGGTCAGTACTTGGGTGGGTGACCACCTGGGAACACTGCGTGCCGTTGACCTGAATGGCCGAGTGTCTAGCGCTCTGGCGCTCGGTGCCACAGGTTTCGGGTTCGAATCCCGGCGGTGCCATGGATGTTTGTAGTGGTTCGGAATCCACTTTAAGCCGTAGGTCCCGGTCTTCTATGACTGTAAGAGCGTCACGGAGCAAAAGTCAGACTTCTACCTACGGGTGCTCCATCACAACAGAAGCTGCTTCCTTCCCCTTCAATCATGAGTCCATATGGGCTTTGTGGGCTTGGCCAGCCAAGTGGGATAAGAAACAACAACAACAACAACAGAATATCGTAAGAACTTTTTATAATATATTATTATATGAATGATGTAATAAATATTTTTATTAGATTTCTTAAAATCTATTTATTATCAAAATTATTCTTTTCCAATTTCAAAATAGACGTGCTGTTAATTGGAAAAGAATAATTTTGAAGAAATGATACATACACAAAAAAATAAAATATATTAAGGATATCATTTACATTTAGTTCATTAATACATCTAAATATTCAGCCGAATACCCTCGAAAAATTTCTGCAATTACAAAGATTTAAAAATCTGTATTAAGAAGAGAATCTGTATAAGAGAGTTGAATTTTCTCAGTTATAATCAAATAATGTTTAAAAGTATTTCAAAGTAGAAAAAAAAAAGTAATATAAAAAAAAAAAATTTTTAATTCAATTCCTACTTTTTTTCACTATATTGCAGAAAGTCCTTTATAATAGTTAAAATTTCCTCTTACATTTGGCACCATCTATTGGTAGATACAACTTAAATCTAAGAAAAACTAAAATTAATTAATTAAATTTAATTACTGAATTTAATTTTTGAAAAAACTGTATTAACATCCAGTGTCATCCACTAAAAGTTCAAAAATATGTCTTTGAACTTGAGTGCATGAATAAAAATTATTTTATGAACGATTGAAAATTTGAATCCGAATGATGAAATCCGTAATCTTCCGAGATACGATTTCCATCTTCCGGAAAATGCTAAACGCCCAAGGGCTGTTCTTCACAACTTGCAAAGCTCCTAGACGAACTGGCTCAGTTGTCGTCATTGCATCTGTGCTTTTAGTCTTCATTCCTAGCAACGAAAATCCCATCCTACTGTAGATTCCTTTTTAAATTTTGGATTCTTTAATTGTTCTGTTAATTTTATTAATTTTTGTTTTTTTTATTTTATTTTTTCTTGTTATTAGCTATTTTATTAATTTTTTCTTTGCTTATATTTTTAATACATATTTTAACATGGGACATTGCTCTTAAATCACTTCACCTCCTTTTAACTATCAATGTTTTTTCCTTCACCAATGTTTCTCAGATGCAGATAGGAGTTTTAGGCCCCTTTGGGGCCAGGGCACTCCGAAATCCTGTAAAGACGATTGAAAATTTGAACAAGATACATGTAGGAAGAATGTGAGCTAATAGAAGGAATTGAATAAACCCGATATAATTTTTAATTTAAAGGAAATACAAATATATATTGCGTCGACATAAATTTTAATTTGTGATGTAAAGTTTTATGTGCAATAAGCAAGAAATCTTTGATATTGGTTGTTTTTTGCATAAAGTCATTTTTCATACAACCCGCGGCCCGCTTTGAATATTTGTGCGGCCCGTGAGATTTATCACACTTTTACAAAATATATTTATTTTATAATGGCCAAAGTAGTGAAAAGCAATGTATTAAAAAATACATTATGTGTGCATCCATATATTCAAAAATTAACTTTGATTTTAAAATAAGATTGTGAATATAGGACAGATATTGCCTGTTTTATTTATGAGTTCATAGAATAATTAAATTATATTCTGCGAACTCATAAGGCGCGCGCATCTTGGAATATATAATACAAAAGGTTCTATGCTTAACTTTAAGTGACTGCAGTGACCATCCCTAGATTTTCACAATTGATTGTTGAAAGCAGAGCAAACCAGACTCTTAGTTGAAGTTGTTAGCGCTTTTGGTTCAATTTACACCAGCGAATCGCTTTTTTTTTTTTTTTAATGAAATTGACCAAACATAAAACACGCTCAAACAAAACGGACCTTAACCTGCAACACCCATTACGATGTGCAAATACCCAAATTGAGATCGATTTGCAAAAGCTAAGTGAAAGAGTGGAGAAACAAATATCGTACTAGCAAAATAAATATTTCTTAAAAATTTCATTTTTTTTATTTCGTTCATATTTATATATATATATATATATATTTATATTTCATATTTAGTGTTATATATTTCTTTACAATGTGTGTTTAGTATCATTATTATTATATTATCTACGCTTACACGTAAGAATAACAGTAAACACAATAATAATAACTCATTATGCTTCAGTTTTTCACTCCAAAAAATATCTATACTGGGTCTAAATCTAATATGGGGATATATAATTTTATATGCGGTCCGCGGAGTTATGAGGCATTTATAAGGCAAGTGGCCCGCAAGATCATTTGGGTTGGCCACCTCTGATATAGACATTCAAAAACTTACTTTATAGTTTGAGTGATCTTGAACTCTTTCCTCCTTGGTAAAACTGAACAGAGGCTGGTAAATTCTGAATTAATGATATTCGATGCTGGACATTTGGTCAAAGGGTGATTTTAGCTGAAGAGAATGAGAATAGGAGTTTTTTTTAGGAATAAAGTCTAAATTAGCATCCTTCCTGTTGGGGGAGTTTTCCGCTGTATCTCTCCTTTGATGGTCAAGATTTACCTAATGGGGGAAGTGCAGCCTTGAAAAAGTATAAAGTTATGTCTGACAGAATGAAACAGTTGGGTTCTTACCATACTGTCCAATTAAGAGATATTTATGCGACGTGAAAAAATCGACCAGATGGGAAATTGTGAGAAGTCAACCTTTGGCCCTCATCTCGGAGCTTGTCCAAAGTGAGGGGTGAAGAAAAATGACTCTCCCGCAAAACCAAAGAGGACCGAGAGGCGGTCTCTAAATCAACGTGTTGACCAATCATGCAGAGCCAATGATGATTTAAAAAGGGGGAAATAAAAGTCAAGAGGATCATTAAAAATCGAGAGAGTCAGTTTGTAATTTTCGGAATTCCTTGGCCACGCAGGGGCCTAACTCCTGTCTGCAAAGTAGGAAGCATGGTAGGTAAATTTCATGGAATAAAAGTCAAAGCAGCAAGTGGCCAAGGTCTGTCCCAGTTCAAAGTAAGTTTAAAAGAGCAACGGAAAAAAAATATATAAATATATATATTTTTAATAATATAATTATATAAAAAGAGAGCTTTTAAAATAAAGTAAAAATAAAAAGCCAAAATCAATTAAGAATACACCACAGAATGGAGTTACAGCTGCTAGAAATGATGACTAAAGGAACAGGTCAGGCTGCTCCTGACGAATGAGCCAGTTCGTCTAGGGTAGTTTCAAGTTATGTAGGACCGCCCTTAGGCGTTTAGCATTCTCCGGCAAAGAGAATTTGTATCTCTAAAAAATCGAGAGAGAAAATAAGATATGTGTTGACCAAAGTGCAAACAATCCATTGAACTAACTTCGTATGTCTACGAGCCCTTCAAACTAGTCTCCAAAATCCCAAAGATGAGAAAGACACTGAAAAAGAGGCTAAGAGGATGCAAGATGATGCATCTCAGCTGATTATTTACTCTCCTGCCAGCAAGACGCTTCATGCTGCCCAGTTTTTATCATGTGTGAACATGATGTTGTACTGGTTAGGAATTCGTAGCGCAATCCAAAAAGTGCAGCAAACAAATAAAATCCATTGTTAACTATTGTTTACAAAGGACAATGAATAATGGATACAACAATGGACAAATGTAAACAATGTTTAAATTTTTCCATTGTTGTATCTATTGAACATGTGGCCTGTATAATAGTGTTTTCAGTCATCACTTGCCTTTATACATTCAAGTCCCCTGGTAAAAGAAAAGGGTACTTACGTATTAACGGTACCTTGGCGACAGTTGCGCCAATAAAGAGCACACGCGCCAACCGCAGCTACAGATTTGGCGGTTTTTGAGTGGCACCAATCTATTCTATTGTTTTGGTAACCTTAGTAGCTGTTAGATTGGCGACACTTAAAACCCGCCAAGGTACCATTAATACGTAAGTACCAAAAAAAGTCTTCTTACTGCCGATCCAAGGCTGAAGTGTGGGACTGATCTATGGAATTTTGCTGCACAAATTGACTCGGAAGGTGATGATGATGATGGATATCTAATGTAGTATAGTAAGTAGTAGATATCTAGTCGACGGTCGAGTTGCATATATACAACTTATCATGTTCACACATGAAATTTGCCGAGCAGATTTCAGTTTTCATTTATCTGTTTTTTGTTTTGTTTTTTATTACACAAGACACTTCGAAATCGATATTATTGGTGGTGCTCATCCTAAACTGGTCCTCCATCGAAATTGTTATTATATTATTTGGAGGAACTTCAAAGCTTTGTCTCGCATAGTTAAAACTTAAAGATAAAAGTTTTTGGCTTTATAAAAAGACATTCGCCATGGTGGAAAGAGTTTATTTGATGAATGTTATATTAAATCCAACTATTTGATATATTGAATGCAAATGGACATCTTCACTTTTAAAATTATTGATTGCTTATTAATTGATCTGCCTTCGCTATTGTGAATGGATGCCATATGCTACTGTTTATATTTTCGAAGCAATGTGTTTATTTTTATTATGGGTTGACAACAAGTATAACAATCCTGTGTACAATTAATTACAGGATTTAGAATAACGCTAATAGCCTAAAATATAAATAAATCATCATTTTATTTTAAATAAGTGTTCTGGGTAATTTGCTTCGTAAGTTTGTTTTCTTCTCCATTTTATCAAGGCGATGAGGATTTTCGAACCTGCTTTGATATAAAAAAAAAAAAATGTGTTAGCGTATATTAATGTGTGAAACACATCGTAGAGGATTGCTTTAGAAATATTACAGATTTTATAGATTATTGGGATATTTGTTATTTTGACGAAATGAGTATTATGAAGCGTGTAACTTGGAGATAAGCCACGGACGCGGAGTAACAATGCCCCCGCAACGCTCTAGGATCCTATTAAGACCGGGACCTACGGTTTAAAGTGGATTCCCAACCACTACAAACACCCATGGCACCGCCGGGATTTGACCCCGATACCTGTGGTACCGAGCGCTAGCCACTCGGCCATCAGGTCCCTCCGTAATTATTTTGCTTTAACAAATATGTGTATTTATCTGCGATGAGTTTAATTAAGAGAACTGGAAGCGACTTTGCGTATAGGGCGTTTGGCTGTGGATCTGAGGGAGCTTGGTTCGAGTCCCGAAAATGACGAAGAACCTAAAGCTTCCGTGGTCATGCCGGGAATGAGTGCTCTGAATTCATAGAACAGGATTTAAAAAATATATATATATATTGTGCTCGAGTAAGAAAGTGTAAACAGATGTTCTATCAGGGTTGCCTGTTCCAAAATATGTACAAAAGTAGTAAGTAGAAGTATTAAGCAGAGAATTTTAACTAACAACTGTGATATAATATATACCTATGGATACACTCCTTAAATATTGAAATGTTGCAAAAATATTATTGTAAAATATATTATTAATAATTATATATTATTGTAAGTTTAATTTCAATCAATATCTACAGACACATGAAATGAACAGTGAAAGAAAGTACTTTTCTTTTAAAATATATTACTTTTTTTATTGTCACCGAATGTTAATTTTTCCAACTGCATGATTTTTTGTTGGAAAATTCTGTATTCAGTGCAGCATTTGAATACAAGAAATTTGTTTTTTATGACTACAGGAAAAGAAATACACGTTATATTCAATATACATTTTATCATGTGTGAACATGATGCTGTCTGGTTAGAGATCCGTGGCGTCTCCAAAAAAGTAAAACTATAAAATAAGAGTATAATTTATTATTTAAAATCGATTTATCTCCTCGCACGACACGAGAAACTCTCATTTCGAAAACTTTTATTATTTCACTGATTTTCGCGTGATTTCATTTGTGTATTGTAAAACTGGCATGAAATACACTCAAGAGCCAAAACATTATCACCACCTGTCAATAACGAGTTGACCCACCTTTGGCGCGCAACAAGCTTCAACCCGCCTTGGCATGGATTAATACCACCACTTAATACCAGTTAAATACCACTTCCACCTGATCACGTGCCTTCCACGTCATCCAGGCGAGTTCATTGCAAAATATAGGGGTGGTCATAATGTTTTGGCTCTTGAGTGTACGTGTTGCTAAATATAACGATTAATCCAAATCCAGTCACTTGCGCTGTAGTTCATTTTGAATTATTTGGCTTTCAAAATATAAACATTCTATTGTTTCAATATCCTCAAAATAGTCGGTCTCTAGATGAATTTATCTTAGGCGATGTGTGAGTGTAGACAGGTCAGCTTAACTTGGTTAGGTTTCCCTGAGTGCTGAGAGTACATAGCTGTGTTTCAAGTGGGCGTTGCTCACTTGCTGGTTTGTTTACTTGTTCTTGATAATTCTTCAATATCTTTATCTTTTCGGTCTTTTTTCAAGGTGTAAGGTAAGATTACCTTTTCTTTTTTGTTTTTCTCTTCTTACCGGTTGTTTCATTTAACTAGTCAACCTGAGCCATTCGGCAATATTTGTGTCGGATGTGGACAATTCTCAATTCAGTATGAACGACGGTCAAAGAAGTACCAGCATGACTTCCACTACTAATAATTACTACAAAAGCTCAAAATCAATTAATGAACTGGTGTTGCGATTGGGTGAAAAAAGTTTTGAGGAAATTCACATTATATGCCTACACATTGATGCAAATAAATTAAAATTACGCGTTCAAATCCTTTCCTTATTCAGGCTGATATTAAAAAACACGTAAATAGACATGATCATATTACTAACATGAAATTTTCGAGGCAAGGAAAACTTATATTTTCCACTGCCGATCCGGTGTGCGCTGCACAGATCTTAAATCGTGACAAAATTCTGGAAACGCCAATTTCTACGGCAGTAACTTTTGAAAATATAACGGAGCGCTTTCTAATCTTTGATATACCTACCAATCTACCATTGTCGGAATTAGCGGCTGAAATTATGCATACAAATGACATAGAAGTGGTTGAGTTGCGCCGCTTTGTTAAACTGAACTCTACTCAAGAATTTTCTCCGGTATTTATTACAATCTTGGGAACTTTTTTGCCTGATTCTATTAAGATATGGTTCACCAACCCAAAAATTCGCCAATTTGTCGATAGAGTCTGACCGTGCTTGCATTGTTATGAATTTACTCGTGCAACACGTGTCTGCGACAGGATTATTTGCCCTCGGTGTGGTGTAAACCATGAAGGATTGTGTCAAGGTCCGGAAAAATGCATTCATTGTACTGGACCTCATCCAGCTACTTCCAAAATCTGCCCACGTCATATCCATGAACAAAAACTCCTCGAGTTCAAGTGCAGAAATCATTTAACTACTGGCGAGGCGCGGCGCATATATGCACAATCATCTAAAACTAATTACTCCGATGCTGCTAAAACTAACACGACAGCTCCAAACATAGAAGAAATCGTAAATCAAAGAGTAGGGAGTATTGTGCAGAACATTACGATTAAAATGGAACAACAGACTACTCTTCTAATTGAAATTTTCCAAAAAACAATCGAAAATCTTGTGCAATATCTTGCCTCAGTATTCCACCAAACGGACCTCAAAAAATCCCCTAACCGAAAACGCCAAATGATAAACCTTGTTCCACCCACTAATAATCCCATGCAATGGGATGCAGGTGGAAGCAATGCTTCAGATTAAGACTGTTTTTGCGGTGTTTTTGTTCCGGGTGTTCCCGGTTGTTTTAGTGTATTTATTAATATTCCTCTTGTTTTTGCCCCAAGTTAAGGGCTTTTCTTTTAGTTTCTTAGGGAATAATACCTTCCTGATTTATTTTCGTAATTTTCGGTGATGTCATTCCTTCAGTGGAACTGTCGCAGTCTTAAAAATAAGAAACTTTGGCTCCACCAACCCCCTTTCACAACGTCAGAATTTTGGGTTTTTCATGAAACATTCCTGAAAGCAGATGATCGTCTTTCATTTCCTAATAAAATCTTTTTTCGCACCCACCGTAACAACAGAACAGGAGGTGGTCTACTAATAGGCATTCCAACAAACATGTTCCGTCGTGTTATTTTTGAAAATTCTCAAGACCCAAACCTTGAGATACTTGCAATAGAAATTCGGTCACACACCTTTTCATTTACCATTGTTAATATTTATGCACCGCATGGGTTAGATATCACTCAGGTTCAAACTTTTTTCAGTACTCTAAAGACGCCAACTTTTATTTTTGGGGATTTCAACCTACACCACCCCTTTTGGGGCGGAAAAACATCTACGCCAAAAATCGAAGAATTTTTGGATTGGTTGAATCAGTCGCAATTTTCTATTCTGAATACTTCAACGCCCACTCACATCACCCATAATTTCACTTCTTCCGTTATAGATCTCACTCTTTGTTCGGCAGCTCTCTTAAACGAAGTGTGTTGCTATGTTTCTGACTGTACCTTCGAAAGTGATCATCTTCCAATAGTTGTTTCATGGTCCAAACTCGCAAATGCATCAAAATACCTAAAAACCATATACTGGAATCCAATTCTCAGAGATTCGCACACATTTCTTCAATCGATTGCTGACCCTACCGTTGAAATAGTCACTGAAAAAATTTCGCACACTATAAATATTAATACCAAAAACCAAATTTTGCCTAATAATGAATACCCACCATGGTGAAATATTGCATGTAATAACTTCTGTCATCTGAAAAAAATAATGTGGAAAAAGGCCAGGAATAGTGTTTCGGTCCCTGATTGGATTCACTACAAAAAATACCGAAGTAAATTAAAATATCATATTAAAAGGGCAAAACAAAAATACTGGGAAAATATAAGTAATATTCCGAGAAACCCTAAATTATTTTTCCGTATCCTGAATAAATTAACTAATCACAATGATCCTGATATAAAAAATAGCAAAATACTTTTTCACAATAATAGATATATTAGTAATCCAAAACAACAAAGCAATCTATTTGCAAATTATTTTTCAGCACAAAACCTATTCCATTGGATTGCAGCATAGACAATAAGTTTTTAAATAAAAATATTGAAGTTTGGGAACTGCAAAAATCTATTCAGAAAATGAGAAATACTACACCCGGCGCTGATAACATTCCAGCTGCATGGTTCAAAAAAACTGGATGAATCGTCTTTTTTAGTTATCTTGAACCTTTTTAATCAACAATTGAGTTTTTCTCCAATTCCGAAGAGCTGGAAACACGCTATCATTATTCCAATCCCTAAGCCCAACAAGGATAAAACAAAAACGTCGTCGTATAGGCCGATTGCTTTAACCTCTGTTTTTTGTAAAGTATTTGAACGCATTCTTTCCAATCGCATTGTTCATTTTCTGACTTTCACCAATCGACTACATACCAATCAGCATGGATTTATACCTTTTAGAAACAATCCTACCGCTATTTATACCATCTATAAATCAATTTTAACTGCACACAATGAAAAAAAAATATATTTTGTCGGTATCAGTC
The DNA here is from genome assembly GCA_021605075.1 of Caerostris darwini. Lineage (NCBI taxonomy): Eukaryota > Metazoa > Arthropoda > Arachnida > Araneae > Araneidae > Caerostris > Caerostris darwini. The sequence goes on along the minus strand of BPLQ01002337.1, from coordinate 1,351,408 downwards.
TCGACATAAAAAGTGCTTATGACTCCGTGCCTATAGACGAATTAATTTATAAATGTCTCCAAATTGGAATCTCGGGAAACATCGCTAAATGGATTCATGGTTTTCTTCAGGACAGGACTTTTCAGGTTCGATGGAGAAACACTGTTTCTGACCCAAAACCTTCTTTTAAAGGCCTTCCACAAGGTAGTGTACTTTTACCAATTCTTTTTGTAGTTTTTTTGAATGATATTTTTGAGACTTTGGAGGTAAACGTGGATTGCTCTATTTTCGCTGATGATATTTTTCTTTTCTGCTCACATCAATCGTTATCATATATTCAAACCCAGCTTCAAAATACTCTGGAGAATTTATAAAAATGGTGTTCTTATTGGAATCTTACAATTAGTGCTGAAAAAAGCGCAATAGTTGATTTATCAAAAAAAAAGATCAATTTCATTGCCGCGGATAACATATGGCGGAATTCCTCTCATCTGGAATGATACTCTTAAATATCTCGGAATTCCTTTTTCAAAAATAAACCAAAACGAAATTATTTTAAGAAATTTACGTATAAAAGCCCTTAAAAAAATTAACGGTCTAAAATTTCTGGCATCAAAGAAAAATGGTATAAGGACAAAGCATCTTCTCACTATTGCAAACAGTAGTATCCTCAGCACATTTTATTACAGTGCATTAATAATTAAAAATTTCCCGGTCACCAAATTAAACGCCTGTAACACAATTCAAACAAAAGTTCTACGAATTGTTCTGGGATTACCAATTTGGACTCCAAATATTATTCTGTTAAAAATGTCTGGACAAGAAATTCTTTCAGATAAAATTAAACGTTTGGCGTTGCAGTTTTTAATCAAACAATATGCTAACCACTCTTTCTCCCCTTTGATGGTAAATAATACATTGCAGTTACTTGACAAAGATGAAAACACTCTCCAAAATTATAATTGTTCACCAGAACACCTCTTAACTTTGCCAATTGTGCCACGGCATGATCCTTCCTTATGTAAAATTTTCCTTCAGAAGTTCAGCTTCCAAAATAAAGAAAACCCAGTTTCACTTATAGTCAATGATTTTTCAGAATGTATAAAAAGATTTTTCTCTGATCACTATATCATAGCCACTGATGCCTCAAAAAGTCACGTCTCAACTTCAATCGCCGGCATTGCTAGGAATCAAAGTTTTTCATATCGTATTAACCCAATAAACTCTGTTTTCACAGCAGAGGTTTTGGCAATCTGTGTCGCCATGGATGAACTAGTTATTATTGACAAGGCCATTTTAATACTTTCTGACAGTTTTTCGGCTCTTAATTCACTTTAAAATATTAACATTCATTCTACCTATGTTATTCAAAGACTTGCTTCCAAACTTTTTGTTAGACAAACTTTTAATCAACATATCACTTTTTTATGGGTTCCTGGTCATTCGGGAATTTTATGGAATGAAAAAGCGGATTCTCTCGCAAAGAATACCACGGAACTCTCGCAATTTATTGAATGGATATTCCCGGAAGATGTCATTGCAAACCTGAAAAACCAATCCTACCTAATCCCGGAAACAAATTACTTTAGCAGTAAATATTATGATTTGATAGGAAACTTTCCTGACATTGTAACTCTCACAAAATGGACACAGAACAGAAGACAGGATATACTGATTGCTCGTATCATCAGCAGAATGATCGTTACTCCCGCCCTGTTAAATAGATACAACTTAGATTCCAATCCTTTCTGTAACAGCTATAATGAAATAAATGATCTTTTACATATTCTTTTAAGATGCAGAAAATATTCCACTTCCAGATTACATCTTTGGCAAAACTTGAATATCGACGAAAATAATATCACATTCAAAGCTTTTTTATCTAAAATTCTTGATTGCAAAAAAAAATCTGACTTTATTTCTCCAATCTCTTAAACGTTTTGATATTTATTAGCTGCAATTCTCTCGGCACTCAGGGGATACTATTCATCCCTGTTTTTGTTCGCGCCAATTTCCTTACTGAGCGGAAAATAAATCTCGCATCCTTTTTAGTGACGTATAAATAAGAAAAATGAACTGTTTCTATATAGTGTTTAGGGGATTATAGTCCTTGTTGCTTCGCATCCCCATATACTACTTCGATTCAAGACGGTCCTCAAAATAGTGTGTGAAGATAAGTTTATGTTTATAAAAGTTAATTTATCCATCACTTAACAGACTTCTCTGTCTAAATTTGATAGTGCTTCTTGTAGTATTTGAAAAATTCTTCATAAAAAAGCTTATTAAATTTTGGGTACTTACGTATTAACGCCACCGCAGAAGCAGAAGTTGAGCTAATGCGCCAAAATAGAGACTGTTTTGAATCTATGCTAAACTCTATATCGGCCCATTTTCCACCGAAATCCGATTGACTACTTTGATTTTAAATAAAGTGTTTGATATATTTTATGATTTGTCACAAAAATTTTAAGTGTAGATTTGGCGGTTTTTAAGTGCGCCAATCTGTAACTGCGGTCTATTGAATTCGATTGTTTTCTTGTGGGAATTCTGCACATTAGGGTTCCGATTTCGCCACGTCTCTTTTCCGCACCAAGTCGAATCGCCAAAACCCCTTTTTATAACCGCAGGGCCATTTTGCTTAGGATCCGACTTGGCGAAAACTTCAAAGGAAAAAATCGCCAAATAAACAAGCGGAACCCTAAAGTGTAAAATTCCTGTTCTTGCAGTATTCTGACTAACTGCTTCATAAATTTCTTGTGTTACTGAACATTAATTTACTCTTTGTGTATTTGTCCAACTAAGTATGTTCACACATGATAAATAGAAATTTGTGAAAAGATTTCAGTTTTTAATATATTTAATTAATTTTGTGATTGGTATTTCTTTTTGAAGTTATAAACAATAATTATATGTGGTCATATTTAATTATATTATAAAGTATTATAAGAAGAAAATGTATTGCATAAACCAGTTTGATATCCTAGTAAAAACAGGAGATTGAATATCTTCCATGGCATGTAGAAAGTGTTTTTAAACTCGTTTATGCATTAACAGAGATTTTTGAGAACATCCAGAGAAAAATAGATTTTATACACATTTATGAAAATTGTTTTATTTTATTCTTTACTTTTCACTGAACACACAGGCATATACTTTTTCGATCAACGTTTTTGTTTCTTAACTGATTTCTTTCCTTTTAAAGTTCTCACAACTTTGTTTGCTAATTCTGAAATTCTTTGCAAGTAAATCATTCCAAAGATAATTCTAATTGAGTTTTCTGTTTCTATAGAATATTCTGTACTCATTCCAAATAAACTTTTCTGTTCTTTTAGAATGTAATTGCTTTATCCCAAAACTGCTACAAGCGTAAATATTTCTCCAGAAACATTTGCATGCGAAAAATCAAAATTAAGTAAAAAGTTAATGTTCAGACTTTTCACACGGGCTGCTTTCCTATGCTGACAACTATATCATAAAACCATTTGGCAGTGAAATGCTTTGATAACATATATTTTTCATACTGGACTTTCTTGAAAATTGAGAAATGAGTAAGTATAACATCCATCTTGAAATAACATTCTTGTCATGACCTACACATAGCATGAATTTTAATGAAATTGGTTTTCATTCGTTTTAAATCACAGCAAATGATCAAGTTTAAAATTTCATATCACAAAGTGAATTTCTCTAACCCCTAAAATTTTACTCGTGAATACAAACAATGCAGTTCATAGTATGATTGTCCTTATGCCACAGTTTAAAACCTCTTGGGGAAAATAGATTATTCACAACTATTGTGAAATGAAGTGCTTTTGAAAATCAAGGACTAGGCTTTCAATAAAATTCATTTCTAGTTTGGCAAAATCTCCATTTGAAATGTTCGAAAACAAGGAAATTATGTAATTATTTATATTGATTGAAGTGAATTAAAATGAATTTATAGTGATTTTACTTTGGACCACTTCTAATCTTAGAATATAATCTCCTAATCTTAGAATATAATCTCCTAATCTTAGGGGTTGTACAATTGTAGTAGTGGCATGGAAATTCACTTTACAATTGGACATTTCACTAATATAGTTTTTTTTTTTGTATTCCACTAAGGTGGACAATTCAAAATGCTTTCTGTGCTCGTATTCTGAAAATTTCAGGGTGGAGGGGTGATAAAATTATTTCCCACACTCTGTAAAGCAATTGCACTGATTTTATTACATTGATGCTATTTACAATACTTTTAGTGTCAGTTACCAGCAGGAATGGGGTGTTCACTATATTAGAAAAATGCTCTGGAGTAAGTTATAAAAGCAACTAAATTCGATTGTTGAATTGTTCAATATTTTCTTAATATTACACACATGCAATAAAAAATTTAAATAAATAAGTTTCAATGCAATTTTTTCCCATTTTATGTGACTCTGTTGATGAAAGGATGCATTCTACTTAACTGCTTTACTTTTTTTACTTCACCACCGAAAAAACATTGGATCTAGTACCATCAATACTGTTTAAGAAATTAAATCTGATATATTAAGCTGGGAAACCATATCCTCAATGGTACCATCTTCTGAACACTACGTCAAATTTTCTGTAACTGTGTGCAACAGGAATAACATGAACTTCTTAAAATAATTTATTTCTAAAAAAAGAACTTTCGGAAGAGATGGATATATTTAGAATGTAAGATGAAATTTTTTTACAGCCTCAAATTTTAGTTGCACTTCATTCATCAGATATAAAAGCAGGTTAACAAAGCCTACACAAAAAAGGCAACCTAAAATAAGTGCCATTGATTTTAAACACTGAGACATAAAAACCATGTTATTGTAAACCATTTTAAAATCTATGTACACAAGAGTGAAAAAAAATAATTGTTTTAATGGTATTTAAGTCTCTCCCTGCAAGAAAGCTATACACAGTAGTTAGTCATTTAATATTTCCTTAATTTTATAACTGAAAATTGAGGAACTATAATGCCAGCTCTCATTTTCCAGACAATTTATAATCCTGAAACAATATATGATTATTCGTACACAAGGTCTTCTTTGCATTCGAGCAGCACATTAGCACTTTCTGATAAGTTCAGAAACAATGGTAATGGTAAGCAATGAAATTAATACTAAATGTATTTCATATTATTATATATCTATCACACCTTTTCTATTAGTGGTAAAAGACCATCAAAAGAAATATTTTCTCACCGCACCCTAATATACAAATGAATAATACAATAATTGAGAATTTTAATGAAATAAACAATTTATTTCAATTTTAAAGATGTATATTTGTTACAAATACAGAAACATATAAGAAAAAGTATATCATTTATAAAAATGATTTAATAAAACACATAAATGAAAATACACAATGAGGTAAAGACATGGCAAGCTCTCATTATATTATGCATTTAGATGACTCGCACATTTTTTTTGGGAGAGGGAGAAATCACACAAACATGATTGTCAATGTAAATATAACTAAGGGTTCCTGTATTACATTATTGTTGTACTTAGCTTATGATTGATTGATGATGAAATTCATAAATCAAAATTTAGTAGTAAACAATTCAAAATATTTTAAATAGTATTGCAAAAATTAATAATCAAACATAAATTATAGACTACCTGGTGTTTTAAAATATATGTATGACATATTACATCGTACAAAAAGATTGCAGAAAATTAGATTGAATTAGCTGATGAACATATTATTAAATCAAACATTTATAAACAAAAAAAAATAAATAAATAAAAATAAAAATAATAAAACCATAAAAAATTATTCATATTAAAAATAGTGAAATATGAGACGATGTAAAAATGAAATCATGATCTATCAAGATTAAAACTGATGTCACCCAAGGTGGGGGATTTCAGTTTTTATTTTAAATTAAATAACAGTAGAATTCTTTTAAATCCACAATAATTGTGTTTAAAATTTTTTTTATGAATATTGTGGAATTCTAGAAAGATTCTAAAATAATATATACTTTTTTAAATTTTATTTCATTTAAGCAATTAATACTGAACAAAAAGTAGACATTAAAAATTATAATATAACTATTATAAAGCACAAAATTAAAATTTATTGCATTGTCTATGATTTAAGATTAAGAAATATTTCAACCATTTATAAAAAAAAAAATGCTCTTCCATAATTAAGAAACTTTTAAATGAAAAATAATTTTAAAAATGGAAAATAATAATAATAATAATAATACATAAAATTTCATAGGTGTTTAAAAATGTCTTCTGAAATAAATTTTCAATATTTACTTTAACAAATGAAAAAATACAAAAACTTCTCTTTCCTTAAATAATTTATCTCCAATAATGAAGAAGAGTCACAGTACTTGTTATATTTTGAATAGCAATTATTCTAGGCATGACACATTAATAGAATTCAGAATCCTTGACGTATTACACTTAGATAAATGATAAAATACTTCATCTTTTTTTAAATTTTGAAAGCATCCTGCACACACTAATCTATTTTCTATTTGATAAACATCCACAGGTTTTGAACTATCCGATATAAACTCAATATGCTGTGGATTTTTCTCTTTACTGGACATTTCAGATAAAGGCTCCCGAGTTAAATAACAATTATTTAGTAAAGATTGGAATTCAAAAGGAAACTGACTCCATACTGATTTAACAAACGCATCATTATAATTTATAGATGATAAATGCCTTTTGTATTCTTCTTGTAAATAAGGGTCTATTATAAAAGAATATTTACCATTCTTAGCAGAAATCACAAGATTACAATATTTGCATGTCATGTTTAGATATGTATATTTAACATCCATTTTTTTTTCAATAAGAGGTACTTCAAAGAATGGTAATACCCTTTGACATTTTTGGCATTTATTTGGAAACACTTCTATCATGTCTTTCTTTTCACATTCACTTAATGATGAAAGTGATGGAACATGCACATTGCTATTAAATTGTTTTGCAATTTCTTTCAAATTTGATTGGATACTGGTAGATTGCTCAGGTGGTGTCAGCAAATTATCACAGGCTTCTACTTTAATTGATACTGGTGTTTCATGTAATTTAGGTAAGAAATTTGTACAAAAATATATTTTAAAATCTAGTAGTATAGAGTAATAGCCACCTTTTAAAATAATTAGCTTATCCACTCTTAAATCATCAACAAACTTCTTATAAGAGCAAATTGGGCAATCCTTAGGTAATTGTAACAATTTGTCATTGGAAGATGAAATATCAATATCAGAATACTCTGTGGCATATGGTAATAATAATGGAAAAGCGTTCGATATCTCTTGTATACATAGTTTACAAGCAATTTGTATAATTTTATTTATAAAATCAATAGTAACAACAACAGTTTCAGAAATATTGGATAAAATATCTGAATGCTGAATATGTTTTGAACCTGTTTTTACAGTTGCAGAAATACTAAAATCAGATTTTGAATTTTGATGACCTAATTTAGTTTCATGACATTCATTTTTAATTGTACAGGGCTGATATATATCTTTGGTGTTAGAACTGTTTAAAATATTGTTTTTATAATTTTTAATGTAATTTGAAGTATCCAATTTTTGTGGTGAATCTACTTCAACAGAAAGTGGGCAATTAATTTCAGATACTCTTTTCTCTAAAGGGAGAGAAGAATTATTTTTCTGAATAGAAGTAAGCTTCCTATACACTACTTCTGGTTCAGGACAACTATTATCAACTCGTTTTAAACAACTATCCGAAAATTTTGCAAAATATTTTTTCTTTACTGTCAATACATTTCCATTCGCTTTAGTACAGCATTTGCGAGGTAAATATCCCATTTGCAAATGCATATTATTGTCTTTAAATCTTCTCATATCAGATCTATCCTGAAGTGTATGATGATAAGCATTTATTTCAGTAGGGTCTGGAAAGGAAACTATTATGCTCTGATTATGATTACCTAGGGAATCTGAATCTTTCAGGATTACAGGATCTTCAATAGTTTCTAACGATTTCTCATTACAAATGCGATTGTTATTATTCGAGATAGTGTTTGTTTCCTTTAACATACTCTTTGGGAAAACATTCCCAATACTTGAATGGTTGAAAATTTTATCTTCAGGCGAAGGTTTTGCAATATAAGTTGAGTCGTTGTTAAAAACATTTTTATCACAAGGGTCAGTTTCCATAAATTCATCTTCGGATTCTATTTTGCTAAACATTTCTAGAAGGCAATTTTTTACAGTTTTAACAAATGCTTTTTTAGTGTTAGAATCCATGTTCTTTGATCCCTCAAAGTCCAAATTATTTGAATCAGATGAACTTGGAGGATTTTTACATTTTGTTGAAACTTGGCAAATTTTCTTTGCAACATCACTGTCTGTGTTATTTTTAACATATTCAATTTTTTCATGGGTTCTTTTAATCCTTTTAGGCATCTTCTGGTGCTGTTCAGAACCCAAAATAGCATCAATCTTCTTTTTGAAACTCGAATCATTATAATTTATTTTATTCAAATTTTTATCAGATTTTACTTTAGACATAATGCCCTTGACCAAGTCTTTTTGTGCTTCTTTTTCTAGCAATACAGATTTCTTTCTACAGATTATTCTTTTATCAGAGTTATGATTTTCAAAATAATGTGGCACAGAATTCTTTTCATCTTCAAGACTTTTGTCATTCTGTCTGATCGTTTTGTACAAGACATCATCCTTAATTATTTTTTTTCCATGCGAAATTTTTGCCAGTTCTTTTGCTTCAGTAAAAAAAGATTTATTTAAGGATAGATCTCTATGTTTTAAATTTCCTAAATTAAAATGTAAATTTGATTCATTTTTTATGGAACAATTAGAAATCGTACCCATGTCATTATTTTTGGAATTCATTACTTGAGCAGAAATATAATTTTCTGATAATTTTAACTTATAAGACTTCTTTTTTCAGTATTTTTCCATTTTTTTTCTCAAAAATTTTCATTCTTTTATTGAATATTACTTTTCATTGCATTGCAATACTTACAGTAATAAAAGAAAATATTCTCAGCTTCGGATATTCCTTTATTTGCAGTGTGTTTACTAATCAAGGTTACTTCTCAATTTTCTTCTTGAATGAACTAATGAATTTTACAAACAATACTCTGGACATTTAGTAAAGTTGGATGCATGAAGCTTTTTTTACCCTAGCGTTTTTATCAGAAAATTGATTTACTAATTATACATCTGCCTTAGAAACAGAAATAAAGCTTGAATAGATGTTTGCATTCATTTAACTAATTAATAATTTGCTTATTAGATTTTTCATTTCTATAAAACTATATGCTACTTAACAAGACTTTTTATCATGAACATATTTTGATCCTCTTACAAATGTAATGTTTTTACTTGATTTTCCAAAATAAAATGGGCATCAAACAAACCACCTAAAAAACACAGAAAAAGGATTTACTTTTATAACTAACAATTAAAAATTATTTACATGACATACATATTTAGATGCAATTAATAAGCATTTTATCAATGTCTTTTTATACAGAAACCAAGAGATTTATCATCACTCCTAAAAATTTAAGAGCTACTATATTCAAAATGTATCAACTTTTTTTATTTGAATTTATTTTTGTATCTGATGTATTTTTAAATGACTACTACCATTTGGGTGGTATAATTAAAAGTTTGCAGATAAAAAGAGAAAAATGTTACTGGGTATTTTTCAATATGAATGCTTTACTTAACAAAATTATAGTATTTAAAATCTCAAATATATATATATATATATACACACACACAATGAAGATTATTACTTAGATGAAAATTTTTTTAAGCCAGTGTTTTCAAATTTTTAACAATAGAAATATTTTGTTGCATTCCCCCATACCGTTTTTCCATAATTAAAACAAATGTATTTTATATTTAATACACAATTTACTTTTTGCTAGTGATATGGGAAAGTGCATTTTTTTTTTATTACAGGTCTATCTTTTTTTGTAAAAAAAAATTGTTCAGAAATAAAAGTTAAGATATCAGATAGAAAAAGTAATAATTTGGCAGTTTTAAATCAATTAATATGCATGTAAAAAGTAACAATAACTGTTAGTTATTTTTATGCAATCATAATTGAATATGTAAATATAACCCATTATTCATCCTGAATTATCAATTATTGGTGTTGATTAATAATAGAGACTAATTTTGACCAACTGCACCAAATAACTGTGTTGTGATATTCTATAGATATAAGAATATAGTTTTTAAATAGTTTACATTAATTCAGAGTTTGGCTCATGAAGCATTAATCAACCATATGAGAAATTAACCTTTATCATTATTGTCAATAAAGTGACCAAAATAAGAGTTGATCATCTTTTTACAATAATTTTAATGAATTAACAAATGATTTTCATCATTTGCAATTTATATGTGTTAGTGTGTGTAAGTATATGCAAATATAAGAATTCATTCATTACATGTCCATCTGTTAATAAAATAATTATTTTATTATTATATTAACAGATTAATTATTAAATTATTTTCTATATTCAGAATTACAACAAACACTATTATAAAATCTGCAGAAAAATAGGAAGAGTTTTGAAATCTATATTTCTAGATCTGTTTAAACATAGTTAATAATTATTAAAAATAAATTATTTAAAATGCAATTCTAATCATAGAGAATTCAATTTTATAATTAAAACCAAATTTCTTAAAAAATGAAAATAATAATAAAAACAATGTTCCAAGTGTTTATAATGCAATATATGTTTATAGTAATGAAAAATAACTCTTAACTATTAGTAACAAAGGAAGTATTGTTAGACAAACTTTTATGCAAGAATTATACTACCACAGCAAACTGTTTAACTGCAATGTAATTTCACAATAGTCAATTGGATTGAACAAAAAGTCTGATTTTAATATGATCTAACTAATCTAATTTTAATATGATTCACTCTAATGTTTTCATGATTGCATTTAATCTCCATGTAATAAATATATAAATGCTAAATTTCTACAATATGAATTTTTTTACCATCACAAGCATGAAATTATTCATTATATTAATGTAGATAATTAATTGAATTAAAATATTTATATTAACTTCTTTAGTTTTTGCTCATTATAGTTCCAGTATTTATTAATTCACATATACAATAATTCAACTACAAAAAGTTCAGCATTAGAATATAATATATTATGAAATATATGTTACAGCTGCAATATAATGAACCTAAGCTTTCATTGCAATCAAATTGATTCATTTACAACTATGATTGTCAGGCAAGAATTGTGAGTATTGAGAGTCAGGGATTGAGGGGGCGAGAAGGGAGTACAGTGGGAAGGAGAAGAGGGAACATTAATAGTTGAGAAATCTTCTGAAAATAAAAGTTCTGGTCAAGCTTTAAAATTTAATGTGTTACTCAGAAGATCGAGTTCATTAGTGTATTATGAAATTAAGAAAAAACATCAGCTTTTAAGAAGCAGTGGCATACTCATATTTTATACAAAAACATAGTAGAAAAGCAAATGGATGGTAGAAAATTCAACTTTTAAAAAACATTAATAGTGAAAGAAATGCTAGTACACTGTTCTTAAGATATTTTGAAGAAGAAAAAAAATTAAATATTGTAAAATATCTGTGTGAAGTTTAAGTGCTTCATTTTTTAAAAAATTTAAATTAAATACTTAATTTTGTTAAGAACCAATTTATAAACATCTTTGCAAATATTAGAACAAATTGCATGATAAATCAAGAATTACTGGTGCAAATGACTAATGTATATAAATTAAAATGTATTATCAAATTATTAAAATCATTTTTAAACATAATATAAGTTTTAAAAAGTATTTTTTTACTTACCTATCTAGGATTTGATTAATGAAGAACAACTCAAGGAGGTTTGATTGCAATAAATGACACTATAAAAAGAATTAAAAACATTAAGAAAATTAAAATATCACAAAAAATAGGCATTTAAAATTAAAGAACATAAAATAAAATTTACATTTTTTCTCATAGTTTAAGATTAAAAAAAAAAAACAAATTAATCAATAATGATTCATAAATTTATTGATGCTGAAAGTTTTAAATTTATGATTTTGCTAAAATACTTTTTCTACCAATTACAAAAATCATAACATATAAAGTAGTAGAATCAAGTTTATCTGCTGTTCCTTAAATTTTAATTATTTTTCTATAAATATATATATTTTTTAACTTGTTGCTACATTGTTAAGAAAAGTACAAAAAGAATGTATATCTATTTAGTATGATTTATTATACTACACAAATTAAAAAATTACATAATGCCAAAAAATGTAACACTCTTAGATAATGCATTAAAAATTACTATAATTTTTAAAAGTTTACTTAAAACTATGATACATGCATATAATAAATTTAAAGAGATTGTTACGTTAAATGCTATTATTGTGTTTTAAACTTACTTCTTTTTAAAATAATGTTAATTCTTAAAATCTCTATGGCATACATTACTCTTTGAATATTATATACTTCCAAAATATAGTATTAAGTGAACATAATTGTAAAAAAAAAAAAAATTTACCTTTTTTGATTTTTTTCAGTAACAAAATTATTATCATGCAAGAAAGACTGTCCAAGATATGACCCATAACGCCAAAGTGAATAAGGCCTAAAAGTCAAATTTCCTTAAAATATTAAAACTTTCACGTACTTATTTTAGTTTCTGAACATTTGTATGGTATTATAATATTTGTTAAATCTGTTGTTTATTATAATGTTGTGTCTGTAGAGCTTCCAAGCGTAATTCCATTTAAAATTAATTTTAATAGAATTTTACAAAAATTATTAAAAACAAATATCAAGTTTTACAGTAATATATATACTTGAAAGTATTTATATATATGGGCAATAATTTACAAAAAGAAATAGAATTCGATTCATAATTATTGGATGATTTTTAAAGTTGAGAATAAAAGTCACTTCAATAACTCAATTCAATAAAACACTTAATAATAGAAAGAATTTCAGATATAAAGAATTATTTTAATTGTTTAAATATAAGTTACCAATTGAAAAATAAAGCTTTTGTATATCTTTTTCTGTAAAGCTTTTGTATTTTGTATCATGAATTTTGTTGCTTTAACATAGTAAAAAAAAATACAGGAAAAGAACATCATTCATATTAGACCAACAATGATTAATGAAAATGTCTACATTTGTAACGCTCCTCATAAAAAATGGGCATTGGAGATTTTAAAATTTTGATATATATTTAATTTATTTTAATGAAGAATTGCTTTAAATTTTAATTTTCATTAATAAAAAGTAAGATTCAATTACAAGATTTATTGAATTTATTTTAATAATCACATACTTCAACACCCTTCATATAAAATTATATTCAAAAAAAAAATTGTTTAATAATACTTTATAGAATATGTATATATTGAATAAATAAGCATTTAATTATAAATGACGATTCTTTTTAATTACAATTTGGAACCCAATCATTGAAATCGATTATAAAATTATCTCACTACACTTTGACTGTCGGAAAAAAAAAAAAAAAAAAAAGTATTATACTGAAGGGAGGGAAAAAACCTAATGATTATCTTGGTTGCCAGTTTTTAAGCAAGATTATATGCCAGATATTCTGAATGCACAATGTCAATAGACATAATATAATGAGAGGCTAATGTATTTTAAATAGCTTTCACTGATATATAATTTCTTATAATTACGTAAAATTATGTGAAATGTAGCTAAGAATAAATCATGAACTCTTGTTGAATGTTTTAAATAAACGCCTTAGTAATGATCTGAATGCCTTTCTAAATTAAGATCAAAAATAATTTCTTTACTTTGTTATAAATTTAATTTATTTAAAGAAATAAACTTATACTTACTCAAGAGAAATGCCCTAAATGCATGCAAAGAAAATTTATATATCATTTTTTAAAGTCGAAACATATCCATGTTTTTTAAAAATTTAATCCAAAACTTGATTTAGTCAAGATTTAGTCTTTTACTAAAAATCCAAAAACACAATTTTTTTATTTAAAAATAGCTCAAGTTTTTTAAACAAATAACTGATGTATTGTAACTTTGATGACATTAAAGTAATTTGTGTTAAGTTTGATTAAAATACTTAAAAAATAAAATTGGAAAGAAAAAAAAAGAAACCCCAGACATACATACCTTTTAATATCCAATCATTGACTGCAATATGACTAAGTATTTAAAACATACCTTTTATCCCTAGATTATGGAGATACTTGCAGATGCATATATATATTTAGATTATTTTGAATCAAAATGAATTGGATATAATTCATATTGACAAAATTAAGAAATAATTTTCTCTACTTGAAATTTATATTAAACAAATATTTTTTTAACAGGTGTATTTTATTGCATTAAAAGTCTGTTCATCTACTTAGCAATAAAAGTATTTATCATACATATAAATCTGTTCTTTAGGAAATAGAAACTAATGATTACGAAATCAATGTGACAATATTGCATGATATGCCTATTGTATTGTGGGCAACATTATGTCAGAATTAAAAAATTAAAATCTCTACAGTGTACATATAATGATTTTTTGAATATATATATGCATGTCACTTCAGGAGTTAGGTATCATAGCACTTGACTTTTTTTGTACGCATAAGCCAACAACGTTATCTAAAAAGCAATGTGCCCTAACTTGATAATGTGCAGAATTTTTGCTGTAATCTAACCTATTATACTACTACAGTTAGAAAACACTCACAAGACATGCCATGAAAGGCATATAAATATAATTTCATATATTTATTTAAAAACCTTCCTAAATAACCTAATTTTTTTTCTAATTGAAAGTTATATGATATAGGAAGTCCTCACACTAATTTATGTACACCCTGTATGATTTATGTACACCCTGTATGTAATACACATATTCAAATTAAGTTGACTATAAGTTATTATACATATAAAAATTGTTGCTAAAAATTTATCAGTTAAAGTTTATTTTTTAATAAATTATAATATTTACATTATTAATTATACAGATCAACAAAATAAATTCACTTACATCAAATGAAGGCTTCTTTTTTTTTATTTTCAATAATCAAGCTAATTTTTTTCCTGTAAAAAAATTTATTTTATTTAACATTTATAAAACATATCTAGAAATTCAAAGATAAATATAAACATAATTTTGATTTAAAAAAAATCAACTCTTCAATTAACTTATTTAAAAAAAAAAAGAGATAATGATAATTGTATAGAAAAGTCTCAACTCTAAACAATCAAATAGACAAGTATAGACAAATTTAATGAAGCCAAGCCTTACAGACATTGTGACTTTCTAGAATTCTATATAGGAATTAGAAATACAAAACATTTTGGTTTTTATCATAAGAAAAATATTAGACTACTAAAATTTTTTATTTGCAATATGAAAAATACTTTGTGATTGATAAAAATATTGGATGCACTTTTTAACAAAAAATTCATTAAAAGATTAATTCCAATGCTATATTTTAAACCAGGGTTCATTGACTGTTCATTAATTCAGTATCTTTGAAAAAGAAAATCACATCACCTCAAAACGTAAATCTAAATGAATGAATAAAAACTTAAATGCTCCAAGAATGCAGCTTATTTGAATCCGATTACTCTGAGGTATTGAAAGTAATTTTTATAATATATGATATAATTTAATATGAAAGTATATATAGTATTATTTGAAAGTATAATTTTAACAAAACTGCAGATCAATATGTATACTGCTGACAATCAAAAAGGCAACACCATAAGAGAAACATCCAAAATGAATGAAATTTCCATCATTCATATACCTTTATATTTGCAAATGATGAGCATTTTAACACAGTGTGCTACATAAAGGGAGAACAGAAGACAATTTCTAAGTACAGGAATTGTGTCTACTTGCATTTTGTGTGTTTGTGTGCATGGAAATCCTCAGATTTCCTCCTGGAAAAATACTACTATTACACCACACCACACCACATCACTGTGTCTAGAACAGAGTTGCCCCTTTACAGTTTAGGAATGATGTGGGTGAGAAGTCTGATTGGGCTATGTGATGGTCATAGGAGACCGGGACCTACGGCTTAAAGTGGATTCCGAATCACTACATACATACATGGCACCACCGGGATTTGAACCCGAAAATCTGTGGTATTGAGAGCCAAAGCACTAGCCACTCGGCCATCAGGCACCTCTGGGAAAAATAATGAAAACTAATAGACAAAATTTTGCTACAGACATTTTGGATAATCTGTCAGAGGAATTGATGCTCATACAAGACATAATCAGGCCACAATAATGTCAATATGCAATTGGATGAAGAAGGAACAACCACAATGACCCTTCCTGACATTCTTGTTTGGGGTAGGATTGGACTTTACTCTGGCTGCCTCCAATACACAATGTATGTATACTGAACAGGTAACACTATATCTATGAGGTTTCGAAACCTGTTGTCTAACCATACTTTTGAGGCTTGCCTGAGGCCACATTTCGACAGAACAATGCAATATTGCATGTGCCAAGCAAATTTTATCATCCCCCTTTATATTGCATTAATGCCATAACTTGCCCGATCTCTTGATTGCTCAGACAAAAAACACAGCAGGTCAATATTTGTCAAACAATTTGTATACCATTTGCTGCTACATCAAATAAACTTAGGTAACTTGTGGAAGTAGCACAAATTAGCATATCCCAAAAACACAAAGTTTCAGAACATATGCACTTATTCAAAATACTGATTTCTTCATATTCCTCCACTAAAAGCAAGCTATATTTTTAATCATTTTATTTTGTACTTAGTGTAAATCATCTAATAAACATGACATTGATAATATTTATTTATTGCCCAAGTTTTTTTGTACATTATTTATTTTTAAATGCGTTTACATGATGTAATTTAAGTTACACTTCATTTCAAAATATTCACTTTATTACGTAAGTGAATATTTTACTATAAAGATATGATATAAGTATTATATAATATCTCAACATCAACACATCTTTTTTTGGAGGAAGTGGAGAAATAAACATATATTACAATGGAATAATTTTTCAATTTACAATGATAAAAATAAACAATTGATTAGATTCTTAATATTTTCATAAATGTTTATAGAACTTGATTTTAATTAATAAATTTTGATTTGAATAAACCTAAACTATTAGCTACAATGAATTGATGAATGAATATATTTTAAAAGTAAAAATTTTTTTAATACAGAAAAATAGAAACAGATACATACGATATGAATAAAGTGAAAATTATGGTCTCAAATATTAAAGTACAAATGAAAATCAATGCAGTATTTGAAAAATTAATAAGAATTTAATAATGTGTAGAAGTGTTTTTGAATGTTATATGAAAAAGAGCTATTTCACCAACTACTATAACGTGTAACAAAAAGTAAATTTATAAGGCAAAACTATATGCATATATAGGGACAGATATTTTTCATTTATATTTTACAGAATTTAGCAATTTCAACAGAATGGAAATAATCTGAACTTTTTTTGTCTGAATTTTAAGCTATTTAAAAATAATTTGTTCTCTGCATATATAGAATTAAAAAAATATTTTTAATTCTAATTATTACTATATAGAGCAAATTACAGTATTTCATGTTTACTTTTATTTTTATAAGTCTATTAATTTGTTAGGGGAATTTAATTTACTTTCAGAAAATGCACTAAGGGCAGATTCGAAATAATATGCTATACAAATGTGGATGAATAAACAGATTAGATTATTCTTTACACAGCAATCTTTATTGTACATAGTCCAATATACTACTTATAATAATTAATTTAGTTAAAATATATATAGTTAAACCAATATATTTAGTCAAACTACATGATATAAATAGTTAATTTTCTATTAGTTGAACACATTTTTTTCTAAATCAGCTCTAAGTCTTTTCATGATTTATAGCAAGCCACACAATATATCATTTGGCATATCTTGTACTTAACACACATTATAATAAATTTTAATATTATACAGAAATGAAATAAAAAATGGCCTAAAAAATTTAAATATACCTACATGAAGAAAGAATAACAGTTTTTTTTCTAGAGATGAATTGTGGGTGCAAATGATATTTCCAGAACTACATATCCAACTTTTGGAATAAATGCATGAAACAAATAATGAAAATAATTAGACAAATTATTTAAATAGATATTAACAGAATGTACTTATTATAATTTAATTTATTTCAACATTTTAAATTTATGAAAATTAAAAATATGAAACGAAGTTTATAATATGATTTATAATAAAAGTTATTTTTTGTTTACTTTTATATTTTCAGTATTAAAGGCTATATATGATCACGAATGCATAAAACTGCCGATTGCTTTTGGAATTTTTAATACAATATATATATAGTCTAATCATTAAGATAAAGATTTCTAAGCAATGAAACATGTTTCTCTGTTAAATTAATTACTTACTAAATATTATAGTATATACAAAAAAAAAGTAACTTTCATAATAATTCTGGGTTTACTATAAAAAGAATCACTTTAACAATTTTTCACTAATTAAAATGAAAATCAGGGGTTTACAAGATTATACGAATATTGAATTTCAATATCTACTATACAAAAATGCATTATTTAAAACGAAAGATTGCATTTCATTTGTATCAATTCATAGATTACACATTTAAAAGAAATTTAATCGTGAATATTACCACCAAGGACATCTTTAAATCTAATTTTGATTTAAAATCAGAAAACTTGTAGAAATATAGCAGCATAAACAAGCCGCTAAAACTCAGAAGAGGATATCGAAAGTGTTGCCATAAGTTAAATTTCATTTCCAATGTGATGTCATATTAAGAGACATAAACTTCTTATAAATTCAACAATTATTATTACTCCAATCAACAAGTACTTCTACTTGGCGACTTCAATTCCAAGCATCCTGCATGGAATAATGGACGCAGCAATATAAATGGTTCTATTCTCTTCGAATGTACAAATCTTAACGCATTCAATGTTATTGCTCCTAATGATCCCACATATTTCTGTCTTCACAATCCCTTCAATAGTACTCTTGACATCGCACTTCTTAAACATTTAAAAGCCGGGCCTGATCCTTCTATCAACGATCTTTCCAATGATCATAACCCTGTGCTAGTTGAAGTCTCTCATAATTCATTTAAGCCTTTCCTCAATAGCATAATCACTACTACCAATTGGAATATTTTTACCAAAATTCTCTCTCAAAGCATTCCTGGTAATCCAGACATCTCCAATATTCAAGATATTGACAAAATAATTGATAAATTCAACTATGCTGTTACTTCTGCTATCAACCTTGCTAGCAAATCTAAAGAACTCAATACTCCACACCAAAAACTTCCTACTGAAATCACCGCTAAAATTGCAGAAAAAAACAGAATTCGAAAATTATGGCAAGATACCAGGCTTCCTTTATTCAAGCAATCCCTCAACAAGCTTCAAAAAGAAATAAAGTAAATGATTAACAAATTAAAAAATGACAGATGGAATGAATTTTTAATAGGCCTAAATCCAGAAGATAATTCTCTCTTCAAAATTAGCAAACATTTTACCAAAAAATATCCCAAAATTCCTCCACTGGTTGGATCCTCAGGTCTTATATTCTCATCTTCTGATAAAGCGAACTCTTTTTCTGAAAACCTTGAACTCTCCTTTCAAGAAAACACTGAACCTTGCGATAACTCACAAATTGAGCATGTTGAAGACACAGTAACTTCCTTTCTAGCTGATCATCAAAATTATCCAAACAATATTTTTTTCTCTCCATCTGACATAATTAACTTAATCAAGAATCTCAACATTCGGAAATCTTCTGAACCTGACAACATTCCAAATAAAGCCTTAATGTGTCTCCCCCTTAATGCCATTACTCATCTTGCAAAAATCTACAGCAGCTGTACTAAATATCACTACTTCCCTCTTATCTAGAAAAAAGCAAATATCATCATGTTCCCTAAACTTAAGATAGGAAATTTCCTCATAATTATCGGCCCATCAATCTCCTTAGCTGAGTAGGAAAACTTAACGAAACACTCTTAGTGAAACATATTACTTCTTTTTGCGATAAAAATTCCATAATTCCAGCAGAACAATTTGGATTCCGTCAACATCACTCAACTTGTCATCAACTTCTACGTGTCACCAATATCATCACTGAAGGATATAACTATAAATTTTTTACAGGAGGTGTCTTTCTAGATGTCAAAAAAACTTTCGATTGACTGTTGCATGATGGACTGATCTACAAAATGATCAAACTTCAATTTCCAACTTGGATCACACTTATCATTACAAATTATCTTAAAAATAGAACTCTTCAAGTTCGACTTCATAATGAACTCTTCACAATCGGTCGTATTAGTGCTGGTACACCTCAAGGAAGCGTTCTCAGCCCTATTCTCTACAATATCTTTACCTACGATTTTCCTCAATGCACTAACATTTTCACTTGCCTATTTGCTGACGTTTCTGCTGCTCTTGCCCAAGCTGCTTCTATTCTTTATGTCATCAATATTCTTCAAAATTTTCTGAATATTCTAGAGGATTGGCTAACTAAATGGCGCATAGCAATTAATGTCTCTAAATTTCACGCCCTCATTTTCCGAAAAGGACACGCCAGACATCCATACATTAATCTCTCCCTTTTTGATCAACGAATTGAATGGGCAACTAATATTAAATATCTCGGCTTAATTTTAGACAAAAAACCTACGTTTCGAGCTCAAAGAAAAATGTTGGAAAAAATTTTATCTCACTCTACCACTCATTAATAAATTTTCTAAATTAACTTTGTCAAACAAACTTCTTCTCTACAAACAAGTTCTTAGGCCTATCCTTACCTATGCTGCCCCAATCTGGGGTCTAACTGCACAATCTAACAAGAAATCTATACAAATTATTCAAAACAAACTTCTTCGTATTATCACTGGTGCACCCTGGTTTGTCCGCAACTCTACAATTCATCAAGATTTAAAAATTGATTCTATTGACAACTATATTACTAAACTTTCTAGAAATTTCTTCAATACCATTGCTACTCACTAAAACCCTCTCATCAAGGCACAAACTATATTTACGCAATTGAATGGAAAATACAAGTATCCTTTCTCTACTTCTAAATGGAATCGAAGCCTCAAACCACCATAATTTCCTGCTCACTTATCGCTTTTTAGATATTTTACTCCAACGCATATTTTTTTTCTGCTCTGCTGTTTGCTCCATTGATCTGTACTCTTTACTGATCATAAATTTCTAGTTACGTTTACATCACCCATGATTTACATTTTTCTTACTTTCTTCTTTTTTTTCTCTCAATTCATACGATTACTATTATCTATTTATCATGACTTTTATTTCCTACTGCCATCTCATACCATTGAGTAGATGAACGCTTCGCGTCCAGACACTCGACATCTTTATTCGACTTAGTAGTAACAATTATTATTCATACAATTTTTTTGTCTATCATTAACCAAACAAGATAATATCACTTTCACTTAAAATAATTATGTTGAACCATAGAGCACTACTCTACAATGAATCTGGTGTGGCATAGTGGATAGCGAAATTAAAGAGTTCGGTATATTTGTTTATTTGAAGTTAGAGTTTCATTTATTCCTTTTATTTATTTAACTTCATATTTGGGATTTAATGTCTTTTAAAGAAAAATATAAAAATAAGTCAATATTAACAGCATGCATTTTTATTATGCTTTTAAACCTAATATCTCGCGAAGTCTAAAGCTATTATTCATCGGATTGACTTTTAATTGTTCTCACTCCTTCTGCCCTGACGGCTTAGGCGAAACACGCTTTTTCGAATACAATAAACACCAACTTATGGGTATGCCTAAAATAGAGAGTTTTTGCATACCGTACGTTAGTTACCGTAGGATGTCCATTAGCTTTTTCTCCCTATCGCGCATGCGTACCTGTAATAATGTTTCCTATGAGCATGCGTGCTAGGGAGAAAAAGCTAACGGACGTCCTACGGTAACTAACGTACGGTATGCAAAAATTCTCTAATAAAGGTCCCGGCCCGTGACTTGGGCAAGAGGGAGGTTCTTGTCTAGTTTTTAAAATTAGGCGAGGGCTAAGCTTGAAGAGATGTACCCAAAGGTACACCGCCCCGTGGCGTTCCTTCTAAAAGGGGGGTCTTAATGGCCGAGTGGCTAGCGCTCTGGCACCTGGTACCACAGGTATCGGGTTCGAATCCCGGCGGTGCCATGGGTGTTTATAGTGATTCGGAATCTACTTTAAACAGTAGGTCCCGGTCTTAATAGGATCGTAGAGCATTGCGGGGGCATTGTTACTCCGCGTCCGTGGCTTGCTATCAAGCTACACGCGCCCCCTGGGTAATGCAAAGTGAGTAACGTCTGTGCAGCCTTTGCCTTAAGCATCCAAGACCAAGCTGTCTAAGTGTTTGCCAGCTGCATTAGAAAGAAAAAAAAACAACTTTTAATTGTTTGCGCTGGTATGGCCTGTTTGTAAATCTTGTTTTGCTGCTAAACTAAGTGAGATTGATTTAGCAAAACCCGAGAAGCAATGTCGAAACGAAAGCTTCAGTGTCTTTCATCCATAGCCCACAAGTCTTTCAATTGAACTCGGAAAGGCAGGAAGGAGAGCACGGACACCCTGATACTACTTTTAATAAGTAGTGGTGGCAAAATGTGGGTGTAGTATAGCCGATCTTTCATGATACACTTTGAGTAACGCTGAATTTGCTACATATATGGTGTTGTAAAAAATAATCTCAGCTTAAAATTCTCGTCATTGGAAAATAGCACCTAATCTCATCAGATTATGCATTATTAAGGTAAAAACAATCCAAGATCAGATTTGTTGTGTGTAGATGTGTTAGGTGCATTTAAGTAAAAGGTCATATTTGCTGTGCCAATTAAATTTATAGCAAAAAAGTACATTCATATAATTTTTCAGTTTGTTACATTTTCATTTAAAAAAAAAAAAATCCCAAAAAATCGTATTTTATTCCTATTTTGTTTTTTGTATCAAATAAAAAAATAGCAATTATTAAGAAATCTTTTTGATATCAAAATAATTGGCTAATATATATCTGACAAAAGAAAACACGAATCTATTTCTTTTTAAACTTTTATTAAAATATATCTATTAAATTTTCAATACAGCCACTGAAACCACTGGAAATATTTAATGTTAATTAAAATGACAAACACATGCGGGCATCGTCTATTGCAGTAGGTGCTTTCAGAAAAGAGGAAACTCGATGAGGATTATGAACCGTGTATAAGAGTATCACACTTTTAGTCAAGCTGTCTAGAGAGAATTTTCTGAATTCTCTTTTATACGACACACAAATACGGAATAATTAGCCCTAAAAGTCCCCTCAAAAAGCAATTTTCACCCTTTAACATTGCAGCAAACGCCTATACATGAGAGATACACACAGGGCCGGATTTAGATGAAAAGAGGCCCTAGGCTATTCCACTTATGAGGGCCCTTTCACCTCCCATTTTTAAGTTTGTAAATTACATGAGATATAATCAAATACATCATTACTGTGATATATATATATCCATATGTTAAATGAAACGTGTTGTGATTGGTACTAATCTTTAAAAAAAATGTGGCACGGATAATAAATAAAAAAAAAAGTCGAGAACACTTATTTAGACATTTATTCTCAGCACCCTATATAGTACTTGTAACAATAACTATTCAAACATAACACACAACATTTACAAAGAAACAAAATTCAAATAATAAAAAACCTTTGCCTACGAAAATAAAATATGCAAAAAAAAATTATCATATTTTCTATCAAATTAAATTAAATATATTCAATACATTGAAGATTAAAGCAAATTCAATTCAGATAAATTTATTTCATAATAATTCGCATTTAAAGTTTTAAGTATGAATTATTATGAACTTTAAGTTTTAAACTAAACCAAAAATGGAACTTTATTCAAACAAAACCCAGATCACAAAAAGAATTTCTCCTTATTTTCGATTCAGTGTTTTAGTGTTTACTGTTTTTAGAGTAGTGTAATTCTAATTTTGATAACAATTTGAATGTAGGCCCCTCTTGATCTTGAGGTCCCAGGCTGAAGTCTAGGGTACTTGCGTATTAACGCCACCACAGCTACAGATTTGGCGGTTTTTAAGTGGCGCCAATTTACAAAATTTTTGTGACAAATCATAAAATATATAAAACACTTTATTTAAAATCAAAACACTTTCAAAATTCAAAACACTTTGTTTAAAAACAAAGTAGTCAATTGAATTTCGGTGGAAAATGGGCCGATATAGAGTTTAACATAGATTCAAAACAGTCTCTATTTGGCGCATTGGCAGCTCTTTATTGGCGCATTAGCGCAACTTCTGCTGCGGTGGCGTTAATACTTAACTAGTCTAGTTAGCCTATAGAAAAATCCGGCCCTAGATACACAGATAGCGATTAGTCTCATCATCAATTATTTTTATTTTAAATAATCATGTGATGGATAACTAAATAAAAAAAAATGTCATGGTTTATGATGAGAAATGAAAACATGGTAATGAGTCTATTCTGTTTTAATAAAAAAAAAGTACACACTTACGTAAGCGTTCTTTTTACAGCTGCCTTGTTATGACTCCCGTTGAATGTTGTGTCTACATCTCAAACGCTTCATTTCATTACTTAAAACAACCTTTTTCATTTCCCCACTCCTTGTTATATTTTAAAATTATGTTAATACAGTATCTATGATCGTGGGATCGAAGATCTACCTCCCCGTGGTGCACCTGGTAACACTTTTTAGTGGCTAAAAGATCTGCAACTTGGCATTATTGTTAGATTAATGAACTCTGTCTCAGCATGTTTTGTTGTATTATTTTGTTGTTGTTGTTGTTGTATGTTGTATGTTGTATTTTTTTTTTTTTTTTTTTTTTTGCTGTAACTGTTCATAATCTGCCATTGGAAATAAAAAAAAAAAAAGTATCTGTGATTGTTGTCAGATAAAGGAGTTCAAATGCAGAAGGAATCAATATTTTAAATGGATCAACATATATTAAGTCACGAATATGGCTGAAATGAAGAAAATAGATCTCATTTAACTGTTAAATTTTTCATTTGCTGCCAAGAAAAAAAAATTGAATGAACAGCGTTTATTAATTAAAGTAGTTCTAAAGAAAAAATTTGCCCCACCCGAAAAATGAATAGGTTATTCTAGAGCAGGGGTGCCCAACCCAAAGGATCTTGCGGGCCACTTTGGAAATGCATCATAATTCTGTGGCCCGCATATAAAATTATATAACCCCATATTAGATTTAGACCCACTATAAACATTTTTTTTGGAGTGAAAAATTGAAACATAGTGAGTTATTATTTTGTGTTTACTATTATTCTTAGATGTAAACAGAGATAATATAATAATGATACTAAACGCACATTGTAAAGAAATGTATAACACTAAAAATTAAATATAAAAAAATATATAAATATAAAGGAAATAAAAAAAATTAAATCATTAAAAAATATTTATATTACTAGTGCGATATTTGTTTCTCCACTCTTTCAATTAGCTTTTGCAAATCGATCTCAATTTGGGTATTTGTACATCGTAATGGGTGTTGCAGGTTAGTGTCCGTTACGTTTGAGCGTGTTTTGTGTTTGGTCAATTTCATTTTCGGGGAAAAAAAAGCCGATAAACGGGCACAATGCTTAAAAGTAAATTTTAAATAAAGTCTTGTAAATACTTAATAATTTATGTAAACAAATAGAGATTTCACTGCAGCGGTGTTGCTTTATTACTCATTTCTCAAATACATGATATAGTACAGCAGGGATGAAAATGATAAGATTGCGAGCCGTATATATTAACTGTAATTTAGCCATTGATCGCACAAAAAAGTTACAATAAATAAGTTATACAAAATAGTCCAACAATTTAATATACATTGCATTTTTTAAATATATTAAAAAATAATAATCTGATATATAAGCAATCAAGAATTTGATGTGCGATATTACATTTGTTTAATAAGTGTGAAAGGGGGAAATAGGTTAATGATGTAACAATTATTTATTGTATTTTTAAATACATAGGGGCAAACATAAAAAATTAATGACATAAAGATGTGACATTCAACCATACAGTACAATCCTTGGCCACTACTGAAGAAGTTCAGTTAGTATAAAGAGGGCACTGATAATGCACTGCAGTACATGTTATCAGACATACGAAATGGAAGGTTACATAAATGTTATTAGACATACGAAATGAAAGGTTACATAAATGTTATTAGACGTACGAAATGAAAGGTTACATAAATATTGTAGTATTTGGTTTAATTTTTCTTTTGGTAATCAAGTGCAAAAAGTGATGAATCAAATGTTTTTTATTTATTGATTTGTTTGGATTCATAACTAAGAAGGTTTTTTTACAAATGAGTATTATTTTAATGTATTATTTTTCAGAAACCACATTTACTTCGTTGAGCGCAATTTTAAAATGGAACATGTTTCTTAGCAGATAAACATCTTAATGATAAATAATAATAATTCATTTATATCATTTCATAATAATAATAATTCATAATTCATTTAGGCCTCAGATGGTATAGTTAAGCTACTACCTGCAACTGAAGCGAAACTGCATGTGCATGAACAAATTCATGCAATTAACTCCATAAATACTAAGGTGTATGCAGAGATAACTTCATCAATCAAAATCTGTATCGTGGCCAATGTAGAACTCTGTGAACACCAATGGTCTTTACTCGTCGTTTGTTATCAGGTTGTTCGTTAGTCAGGGACCTTTTCAGTTTGGTTTTTGTCTGTCAAGAGTAGATATACACTCAAGAGCCAAAACATTATGACCACCTGTCAATAACGAGTTGGCCCACCTTTGGCGCGCAACACAGCTTCAACCCGCCTTGACATAGATGCCACAAGTCCTTGGTAGATGGCCGGAGACAGATTGTACCAGACGTTTAAGCAACGGTCACGCAAATCCGAGATATTGTGAATTGGTGGTCTTTGAACTCTGAGCTGTCGTCCCAGGACATCCCAAATGTGTTAATCGGATTGTGATCCGGTGAGTTAGGCGGCCAGGACATTAACTGGAATTCAGCATCATGTTCCTGGAACCACTACAGCACAATTTTAGCCTTGTGACAAGGGGCGTTGTCCTGTTGGAACATTCCATTTCCAGCTGGAAAAACAGAGGCCATGTAAGGATGCAACTGGTCCGCAATGATGTTCAGATACCCTGTAGCATTCATGGTCTGCTCTACCACAACCACGGGTCCCAGAGACGCCCAAGAGAACGTCCCCTAAAGCATAAAACCGCCACCAACGGCCTGTGTATGACCTACTGTACATTGAGGGAGCAACTGTTCGCCTGGAAGACGGCGTATCCTGACACGGCAATCGGCGTGATGAATGACAAACCGTGATTCATCTGATCAGGCAACTCTTTCCCACTGATCCATGGACCAGTCACGATGTTCCCGGGCCCAGCCCAGGCGCAGTTGGTGATGACGCTTGGTCAGCAAAGGCACACGAATGGGACGTTTGCTGCGTAGCCCCATATACAACAATGTCCGCTGAACAGTGTGCTCCGATACTATTCTATTGGGCTGTCAGCCCTGCATTGTATTGGGCTGTCAGCTGAGCCACTGTCTGGCTCCGGTTTTGCTTCACCATGCGAGACAGTCTCCGACGACCGTTTTCTTTGATAGCGTGTGGACGTCCAACACCATGTCATCTACTGCTGGTTTCACCGTCATTCATCCACTTTGCATAAGTACTAACAACTGTAGATCGCGAACAACCCACGAGTCGTGCAGTTTCGGAAATACTTGTTCCGAGCCTTGGAGCCATTACAATCTGCCCTCTATCAAAGTCGCTTAGATCCGCAGCCTTTCTCATCCCACACAGAAGTAAGTGAAAGAATGATTCTTCAGACTCTCCAGCATCAGTTAAATACCACTTCCACCTGATGACTTGCCTTCCACGTCATCCAGGCAAGTTCATTGCAAAATGTAGGGGTGGTCATAATGTTTTGGCTCTTGGGTGTATATATATATATATATATAGAGAGAGAGAGAGAGAGGAGAGATCCTACATCCAGGAGAACATGTTATTGACAAAGATTTGGATCATCTATTCAGCAATAAAATATAAAACCTCGAATAAAATATTCTTCTAATGTTTAAATGTTTACTTTTTTTATTAAACAAAAGATAATTTTAATCTTTGAGAAACATTTGAAAATCTTCAATAATAATAATAAATAAATAAATAAATAAATCACCAATTATATAAGTGAAATAATTAGATGTTGAAACTAGCTGAGCGCTTGTATCTCTGTGATAGACAAAATCTGAACTAATAAAATTTAAAAACCAGAACATCATTTGCATTTATCAATTGAAAAAGCTCATAAGAAATGAACTCAGGATTGTGTAACTTACGGTTATTTTTTTTAAAATTCCTGTTTGTAATGTTAAGGATTTAGTATAAATAATTAAAAAATTCATTGAATAATTCTCAATTGAATTTCAAGAAAATAAAATTTCGTCATACTTAAAATACCAATTTTCTTGCGCATAGATATAACTACTGTATTAAATGCTTCTGACCTTGAAAATATTTAATGTACGGAATGAATATGTGTTTTAATAGTGCAAATAAAGTATTCTAATTCTGCTTATTTATATTTTCTTTCTGTCGAGGAAAACATCATTACAATGGAATTTTTTCTCGGGCAGTGAACAAACTTCTCTTTTTCTTGTGATATATGATCATTAATTGTAACTGACCTTGAACTGAATAAATTTTGCATGTAATGAATGATTAAGTAAAAAAATCATTTCAAAAATATTTCAAACACTATTGATAACTGCGAAATGTAATTTTTCGAAGGCCTTACATCACACACATTGCTGTAAATTGTATTTATTGAAAAGAAAAACAATACTTTAGATTAGGTATTTTAAAATCAAAATCTATAAATATAATAGATTACACGGTCAAGCATATAAAAACATTTACTACAATTTTTAAAAGACTATATTTTTTGTACTTTATTTTTAAAAGGTTTGTTTTCGAATGCCGGGCACTTTGAGCTGAGATTATTGACACTAAAAAAGTCAGAACTGTAGCAGATGCAACGTAACCCAGTGTGCACCACAAAGAGCTTATTACACCCATTTCAAGCCATCATAATTTGAAACAAATACCACGGATAACATCTAAAGCCCCGTCCAGATGAAAGCATAAATGGTTTTCGCGAACCCATTAAAAACCTGTTTGACAGAGAATCACGTATTTCAACCTCGTTCCGGCAAAAGTCGTTTTTTTCCGCACATCAAAGGGACCCCATAAACAACCAGCTGTCACTCACAGCGAGAGATAACTTGAGTTGTGATTTCCTCGGTCAGACGAGTTCGAAATAAAAGCCACTCGCCGCTTATTCGCTCTCGTTTGGACACAGTTTACAAAATTCAAATTCTCCTCTTCCAGTTTTAACGTAAGGACATTCCCGCGTAGCGATTTATCGTTCTTCAACTGGGTATAAACTTGGAAGCTTTCAAGATAGTGTAACCTGTAGGGTTTCAATCCAGATTTTACCAGGCTGCTTATTATTCTTTTTCTTTTCTCCAGATCTCACCTGCGTACCTAGGGTTATGTTGCTCCCTACCAGTTAGAAAGGTGAGGGTGGAACATCGGTGCGCCTCGTGCAATCAGGCCACATAAGGGGGAAGGTGGAGGACGGTACCTTTCGGGAGGACTTTTAGAGATAAATGCCCCGCAATTGCGTTTCATTTGGGAGAAAACCCGAAAACTCTTAGTAGGCAGCCCGACTAACAATGCGGGACATATTGTCCCAATAGCCATAGAGTCTTCTCGTTTCTGAAAGCAATGACTACTACTACTACTACGCTACACCAAATAACTGTGCCTAGAGCCGAGTTGCCCTTTACAATTTGGGAATGATGTGGGTAAGAAGAAGTCTGATTGTCTCTGTCGCGCTCTATGGTCATATCAGACAGGGACCTACGACTTAAAGTGGATTCCGCACCACTACAAACATCCATGGCACCGCCGGGATTCGAAACTGATACCTGTGGGACCGAGCGCCAGATTGATAGTCACACGGCCTTCTGGCCCCTAAAAAGCAATGACTATAACCATGCTTCCAGTGGATTCGAACCTCAGCCCACCTTCACGCTAGCTATGTATGTTGTCACTGGGCCACGAGTGGGGCGGCAGCTCATTTTTAGAAGAAAAGTCATACAACTTAGACGATGTCACTGATTATAACACGCTTTTTCTCCTTCTACAGATATGCGCTTCATAAAGATGGCCTATTTTATTTAAATTCCGAGTTTATATGAAAAAATGGTCCCTAGTTCCAAATCTTTGTTCAGATTATCAATTTTTGACGAGTGTGAAATGAAGTTTGTTATGGTCTAGGAATAAAATACACATAGCACTAGTGGACTGTAAAGCACACACGTCTCATTTAATCCAAAACCAAATTCACTCTGCTGGTGTTACATTTCTCTCTCTCTCCAGCCGGCTCACCCCACACAGACAGAATGTTTACATTATCGGGCGCTGATTTCCCTTATGTACATGGAGTTATTTATCCCTGAGGCAACAAAGTTTAATAATATTTTTTCTTTATTTCTGATCACTGTCTTGATTCTCGAGCGACCTACAAAATCTTTGGTCAATTCGCAAAATATGT
Organism: Caerostris darwini; assembly: GCA_021605075.1. Lineage (NCBI taxonomy): Eukaryota > Metazoa > Arthropoda > Arachnida > Araneae > Araneidae > Caerostris > Caerostris darwini. Next base: position 1,320,685 of record BPLQ01002337.1, on the reverse strand, counting down.
GTGCTTCTCCGTGGCATTTGTATAGAAATCTGTGCCTTCTTATCCTAAAAAGAATAGAAATCGTTTTTCTCTTAATTCATAATTGTTTTTTAAAAGCATCAAAGCATAAAAGCATCATTCAATTCCTTCTATTAGCTCACACTCTCCCTATATATATCTTGTTCAGATTTTCAATCGTTCATAAAATACTTTTTATTCATCCACTCGAGTTCAAATACATTTTTTTTTTGAACTTGTAGTGGATGACACTTGACGTTAATACAGTTTTTTCAAATATTAATTCATTCATTAAATTTAATTAATTAATTTTAGTTTTTTTTAGATTTAATTGCATATATTTACCAATAGATGGCGCCAGATATACTTAAAAAAACGAAAGAAAATTATTTATAAAGGACTTGCTGCTATAGAGTGAAAACAAAGTAGGAACTGAACTTTAAAAAAATATTTCTTATAATACTTGTTTTAAAAGCATCATCATCAATCTTACAAAAGAAGAAAAATAGTTTAAGATAAATCAAAATAGTATTACATTTTGTTTAAAAATTAAATCATTCGTTAAACTCTTACATTAAAAAAAAAAAAATTATTATTCATTCTTGTTTAAAATAAATCTGAATGTGTAACAGAAAACATCTGTCCAATATTTCATTCTTTTGGAATATATTTTCGGATGACTGTGTATGCAATTAGCATTTTTCAAGTGAAGAAATACAGTCATTAACTATGAAACTCTTTTTTTAGATTTGCGCTGAAAATTCGAAGAAAAGGAATTAATAACATCATTCCAAAAAGATTTCTCAGAATATCGTAGTTGTACAAAGAACTTTTAATTTGTTTGAAGAAAGAGATTCATCATCGTTCCATACTACGCAATTGTGTTTTATGGCTGAAATCGTTATAACAAAATGAATATTTCTGGTATATTCAACATTTTTTAGAATGCTGTATTTAGATGCCTAGTAGAACGAAGTAATTAAATATATTTTAATGTAAAATAATATATCCATGTAATATTTTATCAAAAATCGCATTTGATTTTTTTTTAACTGTAAATTAAAAAAAAAAAAAAAAAAAAATTGTCTATATGTAAATCAAAATAATTATGTCTTTAATAAATTGTATTAGAAAAATAGTTGAAACAACTGCAAAAAGATATTTAAAGAAATTAAACAATCATAAAAATTTTACAATTTTAATTTCGAAGATATTCTTAAAAAAACAAATAAAAAATTATTTTTAAATTACGTTCACTTAAATATTTACAAATAGCTTATTACTTCGGAAATGAAAGCGGATGAACTTTAATTAATGTAGTTTCAAACTGTTCAGTTTTATTTTATGTTCAACTTTATTTTAAATATTAATGTTTTATTTAATACATTTCATAATTCTCGTTCTCGCAGTAAACTTTGGATATTAAAACAGTAAAATCGCACGGAAAAAAAAAAAAAACTTCTTCAGAAAACGGAGCCAAGTCAGACTTCTATCTACGGGTGCTCCATCACAACAGAAGCTGACCTCACTTCCTTTCCCTCCTTCTATGAGACCACACGGCTTCATGGACTTGGTCTAGATATTGCGGCCTACCAAGTGGGATAAAAACAACATTAATTAAAAAAAACATAAACCGCTGGTGAGCATTAAGGCAGATGGTTAATATGCTATCGGTTTAGTTGTAGAGACTGTTTCAAAAAACAAAGAGATTCGATGGCGTTTACGATGTTTAGCCTCTTCCCCCGTTAATCGGACTGGTTGTCGGAAGTTTTCCGGGTTTTCTCCCATACGATTTGCAAATGTGGCATAGTTTCCCCTAAAAAGTCCTCCCGGAAGGCAATGCCTCTCCTTCTTCAGCGATACGGAACCAAGTCAGACTTCTACCGACGGGTGCTCCATCACAACAGAAGCTGTCCCCCTTTCCCTTCTTCGATGAAACCACACGGGTTCTTGGACTTGGTCTAGATATTGCTGTCTGCCAACCGGGATTAAAAAAAAGTTTAAAAAAAAAAATATTAAATAAATATTAATTTTATAGCTCCACTATTTTTTTTTATGTATTTATTCAGCAATTTAAAGTTTAATAATTTAACTTTAAATTGCTGAATAAATACATAAAAAAATAGTGGAGCTATAAAATTAATATTTATTTAATATTTTTTTTCTGTCCCCCTTTCCCTTCTTCCATGAGACCACATGGATTCTTGGACTTGGTTTAGATGTTGCTGTCTGCCAAGTGGGATAAGAAACAACATAAACAACAACAACGTAGTTTCAAACTGTTCAGTTTTATTTTATGTTCAACTTTATTTTAAATATTAATGTTTTATTTAATACATTTCATAATTCTCGTTCTCGCAGTAAACTTTGGATATTAAAACAGTAAAATCGCACGGAAAAAAAAAAAAAAAAAAAAACTTCTTCAGAAAACGGAGCCAAGTCAGACTTCTATCTACGGGTGCTCCATCACAACAGAAGCTGACCTCACTTCCTTTCCCTCCTTCTATGAGACCACACGGCTTCATGGACTTGGTCTAGATATTGCGGCCTACCAAGTGGGATAAAAACAACATTAATTAAAAAAAACATAAACCGCTGGTGAGCATTAAGGCAGATGGTTAATATGCTATCGGTTTAGTTGTAGAGACTGTTTCAAAAAACAAAGAGATTCGATGGCGTTTACGATGTTTAGCCTCTTCCCCCGTTAATCGGACTGGTTGTCGGAAGTTTTCCGGGTTTTCTCCCATACGATTTGCAAATGTGGCATAGTTTCCCCTAAAAAGTCCTCCCGGAAGGCAATGCCTCTCCTTCTTCAGCGATACGGAACCAAGTCAGACTTCTACCGACGGGTGCTCCATCACAACAGAAGCTGTCCCCCTTTCCCTTCTTCGATGAAACCACACGGGTTCTTGGACTTGGTCTAGATATTGCTGTCTGCCAACCGGGATTAAAAAAAAGTTTAAAAAAAAAATATTAAATAAATATTAATTTTATAGCTCCACTATTTTTTTATGTATTTATTCAGCAATTTAAAGTTTAATAATTTAACTTTAAATTGCTGAATAAATACATAAAAAAATAGTGGAGCTATAAAATTAATATTTATTTAATATTTTTTTCTGTCCCCCTTTCCCTTCTTCCATGAGACCACATGGATTCTTGGACTTGGTTTAGATGTTGCTGTCTGCCAAGTGGGATAAGAAACAACATAAACAACAACAACAAAAAAAAAACTAATTAATAAGATATCTTATTAATTAATTCGGTATTTCGAATCTAAGCTTCGGTTTGGTTTGTCGCTCTACGGTTATTTTGTGCACACTTTAGGCTAATTAGACGGGGACCTACAGCTTAACGTGGATTGCGAACCACTCACAAACATCCATGCCCCCTCCAGGATTCGAACCTGAAGCCTGTGATGCCAAAGGCTAGACCGCTAGCCAATTGTCCATCAGGCCTCATATTTCGAATCTAAAGCGTATGGAATCACATAAGAGCTTACAAATGATACTGGATATGGTAAATATGAATCTTTACAAATTAAAAAAAAATAATAATTTTTTTTTTTTTTTTTTTTTTTTTTATTTGTTCCTTAAAATTTTAATAATTTAAAAAAATAATAATTATCATTATCATGTCTTTATTATTTTTCGGTAATTTATTATTATTATTCAATTCCTTCTATTAGCTCACACTCTCCCTGTATATATCTTGTTCAAATTTTCAATCGTACATAAAAATATTTTTTATTCATCCACTCGAGTTCAAATACATTTTTTTTTGAACTTGTAGTGGATGACACTGGATGTTAATACAGTTTTTTCAAATATTAATTCATTCATTAAATTTAATTAATTAAGTTTAGTGGTTTTTAGATTTAAGTTGCATATGCCTACCAATAGATGGCGCCAGATAAACTTAAAAAAATGAATGAAAATTATTTATAAAGAACTTTCTCCAATAGAGTGAAAAAAAGTAGGAATTGACTTTAAATTTTTTTTTTTTTTTTTTTTTATGTATTACTTGTTAATGCTTATTGGGAATATTGAGCATTATGATGATAAAAACAGACGATTTTTTAAAAAAGTTTTTAAATACAATATTATTCACAATGAAAATGTGCAATTTTTATTTAATTAAAAAAATAAATAATTATACATTTTTTATAATTTTGTACTACGCACCAAATAAAAAAAAAAATATTTGTCTTTTATATTATAGTTTATACTTTTTAGTAAATACACAAATTTCTGTCTTAAATGGATGATATTGTTAGCTACTATACTAGCAGCTCGTTGTGTCAGGATGGAATACTCTCTTTTTAATAATACTAATTTTTTTATTTACACTATGAATACATACATACACTTGGCACCCTGTGCCACTTCTACAATACTATTCTAGAAATATCTAGAAACCAAAGCCGGTCCCTGACCGTCTGTTTTTATCTGACGCTCCTAGCGTTCACCTCGTGGTCTCAAGGTCTCACCGCAACTGCTACTTACCGCACTGGACCACAATTAAGGACCCAGTTACTGGTCACAGTTACCAGTTATAATCGCGACCTCTCGCGGTTATAAATAAACCTTACAATATAAAGTAATAAAAGATAGTAAAGATGGATAAAAAAAGGATGTTGTTATCTATCAAGTTGTTACATATCAATAAACAACAACAACAACATAAAAAAAACCTATGTAATAATATATCTTATTATTATTACATAGGTCGGTATTTCGGACCCAAAGTGAATTGAATCACTTAAAAGCTTTCAAATGATACTGGATATGGTAAATACGAATCTTTATAAAAATTTTTTGAATTTTTTTATTTCTTCTTTAAATTTTTATTACAACTTTCAGCTTTTCATTGCATTCCGGTAATTTAAAAAAAAAAATTTAATACATCGTGTTTCCATACAGCTATTTACATAAATTTCCTGACTGCCTTACTATAAATCGCCATAATCGGCTGATCTCGTCAGATCTGTGAATCCTTATCTTAAAATGTCTGCTTTTAACCCAGCGTATTATTGATTGCCGTTTCGCGACACTATTTATTGATCGTCTCCCTTTTACGAATGACATCAGATCCCGTCTATTTTTAGATCAAAGGCGCCGCAAAGCGAGATAAAACATCTTAATTTCTGGCGAAAGACGAGTTTTGATCTAATCGTTCTAAAAATTCGTTCTTCGCCATTTTTTGGGGGGGGCTAGAGGAATCAAATTTAATGGCTTTTAAGGTTTTCTGAAATTTTAGTACGTTGTCATTTTCAGTAGGTTTTCAGAAGAAACGATCAATTTAAACTAGAAATTTAAAACCAAATTATATAATATAATTTTAACTGTTGAATTAAAAATTTAAATACTGTTTGAAGTTCAGGGTGGCCTGGAATAGCGTGGTGGTAATAGCGTGTTTTTTTTCAAACCGTGATGCCGAGCTGAATGTTTCAATTTCTATGCCGAGGATAGGGACAATAAATCTGTAAGCCAGAAAATTTTCCCGTTGAGTTTGGAGGAGAAAGTTTGGTTTGTCGCTCTACTGACATTTTTGGTATCACAGGCTTCAGGTTCGAATCCTGGTGGGTGCATGGATGTTTGTTAGTGGTTCGGAATACACTTTAAACTGAAGTATCGGTTTGTTTAGCCATCGTGTGCGCAAGATGACCGTAGAGCGACAAACCAAGCAAAACTACGGTCATTTTTGCACATTTTAGGCTAATTAGACCGGGCCCTACAGCTTAATGTCGATTCCGAACCACCAACAAACATCCATGCCACTGCCGGATTCGAATCTGAAGCCTATGATACCAAAAGAGGAAGAGGAGCTGGGAGGGTTGCAAACTTAAAAAAAAAAAAAAAAAAAAATCCTCCTCAGAGTGATCGTTTCCAATGGTAGCACAAAATGTGGGTACACTGCGATAAGGGCCACAATAAAATTTGGGTAACGTTGAATCTACTAAATAGTACCATGGTAGTAAAAAATGGCATGTAAAAAAAAAAAAAAAAAAAAAAATCCCGTAGTGGAAACATGATGTAAAAATAATTTTAAAAGCAAAATCATTTATTTTAATTACAAACTAAATTTTAAAAGTAAACTTTCAAAATTCATGCCGACGATAGAGACAATAAACCTGTAAGCCAGAAAGTTTTTTTCCGTTAATTTGGAGGAGGTGGGAGAATTGCAAACTTCCAAAAATACCATACTTAGTGAGATCGTTACGAATGGTAGTACAAAATGAGGGCTCACTGTGATAGGCCTCAGTAAAATTTAGGTAACGTTGAATCTACACTCATGTCCATAAATTAAGGATAATTCAGAACCACACAGAAATTGAACTCTAAAATAAAAATTTCACCTGTAGAATTATGACACACATCTTGAAGAAGAATATGCAAATCACAGGAAACCACCAGATGGCGCGGATAGTACGTCACAATGACGAGAGTGTAAGAGAGGGGTATATAAGGAATGGTGGCAAAGAAGTAAAATTGTTCACAAACGCTTTAAAAGCCTTTCAGTGCAATAACCGCATAGTTATGGCACAAAGGAAGCATTTGGATGATTTTTTACGTGGTAGAATTATCGGACGACTGGAATGTGGACAAAGGAAGTATCCGAGGAACTTGGAATCGCCCAGAGTATCATCTCCAGGCTTTGGCAACGATTCCAAGATGATGGTAATGTGAGTAGATGTTACAGCACAGGTCGCCCCCGAGTTACAACGCCGAATGAGGACCGGTATTTAGCAGTTACTGCCAAAAGAAATAGACGGAGCACAGCATCAGACTTGTCTCGTCAGCTCTCTTCAGCTACCAGTACGACAGTTTCAAGGCAGACCGTGTACAGACGCTTAGGGCACATTGGTCTATATACTCGTAGGCCTGTCAGATGTGTTCCACTTACCGCAACTCACTGTCGCCTGCGGTTAATCTGGAGTAGAGAGCATGCATTGTGACATCGCAACAGTGGTCTGGTGTGATGTTTTCCGACGAGTCCAGGTTTTGTTTGCAGTCTGATTCTCGCCGGACTTTCATATGGAGAGCGCCACGTACCCGTTACCACCAAGAGAACACCACTGAACGACACCGTTACGGTGGTGCAGGATGGCTCGTTTGGGGAGGAATTATTCTTGGTTCCAGAACTGACCTGCATGTTCAGAGTGTAACGATGACAGGCCACATCTATCGGGATGTCATTGTGGAACAACATGTACGTTTGTTTCGGGGCGCCATGGGTGCTGAATTTCTGTTTATGGATGACAACGCCCGTCCTCACCATGCAAACATTGTTGACGAATGCCTTCAATTGGGGGATATCACCCGTATGGATTGGCTAGCATACTCACCAGACTTGAATCCAATAGAGTATGTGTGGGATATGCTTGGCCGACGAATTGCAGCCCGTCAACCCCCTCCCACCTGTCAACCGGAACTTCGGAGGGCATTGCTTGATGAGTGGTGTAATATTCCCCGAGATCAGATTGATAATTTGATACTCAGCATGCCTAGGCGTTATAAGGCCTGTATTGCATCGTACGGGAGACATACTCCATATTAACCTTCATACTAACCATGTTATACTGTTTTTTGTAAATAGGTTCTTTTTTTGAAATTTGCTCCAGGGAGTAAAAATCGCAATTTTTATTAATTATGTCAAACATATAGCATCTTTTTTGCTCTTTACCATTTGTTTAATAAATAGACTTTACAAATAAGTCAAATTTGTTTTGCTTCTGTCTTTTTCTTTGCCTGAACTTCATTATCCTTAATTTATGGACATGAGTGTACTAAATACTGCCATTGTAGTAAAAAATGACTTGTAAAAAAAATTTCGCAGTGGAAACTTGATGTAAAAATAATATTATAATCAAAATCATAATAAAGGATTTTACAAACTTAATTTCAAAAATAAAGTTTTAATAACAAAAAATTTTTTTTTAATTGAAAGCTAACTTTAAATAATATCGGAAAACAAAATAAATAATCTATATTCAAGTTTTTCAAAAAAGTTTCTGATATCATCTCACTTGTTTAACTTAAATAGTTGATGTTTTTTTTTCTTTTTTTAACGATTGTCTTAGTCTTAGACATTATATATATATATACTACTGTGTCCAAAAAGTAAGACCAATTTTCAATTTAAAATTCCAGGGGCTAATGGAATTCAATTTTTTTTTCTTTTTTAGGTTGCTGGCACTGTCCTTGACATCTGTGTGAAATTTGAACTCTAAAACTGATTCCGGCGATTTTTGAAATGCCAATTAATTGAGCAAAGAACTTGCATTACATTTTGTTTGCGGAAACGTATAAAATATTTCAGAAGTCATTCGGTGAGCATTCCTATATCGGAAATAAATGTTTAAAAGTGGTATAAACAGTACAAAGAAGGCAGAGAACGCTTTGAAGACAAAGAACCCTCTGGTCGATCATCAACCTCAACCGACGAAGCTCACATCCAAAAAATTAAAGATTTTGGGCTTGCAAACCGTCGATTTACAATTAGAGACCTTGCTGCTGATGTAGGAATTTCAAAATTTCATTTTAAAAGATGTTTTGGGCCTCAAACGTCTCAACACTGAATGCGCCAGCTCATACTGCATTGATTCTTCGTGATTTTTTCGCCAAAAATGAAACCCATATCGTTACATAACCACCGTATTCACACCGTGCGACTTCTGGCTATATTCTAAACTCAAAAGGGGACACCGTTTTGAGTCTATTGAAGAGATTCAACGTGAATCACCGCGCGCTTTGGAGGCCATCCTTGCCGATGACTTTTTAGCATGCATTGAGGATTGGAAAAAAAGTTGGCATAAGTGCATTGTGTTCGGAGGGGATTATTTTGAAGACGATGAAATAAATTTGGAAAATTAAATAGAGAATTATTGAAAAAAAAATGGTCTTACTTTTTGGGCACAGTAGTATATATGTATATACTAGCAGACCCGGCCACGCATTGCTGTGGCTTTCTTGTATTTCGTTCATTTATTAGATACTATAATTGATGTTAAGGAAGTGATTGGTAAAGAATGATGAAAAGTTCAAATTAAGCTTCAACAAATAGAAAATGTTTAATTTTTATTAATTTAATGAATGAGGTAGATAATGTGATTTTTAACACTGCTTTATAATTATTTTACTAAATTTAATTTTTAATAATCATTACTTTCGTTTATCTAAGAACTAAGCGATGAACAATATTTCTTGTTAATCTGTCTTTCGTCAAAATAAATAAATTCGTTAAATAATTTAATAAGTTGGTTATGATTTTCTAAAAGATTTTATAACAATTCTACAATAGCTCTTTGTACTTGCCTGTTCGATAAAATTATTCTGACATCGAGTTGTCGCACGCTCTTGAGAACTGCCCATACAATAAATTTGAAGAAATTTTGGCTCGTTTCTTCGTTAGGTATTGGCATCAACGACCCGATCTTATGGTACATCTGATTTTGAATGTACTTTCAAAATTGCGTCTATCGGATGAGAAATCGCAAATTTTAGTTGCGCCAAATGACGTCAATGGCGCCAAATGACGAAATATGAAAATCGTCGATTTTGCATTTAAATAAAAAAAAAATCTGTATAAAAACTATCCTATCCCTCAAGTTGGAACAAAACACACATTTAAGAAAAAAAAAGTTAAAATCGGATTGTAAGTTTCAGAGTTCATCCCGAACAAGCATCGTGACACGGGAATTATATATAATAGAAGATGATGATGATGATATGGAGCCTGATGACCGAGTGACTGGCGCACGGTGCGGAAAAAAACGACTCTTGCTGGAGAGAGATCGAAACATATTATTTTCTTGCAGGAATTTTCAATCAAACTGCTTTTTAATGGGTTCGCGAATGAGAACTGGATGAGGCTCTATGCATGCCGTGAACAATCCTGCGAAGATGATATTGCTTCCGAATAGACTTGTGGGGATAACTATCCCGAATGTGGAAGCCAATACGAGTATTAAAAAAAAACCTTCCATCACGTAGCTTTACTATTGATGTCCAGTGTTTTTACACACGTTGTCACAGCCGCTGTCGAGTCTTCTTGTTTCTAAAAGCAGTGATTGCGCCGGACGAATTCGAAACTGAATCGTCTTGCATGTTTTACCAATGGGCCACAAATCTGGACAAGCCCTATATTATTAGCTTAGAAATATTCTAATGGACGTTATTCATAGAAATATTCTAATGGACGTTATTCATAGAAATATTCTAATGGACATTATTCTTAGAAATATTCTAATGGACATTATTCTTAGAAATATTCTAATGGACATTATTCTTAGAAATATTCTAATGGACATTATTCTTAGATTTTTAGAAATATTCTAATGGACATTATTCTTAGATTTTTAGAAATATTCTAATGGACATTATTCTTAGAAATATTCTAATGAACATTATTCTTAGAAATATTCTAATGGACATTATTCTTAGATTTTTAGAAATATTCTAATGAACTATTTTCGCCACATTTAAAAGAGGGGCGGCCTCTATTAAGAGCAATGCTCTCAAACATAAGAATTATTTATTATTATTTTTTGGGTGGAGGGAGTATTTGAATTGAATCAACATCCACAGACATAAGCAGAACTTGGATAGTTGAGAAAGGAAGATTTTCTCCAACCCCTTAATAATTCAAATTCATTCATATTAAATTTTTTTTTTTTGAACATATATAAAATTTAAGAATACAGAAATGTTTATTATTTTTTTCTTCTAACGAAAAATGTTTAATTTGATAGTTTTTATTTCAAATAGCAAGAAACCAAAAAAATTTGTAACGCTTTGGACAATGGTTCTCAAATTACGGGGCTCGCCTCAATTTCTTCAGCATAATCAATAAAAACAAGGAGTAACAAACAATTAATGAATTAGAAAGCTAACAAAAATAATAGGGGAGAATATTTTTATGAATACCGGCTTTAATTATATCGAATTTCAAAATTACTAATGATTATTCCCTGATAGGCAAGAAATACCTACTTTCAAATGTAAAAACATTAAAGATTTATTTTTTCATAATTAATATTTATGCAAAAATAATTTTTTAAGTGGCCATTTCTTCAATTTTATAATTAAACATAAACATTTCTTAATATCTTTTCTGAAAATTCATCATGTTTCGAAAGAGAGAGAGAGAGAAAAATAATAATAAAACTTCTAAACACTACCTATTATGTACACATACATCCACTACATTGGCACTTAAAAAATATTTTCTTTTTGAAATAACAAATTAAATATTATTTATTTAACTATCGTTTCACTGTAATATAAAGAAATTCTTTTGATGCAGAAAAGACGTAAACTGGCGTTTATTTTCAGTAATATATAGTATGGCATTGAATAAGAAAAAGGGCAATGATATTTTCCTTTATCAAGAAGCAAAGGCCGAATTAAAAAAAAGAAAAAAACGCATTTATATGTTTGAGAAAGATTATTCACCTAAAAGATAATAAATATTTTTTCAAAAACTATAAATAAACTTTCTGTATTTTCGCAACTGGTACAGAGTAGTATAATTTAATGTTAGAAACCACAACTGTGAGTTTTTTTTATGAATGTTCCCACGGCTAGCGAAATGAAAGCTTTCACATTCCTCTTAAAATAATAATTATTTCGAAAATACTCAGAAAACGAAATTTATTTTTATTGTACAGTTCACCAATTGTTAAAATACAGAAAAGTATTTTGGTTTCCATGAGATTTTTGTTGATGAATAGACTATTCGATAGTTAACTGTAGTGAACCTAAAAACTCGCTGAACTTGAAAAAGGAAGGTGTTTTGCTAGGGAAGCATCCACCAACAATTTAATTTGTAATAAATTTAATTTTTGTTTATCATTTTCATTAAAAAAAAAAATAATTTTCGAATTCTGATGAAAGATCATGTAACACACCGATTTTGAATTTAAAAAAAAAGTAAACATTAAAATGTTAAAAAATAATTTTTTTTTCCAACTCATTCCAAATTTGGAGATACTACTACTACACAGACTACATCACTGTGCCGAGTTGCCCCTTTACAGTTTGGAATGATGTGGGTGAGCAGTCTGATTAGGCTCTGTGACGCTCTACGGTCATATGAGACCGGAATCTACGTCTTAAAGTGGATTCCGAACCACTACAAACATCATGGCACCGCCTGGATTCGAACCCGATATCATTGGTACCGAGAGCCAGAGCTAGAGCCACTCGGCCATTGGCCATAAATGTAAAAACATTAAAGTTTTATTTTTTCACAATTAATATTTAGGTCAAAAATAATTATTTAAATGTGCATTTCTTCAGTTTTATAATTAAAAATAAACATTTCTTAATATCTTTTCTGACAATTCATCATGTTTCGAAACAGAAAAATAAATAAATAAAACTTATAAATCTTACCTATTACGCACACTTACACCAACTACAATGGCACTTAAGATATTTTACTTTTGAAATAACAAATTAAACATTATTTATTTAACTATCGTTTCACTGCAATATAAAGAAACTCTTTTGATGCAAAAAAGACGTAAACTGGATTTAATTTTCAGTAATATATAGTATGGCATTGAATAAGAAAAGGGCAGTGATATTTTCCTTAATCAAGAAGCTAACGCCGAATTAAAAAAAAAAAAAAATCGCATTTACATGTTTGAGAAAGATTATTCATCTAAAAGAAAATAAATAATTTTTCAAAAACTATAAGTAAACTTTCTGCATTTTCGTACGTGGTACAGAGCAGGGTTAATTTAGTGTTAGAAGCCGTAATGGTGAGATTTTTTTTTATGAATGTTCCCACGGCTAGCGAAATGAAAGCTTTCACATTCCTCTTAAAATAATAATTATTTCGAAAATACTCAGAAAACGAAATTTATTTTTATTGCACAATCCACCAATTGTACACAGCAAATTATTTTGTTTTCTCTGAACTTTTTGTTGATGAAAAGATTATTCGAAAGTTAATTACAGTGATCCTAAAAACTCGCCGAAGTTGAAAAAGGGAGGTGTTTGCTAGGAATACACAGTCCACCAATTTAATTTTTTAAATAAATTAAATATTTGTTAATTTTTTTTTTTCGAATTTTGATGAAAGACCATGTAAGATAAACCGGTTTTGAATTTAATAAAAAAGTTAACATTAAAATGTTAAAAAATAATCTTTTTTTCAATTCCTTCTATTAGCTTACACTCTCCCTGTATATATCTTGTTCAAATTTTCAATCGTTCATAAAATACTTTTTATTCATCCACTCAAGTTCAAATATATATTTTTTTAACTTGTAGAGGACACTTGATGTTAATACAGTTTTTTCAAAGATTAATTCATTCATTAAATTTAATTAATTAGTTTTAGTTTTTTTTAGATTTCAGTTGCATATATTTACCAATAGATGGCGCCAGATAAAATTTAAAAAAACGAATGAAAATTATTTATAAAAGACTTTCTGCAATATAGCGAAAAAAAAGTAGGATTTGACTAAAAAATTTTTTTTTTTATATTACTTGTTTTACCTGATTTCAAATTTGGAGATAAGAACTTTTATCAATAGTAACATTAGTTTGCAAACAGATTGCGGCCTGGTGGCTAGCACTCTCGTCTTCGGTATCACAGGCTTCAGGATCGATTCCCGGCGGTGGCACGGATGCTTGTTAGTGGTTCGGAACGAACTGTAGGTCCCGGTCTGTGTAACCCTAGTGTGCACAAGATGACCGTAGAACGGCAAACTAAACTTATAAGTAGATTATCGATCTACTAGCAAGAATGCACGAATCGTAGCCCGCCTCGTCATATATTCATTATACTTACAAAACAACAACAAAAAAAAAAGTCCTTCCTTAGAAAGATTTTCAGATTTTTGCGAATGATTTAACATCTGTTTAGTAAATATTAACAGAATTAATATCTATACTTCCCAATATTAGGAAAAAATCTACCGATGCAGGCTTCTGATTGGCTAGTGTTCAACAAGTATTCGGTAGAAACACACCATTAGAGTAATCGTTCTCACGGGGCACATTAGTACAATAAGTAATAAGCATATTGACACAATCTTAATAAGCATTTAGAATAAAATATAAACCAGTATTATGTATAGCATTTTTATAATTTATTATAAAAATTTAATAAATTATAATTTTTATTGTATTAACATTTTTATTTAACAAGTTTATTTTTTTATCTATTTTTATTATGCAATTAGATAAAATTTAATTTTGCATTCATGGTTTACACCAGGGGTGACCATCCCAAATGATCTTTCAGGCCGCATATAAAATTATATAGCCCCATATTATTTATTATCCTCCCCCAACTGGGACGCTGATAATTTAGGCTTTTATTCACAAGAAAACTCCTATTCTCATTCTCTCCAGCTAAAAACACGCTTTGACCAAATGTCCAAAATCGAATATCATTAACTCTGAATTTAAGGCCTCTGTTCAGTTTTACCAAGGAGGAAAGAGTTCAAGATCATTCAACTATAAAGTAAGTTTTTAAATGTCTATATCAGGGGTGGCCAACCCAAATGATCTTGCGGGCCACTTGGAAATGCATCCTAACTCCGCGGGCCGCATATAAAATTATATATCCCCGTATTAGATTTAGACCCATTATAGACATTTTTTTGGAGTGAAAAATTGAAACATAATGAGACATTATCTTCTTGTTTACTATTATTCTTACATGTAAATGTAGTTAATATAATAATGATACTAAACGCACATTGTAAAGAAATATATAACACTAAAAATATAAACGAAATAAAATAAAAAAAATGAAATCATCAGAAAATATTTATTTTACTAGTGCCAAATTTGTTTCTCCACTCTTTCACTAAGCTTTTACAAATCGATCTCAATTTGGGTATTTGCATATCGTAACGGGTGTTGCGTCCGTTATGTTAGAGCGTGTTTTGTATTTGGTCAATTTCAGTTTAGGGAAAAAAAAAAAACGACTGGCAGGTAAATTGAAGCAAATGCGCTAACAATTTCAACTAAGAGTCTGGTTTGCTCTGCTATCAACAATCAACTGTGCGTTTCTATTGAGACTGAGGTCACTTAAAGTGAAACATAGAACCTGTTATATTAGATGTTTCAAGATGTTCATGATTCCACAGTATAAAATTTAATTATTTTGCAAACTCATAAATAAAACAGGCAATATCTACCATTGATTTAAAAATAATATTCTTGCAAATATTATTTTAAAATCAAAATTAATTTTTTCTCATAATTTCCGACAGTCAATTTTTGAATATACGGATGCACACATAATGTATTTTTTTTTTAATACATTGGTTTTCACTACTTTGGCCATTATAAAATTAATACATTTTGTAAAAGTGTGATACTTGCGGCCCGCGAGTTGGCTACCCTTGGTTTACACCATAATGGTATTTAAATATAAGATTAAATAAGCATACAAAGAATATTATGTTTTGAGACCAAACAAGTAAAACTCAACAAATATAAAAATTTTCAGACTGCCTTTCTATAAAAAAAATAACCAAAATAATCCAAGAAGGAATCATAATAATGTCAACCATAGATGTTTCTGAGGAATTTGCATTTTTTAAAGTAATGTGTTACATTTAACTTACTTTCCCTTTAGAATTTTTTTTTTTTTTTACATATTTTTAAAATTAGGCATTTAAAAATTTTCTCACAATTCTAGGAATTAATGTTAAGAATGCAATTCAATTGTATCTTTCAATATCATTGAGAAGAGATTTTTTTCAACGCTAAAAGGTTTGTTAAAAACTACTTTGGATCAACAATGAAAGATTATCTTAAACAAGTTATTTTATAATTAAGAAAAAAAAAAAAATAATAAATAAGTAAGATTTTTGATATTATAAATAGAGCACTTTTATGGTTAAAATGCACACGTTTCATTTTGCTTATCTTAAGCTATTCTATAATACTTTGGTACCTGTTAATCTGCTACTGTTGTATTCATAAGATATCTGAATTTTTTGTAAGCAAATTTGGAGTACAAGAATAACTTTTAAGCGAGTTCAAATACATCTTTAAAATTGTAAGAAATAATTTATTTATGAAAAAAACACTATTTTTATAGATATGCGAGTATATTAAAAGTAATTAAATTTATTTTACAAATTCTTCCATATAAAAATATGGGAAAGATCCAGGAGTCGTAAATTTTTTTGTCACTTCAAAATCCATAAAAATTCCTTTTGTGACTCGTATATCAATTTAATATAACTATATTCAACATAGGACTAATGTTGTAAACAAATTTGAGGTACAAGAATAACTTTTAAGCGAGTGCAAATATATCCTTAAAATTGTAAAAAATTATTTATTTATGAAAAAAAAAAAAAAAAACTATTTTCTTTTACATATGCTAGTTTATTAAAAGTAATTAAATTTATTTTACAAACTCTTCTAAATCTAGTAAAGATCATACTATATAAAAATATGAGAAAAAGTTGGGAGTTGGTATATAAAAATCAGACCCAGGAGTCGCAAATTTTTTGGTGACTCTATAGTCCATACAATTTCCTTTTGTGACTCGTATATCCATTTAATATAACTATATTAAACATATGGGTTAATGTTGATAAAGCATTTTTTTTGTAAAAATTTATTTATTCATACATTAAAAAAAAAAAAGGCTAAGCTTAGTCAAAAAATTTTAATGGGATGAACATATCTGTATTCCCTGAACGAGCAATCAGAATAGCAATTTGAGTGATTTTTTCTACTATTTACTGAAAATGGTATTTTCACCATAATCAGTAAATAGTAAAAAAAATTGTAAGGTATTTTTACTATTCATTTTCTCTTACTCTTCACAACAGGTAAAAATACATCAATGTTATATATAAATTATTATGGTGAAGTTTATATGATTTAGCCAATCAATAACATGCGAATAAGAACTTTTGAAATTTAAATTAAATTTTTTATTTAAATGCAGGGAAATTTTCAAATCAAAGAAAAAAAATCAGAAATTTTTTTAGTACCATTAATATATTTATTATTTAAAAAAATAATTGCATAAAATTATTTTAATTTTTATACATAAAATAAATTAAGCAACAAAAAACATTTTAAAACAAATTTTCATCTAACACTACAGAAATTAAATTTATCAATTTAAGATTAAAAAGATTTATTAAGAAAATAGAACATTTAATGAAAAAAAAAAAAAAAATGCCTTCCTTACGATAATGATTCCTAAATATTTTTGGTTTGTGACCACCTTTCAATTTTAAAAATTTCCAACTCCTAGCATTAATGTGTAAAAAAAAAAAAAAAACCCTATGAAAACAACATAAGTAGTCTAGTTAACATTATAATAGTTTATATTTATTATATAAATGTAATAAATGAGCAAGTAACTGCAGTACCCACGTTACAGCATTTAGGGGAAAAAAATTTTAATGGTTTACTTTTAATGTGAAAACAAATAAAATTGAAAACGGCATTTTTCACAACCCCTACTGCAATAACCACTGTCCTAGAGGATCACTGTTGTGTTTATCAGATGCCTTGTAATTATTTACAAGTCTTTCACATAACCTACATGAAATTAAATCTCAAGAGCAACCACTCACAATTCTTCAGATGCTAGCCATTGCATTAATATAGTTTGGATGATTTCGAGCAATTAAGATATATCACAAAAAATTTATTAGTTTTTGTAGTTGCACTGCAAGTTAGTAAAAAACAGATTTCTATCATTTTTATTTCTTACAATTTCATCCCAATCCCTTCAATTAAGACTAAAAGAATCTGTATCACAAATATCAACTTCCAAACTATGTAGTCCAATGCACAGCAACACTATTGTTGATAAATACTTCAATTTTAAACTAAGGACATACTAGTCGAACAATATGTCTTAATTAACTAAAAATACTTTTTTTTTCGCCAACACAAATTATTAGAAGTACTATAGGAGTACAGTTCTTTAACCATAAAGTTAAGCTATTAATAATGATTATCAATATAATTTTATTAAATTAATATACTTCATCCCATTTTTTAAAATTAATGTAGTATATTTCATCAAGATTAAACAATTATATTCACAGAACTATTCACTGCATTGCTTTTAAAAACAATACAATTGGGATACTTACTGGTAAAAATTTAAGCATGATTCTCCCTTTATTTTTAAATTGTAAAACTTGGCTATCATATCCAAAAATTATTAAAAAAATTGGAAGCTTTAGCATACATAACATATATAAGAAAATTATACACACATTAAATGAAACAGTTCTCTGCAGTTAAATGATATTTATTTAGTACAGAACCACATGATACATGAACATTTTACTACAAGATTATTTTAAAAAGATTTTTTTTTAAATGACAATTTAGCCTTTTATTTAAGAATTTAATTAGAATACATTTTATCCTTTATATGGTAAAAAGCATATTTGCACAGTGTACTCTATTTTTACAAAGGGTTTATACATTATACACATGAGTAAACTTTAAACTATTATTGATATACTTGCCAACTTTGAAAATTACACACAGATATTCGAAAATTACACACAGATATTCGAAAATTACATTTTTCATCCGACAAAGATAATTTGGCAAGCCTAGTACAAATACAAGTACAAATTCTGCAATTTTCACAAATGATCTAAATAAAACACATTAAAAAAGTAACTTTCAGCAAAATAAGGTATACATTTTTTCATTTCAAGTATTATCAAAGTATATAGTAGCAATAAAATTTAGATAACTATAAGCTTCTTGACTGAAATGCAGTTTAACTCACTCTTGGAGATACTTTTTTTGTTGGAATAATGAACCAATGTTAATCTCATACCTTCTGCACGCTTCAAAATCAGGAGATGCAACTAATATTTAAATGCGCCATTTTGATGACTTAAAAAAAAAAAAAAATCTTACCAAGAATGTAGGTTAAACTGCATTTTTACAGATTTTTTTTTATAAATGATTTTTAAAAAATATACTAAATATTTAAAATAAAAGCAAAGAGTTGAAAGTATATAAAAAATATGATAATTTAAATTCAGGAATGCCCATATATTATTGACTAGAGATAAAAAGTTTAGTAATGTTTTAAACGAACGTGAATAGAAAACTAAAACTAACGAAGCAATTTGAAAGTTAATGTAAAAAACAAAAATGTTCTGCTAATGTTCGCCAGTAAATAAATTATCAAATTTTAACATCAATTTTTCAGAAAAAATGAATTGCAATGCTTTTAAAATATTGTTAAAAACTTAAAGGAAAATAATAATAATTAATAAAAAACTGAAAATTATAGCTTACAATACTAGTTTGTTACATATTTATTTGAATGAGCATTTAAGAGTAAATATTAATTAATTTTGCACATCTAGGTGTAAAGCATATAACCATAGTCAATTAGTATAAAATGCTTTATACTGAATTATTGACTTTTGTATGGTGTTATTATAATCAATAACGATAGTAAGATAGAATGAAATATTTTGACTTCAATGATATTAAAAGCATAAATTTAACTTGTTATCGATATACAGGGGGTTATCAAAATAATGAAAACGCCTGTGAAAAAAATTGAATGTACTTCGTAAGCATTAAAATATAATAATAGCTACCAGTTTTTTTTAAATTAGAAATGCATATATTCTGGTAGTATGTGGTAGGTTTATTGGGTGTTGAAGCGGATTATAATTTCTAAAAAGAAAACAACTGTAGATAAAGTGACTGTCTTACACCATACTAATAAAGGATTCTTTATAAATCTCTTCTGTTTCCATTATTTTGATAACCCATTGTATAATAATACTTCTTGTTGATGCAGTATTTCAATTTTCCACAGCTGTATATTTTTTTAACGTCTGTTATAAAAGCAGGATAATAGAAATATAACAAGCAAATAATTAAGAGGCCAAAAAGATGATAGAATTACTTCTTCCAAGAATATTTTGAGTTAAAATCATTTATCAATTAGATAATTTCATTCAAGGCAAAAATAGTATGTTATGAATTGCATTAACACCTTACTACAAGTTCTTTACAAATGATTTTCTAGAATTATGCACACATTTCACATATACTAAATAAACAGAAAGTTTCTGAAGTTTTGACTAAATACAAACAAAATTCTTTCTTTATACAATCACTTTACACATCTAAACAAAATAAAAAAATTTGTACTAAAAATTAATTAAAAAAAAAAAAAAAAAAAAATTAGGAAACAAAAATCTAAAATACATAACTCAAGACTGTTTTTTAGGGATACTCATGGGAACAAGTAAAGTAAAGTTTCCTGTGGTTTTAACAATATACCACAATTGTGTAAGTAAAAAAACTTTTACTTCTCACAAAAACATGATTAATTGGCTCCATACTAGCCAATAAATAATATTCACGATAAAAAAAAATCTAATGTCAGACACAAACTCAATATTTTACAAATTAATGAGGTAGCTGAAATAAATCTAATATGACATTCTACTTTTAAACATTTTACTTCGACTATATCTTAAAAAAAAAAAAATCATGAAGTTTCTGCAAAATTATAACTTTGTTGCATCCTTTATTATAGCATTAGCATTCTCACAAATGTAAAATCAGAAAATGGTTTCATAAAAACTAAATATGAAAAATATTTTATCTATAAAAACTAAAATCATGAATTAATATTTATTTTATGGTGTGATTTTATATATTAACTCCATTTTTAAAAGAAATTTAAATGTACTAGATAGTTAATCTAAAATGAATATTGAATGCTTTCCCCCCCCATTTTTTCAACATTTTTAGAATACAAAATTACAGGAAAAAAAAATAATAATAAATGAAATGTGCAGTATATAATTTCTTGTATAATAAACACTTTACTAAAAATACAAAATGAGTTGAGAAGATATAACAATTGATCAGAGAGTACATTATTTTTTTTAATGGAAGTTTTACATCATCATCATAACTGGCTTGACTGCCAGTTGTGGGCCTTGGCCTTCTTTAAAAGATCCAGCCAGGCTGTTCTCCTCTTGGCTGTGGACCTCCAGTTTTGGATCTTAACACTAAAATCACAGTCTAAACCAGTCAACCCATCTCTTTTTCGGTCTTTCCCTTGGTCATTGTTCAAAAGGGGTTATATTGAAAACCTTCAAAGCTTATTACTTTCCATTCTCAAGATGTAATGTTCGAGAGAGTTTGTAAAGTTCAAAATTATATCTTCTTCTCCAATTTCCACCATTTAGTTCTTTTAAGCAGGTGGGATCTTAATTTGGTTTTTAAGACCAAATAGGCAGCAATTGGCAGCAACAATTCTCTTTTGGGTCATGGAAGTTTTACAATCAGCTATTTTTCCCATTAAGAAATGTTTTCATGTCAATTGCCACAAACTATCAAAATAAAAAGTATGCAAAAAATGAAATCTGAAGAATATGTACTTCAAACATATATTTTTTAAAAAAACATTTTACATGCATTTAACATGTTCAAATTCCGGCATAAGGACAGGAGCTTTGGTTAGGCTTCGCTTGTTGGATTTCAAACAGCTGTCCACCAGACAATTCTGGATCACAGGGTATAGTTGTAATTTTCCAGTAGAAGCAGCAAATAGATACAACAAGAGCAAGAAGATACAACATTCATATAACATAAAAAATACAACGTACAGAAATTTGTTAAATAAATTATTTAATTGAAGTTTTACAATCAGCTGTTTTTCTATTAAGAAATGATTTCACATCAATTGTGACAAACTACCAAAATAAAAAGTATGCAAAAATTTAAAAAATGAAAATTATTAATATACTTTATTATATCATTAGTACTCTCACAAATGTAAAATCAGAAAATAATTACATAAAAACTAAACATGAAAAATCTTTTTAATCTATAACACAAAAATCTTGAATACATAAAATCAAACCAGAAAATAAACATTAACTCCATTTTTAAAAGAAATTTAAATGTACAATTCATGTACATATGTAGGTATTCAATATTCATTTTAGATTGTGTTGACTATGTTTTTTTCCCCCCATTTTTTTTAAATGAAAAAGTGAAACCAATTAACATTTTAAGAAAACAAAATTACTGAAAGAATAGATGTACAGTATATATTTTTTTTGTATAATAAACAATTAAAAATACAAAATGGGTTGAGAAGATATAATAATTGATAAGAGAGTATAGCATTCTATAAAAAGAAATACATTTAGAAGTAAATCCCAATATTGAAAGTATCATAAAATAAAAACAACACAAAGCATCATCAAATTGTTGAGAAATAAATTTAATTAAACAGCATTTTTTTTATTTCTAATCATTTTTAAAAGTAGTATTCAGTTAAATTAAAGGAAAAAAAAAAATGATGTACACAAATGCCAAATAAGTATATTTCAAGGCATTCACTACTACATTCGAAGGTAGGTAGTGTTACATAGGGTATGCCATCCATATTATATGTCAGTAATTTAGAATGAACATTCCAAGTGTGAAATCTGAAGGACAGATACTTTTCACAAGACTCAATAAGGTGGAGTGTAAAGACTTTCCAGCTAACAGATTTAGCATGCTCAAACCCTGGCATAAACACAGGAGCTTTGGTTAGGCTTCGCTTGTTGGATTTCAAACAGCTGTCCACTAGATTGCTCTGGATTACAGGACATTGTTGTAATTTTCCAGGAGCAAATACAATACAATATACAGAAATTTGTTATGTAAATTATTTTTTAATGGAAGTATTTCAAATCAGCTACTTTTCTATTAAGAAATGTTTTCATGCCAATTGCCACAAATTACTAAAACAAAAAGAAAGCAAAAAATTTAAAAATGAAAATTATTGAAATACAGCATAATTTCGTTAAATTTATGAACAATAAACATTTTTTTATTACTAGAAACACAAAGTACAAGAAAAAGGGAGAAATTCCTTGAGATATTAATTGAAATTAACTACAAACTTTTTAGATTGTTGATGCAAAAAATGTATATTACAAATAAATTTTTAATCAAAATATAATTAACATGATTTTATGAGCCAATTAAAAAAATTTCTTGTACACATTTAAAAACCCCACACTTTATGAATTTCCTTCCCTTACTTTTTTTAAATGTATCATAATATGATACAGTTAAATCAAAATATCAAATGAATTTTTGTCAAATAAAATTACATAAATGCGATTTAAACTAAGCAAATGGGTTAAATATTAATAACTTAAAACTTTATTAGCACAAAGTCGAAATATAAAATGTAACTTTAATTTGAATGTTGCTTTAAAAAAAAAAAAAAAAAATTGTTTTTACTATACATTAAAACAAACTTACCTTGGAACCATTTCTAAAATATCCATATAAGAATGGAGACATTCTTTTTTTCTATATTTTTGTTTGATATAATACTACATTTAAAATAAAACCAAAATGTCCATGCAATCATAATCAATTCACCATAGATTCTGTTCAAAATAACTAGAGATTAATTTTTTGTGTTGAGATACACTGTTTCAGTTTGATTGAATTGCATTATAAAATTACATAGCAGTGGGATTTACTATGATGCTACACTATTTACAAAAGTAAATTGCCATACTTTCATTCATATTATCTTTTGTCATTTAAGGATATTAAGACATACAACAATTTTAACCATAAAAATTTGAGTTAGACAAAATTTCAAAAAGCAATAATTTTTAAAAAATATATTCATTAATTCACAAAAATATATTCATTATTAAATCTATCTTAAAAGTTTTAAATTGGATTTTAAATTTTTTTCAATAAAATAAAAGATTAATCTGCTAATAATATTGAAGGAAATAAAATTTTCTTAACATCTTAAATTATAGAAAAGACTTACCTTATAATCAGCACAGTTCTGCAATTTCTTTTGTAAAATTTATATTCATTAAAATTTTAATATTATTTTCAGTTAAGTTACATATGAAATTTTAAATCAGTTATGGTTCTTTATATATATATAGAAATCATTGGAAAATTTAAATCTATTGAACTTATTATATAACAAAATTTATAAGTTCTGAGAAAATTTACAAAACATCTTTATTGCTGGCACTCAAATAAATTTAATAAAACATATGGTAAATTGTTAAAAAAAAAATTTTAAATACTTGAAGCACTTTTACGAGTAATTTTTTGTAACTATTTTTAATTTAGGTTCTTATTTACAAAATAATATAGATGCTTTATACTTATTATATTTTTGATTTCATGATTTTTAATTTATAAATATAAACAAAATGAGTATGATTATGCTTTTCCAGCTTTTAAAAGAGATATGAAATTCACACTAGTAAATAAGCATAATTTCAGCAAGCTATTTAAAAAGAAATAAGAATTATTTTCAGATTTGAATTAGGTGAAACAAACATAGTTTTAATTAATTTATAATGACAAAGGAGATTTAAACAATAAGTTAGAATTTAAATAATTAAAATGATACCTTCCAAAAAAGACAACACACAAGTTCTTCAAAAATGCTTTTATTTTAAAGATATATTTACATGAAAATTTAATGTACTTATAAACTATCATTATTACTACACATAGACAGATAATATTTTAATGTATGTGCCAACATTCCAAATTAAAAAAGCTTGTAAATTTATATTATTTTTCAATTCTTCATTAGTAAGTAAACTATCCCAAGTAAAATGGATATAGTTTCAAATTAAAAAGAAAATAATTTAACAAATAATCTTACCTTAAATTGACCAATTCTGACATCAAATGAACTTTTTTCTCTCCAAAAATAAATATACATAGAATTTACTAACCTTTGAAGATTCGAAGTTTTGTGAATATTTTTTACAATTATGCAATAATATAACTTTAATATAAACAACATGAACATGTATCAATAAATATGCAACATTCCAATTAAACTGATGAAATAAAAAATATTTTCATGACACTCAAAACAATATTTTCACGTTTTTTTACCTATAATTGAAGAGGATTGAATTATGTTTACTAACCCTTAAAGCAGTAGTTTTTAAATAAAGTGTACAATTAAATTTTTTTTTTTAATTCTTTATATAGTAATAATTTTTCAAAAATAGGTTCAATTTAATAAGCCATGATTTTGTTCTCATTACATAACAGTAACAAAACATTTAAATTAATAAAAATATAAAATATCTTACATACTTTTATGCTTGGTAATTGTGTGAATTTACAGCATGATAGTTATGATTCTAATCTTCAATGATAGTTTTTCTAAACAAAATTTATCAAAATGAAACATTTCACATTATTTACCAAAGAAGGGTAATACATGCTGGATTGCATAGGATTTTTTTTTCTTCATTTAACATTTCTTAATTTCTATAAATAACATTGCACTCTTTAGTATTTTAATATAAAAAATAATTAAGATTTATATACTTGTGCAGGGGAGATGCATTTTACACTCATAATGGTTTTACAATTAAACCACAAATCCTTTGAAGGTAAAATAGACAGGATCTTTTTAAAAATTTCTTATTCATTGGGATATAATCGTCAAACAATCTATTATAATTGAAGTATTTTACTGTCATGCATACTAATTTGACTAACGTTTAAATAAATTGCAGGAAAAAATTTATTTAATCATACCAAAGAAAATGTTTTAAGCAATTAATTGATTATATTCAATTACTAAGATTAACATAAGAACAGTTTAGAATATATATATATATATAAAATATTTATGAAAATAGAAAAACAAACTAACATGTGAAAAAAAAAGTTTTTTTTTTTCCATCTACCATCAAAATTTAAAGAATGAAGAAAGTAATTTTAATTAACACGTAATATACTAATACAGCAGTATAAAACATCAGAAAAACTCCTTCTTTATATCAACATAGAATAATGTTATATTAAAATGCAAAAACAGAAATATAATATCCTGAACAGAAATATGTAAACAAGAATGAATCCTAGTTGATTATGGTTAGAAAATTGTAATTATGTGATTAGAACACAAAATTGTTTCTAATTTGCACTTTTGGAAGAAAGAGTTTTAGCAATCAAATCCAAAAATCAGCCAGATCAAGGTACAGGTTCCTCTTCTTTAAGAGTATAAACAGCCACAATGTCACCTTCAACTTGATGTACTTGACGATAATGTCTAACAATGGAATTTGAATCCACACAAGTAAAGTGAACACATTTCCAACAAATGTATTTTTCTACATTTTCATTGTTGATATCAGGAACTACAGCAAATACATCAATTTTATTATCGTTCTCCACATTCCACACATGGTGCAAGCTACCATATAATGAAACCGGCAATTCATCAGATGATCTACTGAGGATGTGTGATAAATCCAATAATAATGCTGATTCAGAATATTCCGAATCAGTAATATTCTGTTCTTCAACTGAACGTGTTCCATGGTTAGGTTGCACGAGTGGAGTGTCTGGTGTTGTTGGAGGTGTAAATTCTGTAAAATTATTAACATTTAAATTGTTAGAAACACCTATGGAGTTCTCAACCACAGTAGATGATGGTAAAATATTTTGATAATGATGTATTCCAGATTGATGTTTAGCTTTTTCTTTTTTAATTGATGGCAAAGAATTGAATGATAACCCATTTAACGATTTCATTTTTGGGAAATCATATTTGTTCAAGCAATCTAAACATAGATTTTCACTTGATAAATCACGATTTTCACATTTACAAAATATATATTTTAATAACGATTCACCAGGTTTATCAAATGCAACCAATGATTTTGATGAAGGTAACTCTCGGTTTCGTTTGATAGCTGAAACAGACTGGTTGTTAGAGTTGGAAGTTGATGGGTAGACATTCAGATTTATCGTAGAAAAATTTGATCTCTGAGAATTAGTCATCATTGCTCTTGCTTCTAATTCAAAATTTGAAATGTTATCTGTATTTTGATGGGATGAATTAGAATCAGGAATTAAATTATCTGCATTGTCAACATTTTCTTCAGACATAATTTCAGATTTAATAGGCTGTGGTGCACAATTCAAAAAAATGGGCCGAAAATTCTTATCTGAATAAGTTTCAGTATGCATTTTTAAATGTTTCAGATAAGAATACTCATCGCATACTTTATTACACAAAATACATTCATATAAAACTAAATTAATTTTTGACTGAACTGAATCGGGTAATTTTTGCATATATACAGAACATGATTTGAGCTCTTTAATATGCTCCACACATTTATGTTTTGCAAATACCAGTGGGCTTATGCACTCAAAATTACATTTGTTACATGACATCCCACATGCATTTTTGTAGTTGGCCATCAATACTTGACATGATTTTACATGATCTGTAAATAGTTCATAACGAAGAAAGTGAGCATGGCACAGGATACATAACCATCGAATATTATCCTTGGAAATTGGAAACCTACTCCATTTAATAACCTGGCAAGATCGATAATGATGAGATCCTGCTTTTAATGTTTTAAATGGCTTGCCACATTTAAGGCATTTAAAATGTACTTCATTTTTAAGACATGACTGTATTAGCACGCCAGTATTAGCAATGTTTGATATATATTCCAGTAACTTTTCAACACTTATCATTCCTTTTGTATAGTTGCTTTCTAATGATTCGCATGAACTTGCAGAATTTTTCTGCAATACTTTAGCTTCTTCATTTGTTTTTTCAGGTATTCGTGAATTAATACCTAATCTGGTACTTTTATCTGATGTTTCTATTTTGAAATTTTTAATTTCTTTTTTTGGTGTTATATTCTTCGGTTTTGAAGTATTTTGTTTATCATAGTCCTTATTTATTTTACATTTCCTTACAGGATATGTGTGCACATCTTGTACGTCAGAGAGTTTTCTAACTTTTGTTTGGATTTCTTTTTCAACATTAGGATGAACAATTTTCTTGGACGATTCTCTTAATTTACTTTGCTTGTCACAAAACATTTTGGAATCAACATTTCCATTTTTATTTTTACCACTAATTATCCCTTTTGACTTTGCAGAAGTTTTTCTTTTTGAAATCATCCGAGAACTTGAAGTTTGAAATGCACCAACAGATAGTTTATCAAATTGATCATTTGTAGTCTCAGAAGGAGGCACTTCAGATTTTTTTGAAGCACAGCCAGTTTCTAGGTTGCTCTGAGAAGTGCTAGATATTTCACATTGTTTCTCACTTAAGTTTTCGTTTTTAGATTGTTGCTTAATAATAGGGAAACAATACCTGCAATAAAGACTGTAAGATGACTTTAGAGGCCGATCACAAATTTTGCACAGTCTTCGATCCATTGATAGTCGTTTATTAGATCGTCGCAGAACACATGCTTGCATATGAATTTCTAATAATTTTTTTGTTTGAAACACACTGCTGCAGAAAGTGCATCCAAGATCAGATATACCATGTGTAGCAATTTTATGCTGGATTAGAAGATTTCTTGAGTCAAATGATGTATTACAAGATGAACAATGAAATATGAAGCAGGGATGCCCAATAAATGTGTTAAATTCATACTGTTTCCCACAATCTGTACATAGGCAAGAATCATCTTTTGTAACAGTATTTTTCTTGACAGCATTACTGTTTTTTATATTCATTGCTTAAGAAAGTTCTCGATTAAAAAATGCAAATAGTCCATGCAAGACGCACACTGCACCTGAAATACAAAAAGAAGAGAATTACAACAAATTTATGATTAAAATGAATCTAAAAATTCTTTTAACTTCAGATTATTGTATGTGTGAACAGAAAGACTATCTTTACATTAATATAGTCTGTCATTTTATTTTTGCACATTTAGTATTTTACTAAAATTAAAAAAATTCTAAGAAATACTGTAGTTATATTATAATTGTATTTGGTAGGATTGCTTAAATTATTAACCAAAAATTTTTTTGAACTATGCTGACTCTTGAGTTAACATGTGAAATAGGTAACTAATCCTAAGTCCATTAGTATTTAAATTATTGATTTGTAAATTGATTACTATCATCTAAATAATTCTGTTATATTAAAGGTATTATATTTACTAATTTAAATTGATTGGTGTTAATTGTAAGATATGTTGAAAACCAATAATCCTTTCATCATAGTCTGTTTTTTGTTTTATAGCTTGTTTAAATTGAAAATTATACATATATATTTATATAATTCCAAATGCCACTTTTCTGTTATATTCTTGTTAACTTTATTGAAATACAGATAATTTCTGTTTAGCCTTTATAAGTGCTATGTGGAAATGAGGCTGGGCATGTTTGGCAAATCCGAGCCGAGCAAGGAAAAAACCCATTTTGATATTTAATATCGAAATTAAGATTTCCTACATCAGAATAGGCAATGTTTGAAAATGGTATAACAATAGTTGGTATATCATATTTCATCTATCGGTATAAAAATTTCTTGGATTGATTTCATTTAAGTAATTTTTGATTTAAGTAAAAAAGGTGAAAAATTTGAATGCTATAATTTTTTTTGAAGTTTAGTATTTAATAGGGATTTTTTATTTTATTATATTAAGTCTAAGTAAAAGCCATTAAAAAGTTAGAGTTTACTCGCACTTCAGTTTCTGAATAAAAATTATCTGCTTGTTTTGCAGAATTATAAATTTGTACTTATACTTTACAAGTCACAATGATTTCTACTTGGTAAATTTAAATATATATATATATATATATATATAAACATTCCTTCATGTTACATTGTGATTTATGCTTATGCAATGCTTTTTTCATGGAAGTAACATACTTTATAATTATTACAATCCATTAACTTTTAAAGTATTAAGAAGGCATATGCATGTGTGTGTATATATATATACACTATGTGGAAGAAAGTGATGGGACACGACATTATAACGACATAAACCCATATTTATTAAAATTAATAGTAGGTAGGGCCTCCTTTGGCTGCAACCCTTCTGGGCATGCTTTCCACTAAATTAGCCATAGTGGAAAGATGAATTTCCTTCCAAATGTATAACAGGAAGTTCCATAGTTCAGACTTGCTTTTGGGGAGTGGGGTGCAGGCCCTCAACCGACGGTCTAATTCGTCCCAGAGATGTTCAATTGGGTTAAGATCAGGGCTCTGCGCCGGCCACTCCATGCGTTTAACGTTGTTGTTCACATACCAATCATGATACCAGCAATCATCCATACCGTACGTTGCCCACAAGGTAGGAAGGACATGATTGTCGAGAATATCACAGTATCTATCGGCATTCATCGCACCATCAACCTTTACCAGTGGGCCAGCCCCATACCAGGAGAAACAGGCCCATACCATCAATCCTCCTCCACCAAACATCACAGTTGGGACGACACACTCGGTCAAAAGGCGTTCTCCTGGTAAATGCCATACCCAAACACGTCCATCGGAACGGAAAAGGGTAAATCGTGACTCGTCACTCCAAAGGACGCGATTCCAGTCATCCAGAGTCCAAGTACGGTGGTCTTTGGCCCATCGAAGGTTTCTTGTTGGTTTTCATAATCAAAGGCTTATGGGCCTCGATACGAAGAGTCTTGGTCGAAACGGTTACACCTGTGGCTTGTCTAAACTTATTAGCGATGTTATCCATGGATCGTTGACGGTTACTTCGAATCTCCCTGCCGAGCACCCGCCGGTCCCTGCTGGTGAGAACTGTAGGTCGTCCACTTCGGGGTTTGTTCTGACAGTGTCCCTCAGTCTTGTAGCGACACACAACACGTGCTACAGTTGATTTTTAGCAGTTACGGAGACGGGATATCTCCCTAATTGACACCTTGGAAAGATGCAATCCAACCAACACACCTTTCTCGAACTCAGACAACTCTTCCCCTGGCGGCATCTTGGCAAAAAACAAATCATCATCTTTCGGGTTGACGGAGTGCCTTGGTCTGTTGACGACCTTTGACTCCAGAGTTGCGACATTAAAGTTCATTGGAAAAAATATACATAACATAATACAAGGAATAAAGAATAAGTGATCAAGGATCTGCCCAATTTAAAGATAAAAATAGATACATTTATACAAAGAATAAAGGGTTACAAAAAAGAATTTAAAAATAGCTACAAAGTATCACAGTAAATAAAAAGTAAATAGAAGAAAAAAAAACTATATACAAAATATATACAAATAAATAGGAAAAAATATATTAAAAAAGTGAAGTATACTACAAAGTAGAGTAATTGCTGCTAGAAATGATGACGAAAGTCTAGGACAGTTGCAAATTATGCAAGGACGCCCGAGGGCGCTTAGCGTTTTCCGGCAATGTGAAATCGTACAAAAAACAAATCTAGTCGACTCCACAGAGTATTTATAGGATATGGCTGACACGTGATACCTATTATTGCGCATGTGTCAGCTGTATTGTCGACTTTTCTACTTTTCGAGGGGTGTCCTGTCACTTTCTTCCAGATAGTATATATATGAAAGGTATATTAAATATAGATAACATAAATTTGCCTGCCTTCTACCTTCATAATAAGCCCAACTAGTAATTATCACACCCTAAACATAAAACATATTTCTTTAATGTAGTCAAATTTAATCTCTTGATTGATATACATTTTGCTTATTTATTGTGCAACGAAAAGGTAGTACTCCACTAATGAAGTTATCTGGTTAAAATTAAATAAATGCAATTAATTATTTAGCACCAAATGAGATTTTAAAAAATGTGCTTAACCAAATGGAAAAAAATGAAGTAATTTTGTGTTGAAGACAACAAAATGAACGGCCAGGTAAAACTAAAATGAACATAATTAACTAGAAAATAATTATTAAAAACAATTAAAAAAAATTGTCAAATTCCCAAATTTGAAGTTTTAAATCAGTATAAAATCGATATATCTTAATATCATAATATTAGATGGATAACAATTGGTAATTTAAAAAATATTTCTAAAATTAGTAAATTTTAGAAATTTCAAAATCGTTCACACCTAGTATGCATGCATTTTAAATTTTAACAAAAATCAGATCATTTGCAGCAAAATTATAAATAAATTTGAAAGGAAATGTCACATGATCGCCTAATATTACATTTTACCATTGCTTACAGAAATCTTGAATTTTTTACATATGTTTATTTTTACTAGTTAGTGATGAGTACAAGTTACACATTGAAACTCAGATTTTTATCTGACAGTTTCAGTCTTTAAAACACTTTAAATATAGCTTCTTTTCAATATTTTATACAATAAAACACTTTTTCTTTGACCCTGAGATCTTACAATCACCTTACATTTAAAGTCTATCCAATCCTGGTTTTTCACCCATATGTTCACAAACAATCCCCATATACAATTGTTTAAGAAATTAAGTTTTACATTTTCTACTAGCCTAGTCTATCCATCAAGAATGTGGATGCTGTAGCTATTTTAATAAAACAGATTTTTCTCTAACTCTGTTTGCATTGAAGACAAATTTAATTTTCGTCCCCTGCAAAATACATAGGTCAAAACTATTTTACTGGTGTTTGTGGAAGTCTAGCATTGAGAAGTTTTAAGATATTGTATTGTATTGTATATTGTATTACCTACATGTCAAACAGATGATTTTGAGAGAAAACTTTCATTTTTTTATTGTCTAATTTTGTTTACCTTTAAAGGAGATGTATTTTTTTTTACATGAATATTCAAGTTATAGCACTTCTATTCCTGCATAGAAATCAAAATTAATTAAAAGTGATAAATCAGAGAAAAGATATTAGTAGGAGTATCCATTGTTATGGTCAAGAAATACAACATAATTGTTTTAAATTGATTAATAAAAAATTCTGATACAATCTTCTAAAATAATTCACAAATACTATAATTTCTAACTTATTATCAAAAAAACAAATGCCTTTGTTATTTATGTATTATATTATTTTAATATGATATTTTAGATGTACATTAAAGTGCAAATGAAAAAACCCCACATTCTAGTACACAACAAAATTATACATGATTTTTACAGAAGTTGTAAAGAATTAAATATTTTTTATTTTAATTGGCAACTCAAAAAAATGAATAAAAGTTTCTATTAGAATCATAGTATTTGGTCTTTATAAAATGATCATATCACAATGTTTACATATTTTAGAATGAAATTCAGAAACAAAATTCACTTAATTTTCTATTAGAAAAACATAACATTAGGCTTAATCACTCCAAATGATATTATTCAAAATCCTGAGCAATTAACACATTATTTACTTGTTTTCTTTGACATACTGTTAGATACACTCATTTTCATTTTTTATTTAGAAGTTAAATAATCATATTTTATACATTAAAAAAATGGATGGAAATCAAAACTACAATATATACATGAAAAATTTCAACAGTAAATTAATTACTTGAAAAAAATATAAAAGGAAGATAAAATAAATAAAATTTTTTAGCTGATAAAACAAGAATAATTTTTTAAATATTTATTTAAAATCATAGTCACATCATTATGATCTATAAAATTATAGTCAATATGTTCTAAAATAATGTCTACTGAAAGAATTCTTTCAACAAAATTTAAACATAAAATAAACTATATATTCATAGAGATAAACTTTGGAATAAATAATGAACTGAAATTTGACATACAGTATGAAACTCTTAGAAGCAAATATATAAATGGTCTCTAAATAAACACAATGCAATAAAACGAATAATATTTAAAAAAATTATTAAAAAGAAAAATATCACAAATTAATTTTTTTATTTTTTCCAAAACAAGATAAAATTGCTGAAACAACTAACTACTACAGTTTGGAACATCTATAGAATATTTATATATAGATATATGCTATAATAAAAAAAAACAACTCAGAATTAACATTTATAAAGTAATAATTACCATAAAATTGCTAAACTTCCTTGAAATAAAAACTTCAAAAATAGCTTATGAAATAACACTATAAATTTCGATATAAATATTCATCCTTAGATTTTTTTTTGCATTAGGAAATCACTAGTTAATTTATACAACGAGCAAGTCTAAACAAATTCCGAGAACTATTACAAACTTGAAAGAAGCATAACTGAATCACAGGGTTGTAATAATTTTTGGAGGGGAAAAAAATAAATAAATAAAGTACCGATCAATCACGAGTGTTGCATGCGCCAATCATCTTCAGCCAAATAGGCGATAAATAGAACAAAAAGCCACTCTTTACTTTCTTAGAAATTCGTGTTCGTTTTATAGAATACAAATATATTTATTCGTTAATTCAAAATATTTAAGTTATTCAATGAGAACTTCGTCAAAAGAAGCACAATTAGAATATGTTTTTTTTTCTAATATTAGAATATATTAGAAAAAAAAAAGAAGCTTCAATTACTTTCAGTAGCTTAGAATACAATTTAGAACAAGATTCAATAATAAATAATCAAAAGAAAATTTAATAAAATTAATAACTAATTCACAAAAAAGTAACACATTTTAAAAACGTGGACATTTTTGTCTATCGTTTTTAATCAGTTGATCATCAATAATTTTCTTTTGCATATAACAATTGCTCAATCATGACCATCACCTGCAGAATTTCCTGGATAATTTTATTAAAGAAAAATATAGTATACGTAGATGATAATTTTTTCGATTAGTTATGGCATTAGAAGTGGTCACAGCATTCAACTATTGAAAGTTGCACTGTATTCTTAACGTTTTCAACCATTTAAATCACCTATAGAAACAATTTAATTAAAAAATATACATGAATGACTATGAAAATGTTTTTTTTTTTATCATTACTTGCCCTTTGAAAAAATAAATATAGCTTTAAATATGACAATGCTTCTTAAACTTCACATTTTTTTTTTTTATTAAATAAAAATATTGTGGAGCCACTCAAAATCTCTTTTCTACATTAAATATCAAAGTAAAACTCATGATTGTTAATTAATTTTATAAAAACAAAATACGAACAGCACGTTTATTTGGATGAATTGGGATTTACATTAAAATGGAACTAAACACAAATGATACTTATCATAAGATCATTCAAAATTAATGAAATACATATAGCATTAGAAAGCGTTACATCCATTAATAAAAATACACAACTTAATTGATTAAGATTCGCCAAAAAATTGCCAAGACCATATTTATTTCTCTTTATGGCAGAAATAAAAATATTTTATATGCATAAAATTGTTTAAAACCTAATGAATTAGACGATAAAATAACTATTGTAGACTCGCGACAAACTGAGTTTCACTTAATAAAAAAAAAAAATAAAAAAAAAAATAAATAAATAAAATAAAATAAAAAAAAAACCACATGTAAGGTACATGAGGGTATAAGTACGCAATTTCGTTGTTTCCCAAGATTTAGCATGATATTTATACATTAGGGCAGGGATGGGCAAACTTTTTCGGTGGCGGGCCAAAAATCGAAAAATAGTTTGGCGGGCCAAGATAAATTTTCCTAAAATTTTAAAATTCTTTTCAAGTATTGTAATTTAAATATGTTAATGAGATGAATGAAATTGCGATTTCATTTTTAAAAGTTCCTTATATTGAGTTTCGAAGTGAGATGGACTAATTCTAAGGAACGAGGCTAAATCTCATCTGTCAGTTTACTTCTGAAATAATTTTTTCTAAGGTTCATAGTTGAAAATCCTTGTTCACATATATAAGATGAAGCAAACATAGCATTGATTTACTGGGCGTGAGTTATTAAATTTGAGAAACTTACTTTCAATAATGATTTGTAAAACTGTAACTTTGGCATATTTAGAAACAACTGCTTGAGATGATTGCATATGATGAATAATAATTTAATCAAAGTAGAAAAGAAGATGGATATATAATATGTATTTCTTTTAATTTGCCTCGGACCAGCAAATTAAAATTCTATCCGCGGGCCGTAGTTTGCCCATCCCTGCATTAGGATGTAGACTAAATTCTGTCCAAGATTAAATTCCATTGGAATATTATTAACAGAAATACCGCACATTTTCCAAACTTTTTCAATTCGCACCGTGAAAGTTTTTTTTTTTTTTTTTTTTTTAAATACGGGAAAAAAAAGCAATACCCACTTATCTATATAATCATTATGATTGATTCAGAACTCGAACTCCGTAATTTCGTTTTAGTTTGCAAGAGACCAATTTTCTCTTACTCTTTCAACAGCTTCCTTTTTCTTGTCATCTATTTCTGTTTCTAGCCATAAATTAGATTTAAATTCAAGAATATTAAGTGGCAAGCCTTTTATGGTGGTATTTACATTAATCTTATGCCCTACTGGTGAGCATTAAGGCGGAGGTTCGATGGCGTTTGTGATGTTCAGCATCTTGCCTCGTTAGTTGTACTACCTAGAGGGGGATTTCCACCGTACGATACGCACATGCGGGATAGTACCCCCTAAAAGTCCTCCCGGAAGGCACTGCCCTCCTTCTTCAGCGACACGGAGTCAAGTTGAACTTCCTACCTACGGATGTTCCATCACAACAGAAGCTGCCCGCCCTTTCCCTCTTTCCGTGAGACCACACGGATTCTTGGACTTGGTTTACGTTGCTGTCTACCAAGTAGAATAAGAAACAAACTATATTTTCGAATTACGACCACACTAACGACAGAACTTTTTTTCTTCAAAAATACACTGCTCCATAATGTCTGACTAACGCACCTATCAAGTAATCGATTCGTCCATTTGAGCTTTTAAACTAAATCTTTATCCTTTTCATTTAACAGCCGGTAGAATAGTAATCATTGATTTCATTACTAATTAATATTTCCGGGGTTTTTCACATGCGATACTCAAATACGGGGTAGTTCCCCCCTAAAAGTCCTCCTGGAAGGCACTGCCCTCCTTCAACGACTTCTTATCCAAGTCAGACTTCTATCTAAGCTCCATCACAACAGAAGCTGGCCCCCCCCTACCTCCTTCCATGAGACCACATGTGTTCTTGGACTTGGTCTAGATATTGCTGTCTGCCAAGCGGAATTAAAAAAAAAAGTTTAAAAAAAATATTAAATAAATATTAATTTTATAGCTCCACTATTTTTTTTATGTATTTATTCAGAAATTTAAAGTTTAATAATTTAATTTTTTTTTCGTAATAGTTTTCTAAATGGGCGGAATATTTAAAAGAAGAAACTTATAGTCAACCATAAGTATTTAGATGGACATTGAATCACCCGAAAATAAATAAAACGTTCATTATATATATTTAGCTGAGCTTTTTTTTGAATTTTTATAACACATATCTACCGATATTTATCACTTCTTCTAATGTTCATATTAAAATTACAAAGAAAAAGTAAGAATTAATATCTTCTTTAAGAAGTTTTTAGGCGATAACCTCCGGTTATCATCTGAACTTTTGATTTTTCTGTTCTTGTTGTTACTTTTGTTCTTAATTTTTCTTCTTATTGTGATATGCTATTCTGTTTGATGTACACCAGCCATTTGGAGGAAGAAAAAAAAAAAAAAAACTTTAAATAGTAGTGTTTTTTAATAATATTTCTGGATAAGCCAATAAAAAATAGTGAAGTCGGTGAGGGCAGAAGTACGCAATGATGTTTTGAAAACACAAACGCAGTTTAATGAGCTGGCCAAAAGACAGCTTGTTTGTTGCATCAGTGCCAGCTGTAAAATGGAACCCCGCACTGATACTGTAAGTAGCAGCCAAAAAATGAAGCCAGTCACTATTTACCAGTTTGGACGTAATAATAATTTCAACATTTTATCTAAACATTTCGTGAAATAGAAAATTAAAAATATTTTAGGAAGATATTAATACTTACATTTTTGTAATTTTAATATGCACACTAGAAAAAGCAATAGATATCGTTAGATAAACATAAAAATTCAAAAATTTCTTCGGGAAAAAAAAAAAATTCAAAGTCAGATTTTCAGCAGTCAAATTGGCGTCTGAATACTCACTAAAAATGTTTACTTCACAAACTTCCGCCTATTTAGAAAAATTTAACGGGCGAAAAAAACTTTTCTTTTTTTTTAATTGCTGGATAAATAATAATAATAATAATAATAATAATAAAAAAAATAAATAATAAAAAAAATAAAATATTGTGGGGATATAAAATTAATGTAAATACCAGTATAAAATATTCTTGAAATTAAATAAAACAATTAATTGAAAAAAAAAAAACACCTCATCTAACAGCAATTTTTTTCTGAGAATTGATCAATCGAATGCCAAAATAGATGCAATGATAAAAACTGGTGCTTTTTTTCTACGATAATATTCTACATTTCTGATAGGTTTATGTTCGATTATTCCAATGAGTATTAAGCGAAGAATGCGGATCAATTAGAATTTTAAATGAGAATATTGATTTCAATGTCATTTCATTATATTATAAATATCCGAGATGCCAACCTCGACCTCTCAACAACTTTTCAGTAGTTGTTCGAGAGGTGGGGCATTATTGCTAGACATACACCATCCATTATTTTTCAAATTAAGCGACCACCAGTTGCACAACTGTAACCACAATTCATAATATTTTTTTAAACAAATTCAAAAAGTTTTTATTAAGATACATTTCATCTAGGGATCTTTTATTAAAATACTAATCCGTGTGTTTAAGTTATTTATTACAAATTAATTAAGATTTAATACAGAAAAATAAAATATCAATTTTTTAAATGTGCAGTACTTTTGAAATGAATTTATAAGAGTAGTTAAGTGCACGAAATTTATTATACAAAGCATATAGATACCAATATTTTTATCATTAAACACGATCTTTTTTCAAAATAGACTTCATACGCAAACAATATGCACTTTAGGATAACAATGAAAAAATTTAATAGAGCGACTATAATTATTTGTGTACATTATTGAATAAGATTAATTATTGCTTGCTTAATTGTTAAAAAAAAAAAAAAATAAAGAAGAAAATAATAATAAACAAACTTCTATTTTTTGAGGAAGTGATACTATTTCCTTTCAAACCTGACGTTTTGGAATTGTAGCAAACATAAAACCAACTTGTGACGTGACATAAAAAATTGTTCCGACTATAAGAATAAACAAATTCTAGAAGTTTATAGTTTTTTTCCCGTTAAGAACGGAAAAAAATCGTATTTCTAAGGTTTTCGACCTATGTGCATGAAAAGTATGTCTACAATTCAAGAGATGTTCATGTACGTTACAAGTCGCGCCGTTCCAATTAAGTTCCATTTTTTAAACCCATGACATAAAACTAACACCAGTTTTTACTTTTAATGAACATTTTTGATATACAATATCAAAAAATTACAAATTTAAAGTCATGCAAACCAGAAAGAAGATATATTCATATAAGATCTAAGGTATAAACAACATACACGATATTTATCTGATTATTGTAATCTTCATATTTGCAAGAAACAAAAATTTTAATTAATAACAACTAATTATTAATTTGGTGTTCTGTAAATCGTTTTTTTCCCTACCTGCGATTACATTACAGGTTTTTTTTTCATGCATTTGCACACATCGGCGTACGATGTGAAACGGTCGGCATGTCGTATCTTGCCTCGTTTGGTAAAAGAACAGCTAGCTTTCGCCCATTGCGCACAGTTTTAAAAAAGTTCCTTTGTTTTAAAAAGTGATTATTTCAATCAAAAGTTTAGTCTTATCTGTGCTGAAAAGCATCTTTGTATTGCGGTTTTATAGAATTAATTTTCCTCTAAATGTCCAGAAGAAAGGGAGGGGAAAAAAAAAAAAACTTTCTGTACTAGGCATTAATATACTTTATGGTTATTAACTTCATAATTTGTAGAATACAGTGAGGAAATTAATTAGTATTTTCATTTAATCCTGCATATTGTAAACAATGATAACCCAAGAAACATTTTATTATTTTTTGGGGAAAAAAAAAAAAAAAAAACCAATACTACATTTTAAATGTCATTGACTGTTAATTTAATAGGTGATAAGGTCTTCCTATATAAACAAGGCTCATTATGTATACCACATTTATCTGGGACACTGTAGCATAAACAAATAGAAAGAAGATACAAACTCTCTAAAATAGAAATCTACAAAGCATTACAAATGCATTCTACTTTATTGAGAACAGTGTTATTCACAGAAGTGTAGATGTTGAAACACAGTACAAAATTATTTCAGACATTTTCCTCAATTATCTTTAATCCACTTATTCTTATAAGTTTTGTTCACTAACAATAATGAAAAACAAATAATCATATTCAATTGTAAAATGGACACTATTGTTTAAACTATCATAGCAATCTATTCACTTATTTGCCACAATGCTTAATAGCCAGTATACATAAGTTTCCTTCTACTTCAGTTTCTAATAGCAATATATATATATTCCAAATCATATTGCTTTATTATAATTGTTTACACTGTCAAGCTGAACAAAGATGCTTTGAGGTCAAATGTCAGCATTCGATTTTTGATCTTCATTTCAAGACTTTTTCAGTAGCATGATTGATTTAGGGTTTAGGAGATTGATAAATACAATAGTACCTTTGTATATGTCTGCTACTTAATAATATGTTCTGTTTGGATTCTAAAAATTTTGTTTGATATACGACTTGCATGAATATGGATACATGTGAAAAATTTTGCTGAAAGTACTATCCCAACAAAGTTCATATAATATAACAGCATTATTTAGAATAACTTGAAGTCTAAAATATCATCAGGAGAAGGCAAAAACCAAATTCAGACAGAGTTTTTAATAAATGTCAAATTTAGTGATCCTCAACTTGGTAAAAATACAGAAAAGAGAAAATTTAATCTAGTAAATTTTCAACTATGCATGCATTTTATTCTAACTGCTTTTGTATTTATGTATTTTGATACTAAGCAGTATTCAAATTACTTCAAGGAAATGGATTAATCATTTACCCATTATTTATGGGAAACACTGGTTTAGTATACATACCAAAGTAACAATGTAATAATAAAAGTATTTCAAATTCTTATTCTTCCTAAAATCTAACCAAATACAAATTTGTTTCTAAAAATTTTTGTCTCACCAGAGTGTAAATATTTTTTATGAGATTTTGAATAGATATGCAATTTGAATTCTTGCAGTTTGAATGATAAATAAGCATTTACGAAAAATGGGAAACAAAAATTTTAAGTTACAAAAATTAATTTTTTTTTTAAAAACCCAATTTAAATGCAGCAATCTTATTATCTGAATATTGAGCTTATAAGGTAATAAGATTTCTTATTTTTTGTGAGAAATTTACATTTAGGCTTGGGTACTTCTATCGCTTCATATTAAGAGGATACAAAAGCGTTGAGATGAAACTGCTTTAATTACTTATATTTATATATCAAACTACTATTTTGAAATGTGCGATTTTATGAACATTTCGATTAATATTTGCAAGGGGAAGAAATGCTAAATGCATATTGTTTTAGATCGAAAATATCAAATAGATCAAAAATGCAATTTGTCACAAGCTTTATTAAAGCAAATTTTATCAAACCAACAATTCCAGGTTGGAGCTGATAGTATATTGCCAGATTAATACACTAAGCTCAACAAGTCTATCAAATTTTTTTTTAAATACAACCATACTTCCATGTCATATGGATAAACAAAGTAACTGGACTATTTTTGTTTCAAATATAATGAAAAAAAATAAGCATTTTTTAAACTTTGACAGAAAAGATATAAATCGTATGCATAATATTACATACAAATTTTTTGAATAAAATACTCTAAACGATTTGAAGATTAAATGTATTACGGCAGCTGAGTTTTTGGTTCAAATAGAATGAAAGAAAAAAAACAAAACAATCTCTCTTAAGGAATGATTGGCAATATATAAAGAAAGCATATATTTGTCTAATGTGACAAATTTTATAAATACATAAAAAAAGGACTTCTGAAATGACACTTTTAAAATTAATTTATTAAAATAGGCATTGGATATAAGTGGATCAATTATATTTAGCAAATTCTTGGAATTCAAGAATTTATATTATTTCTAAAAATATTTTTTTATTTTTAATAACTTTTCTATAATAAAGTCTTACAAATTATGAATAAATAACTTAATTATCAAAATATAATGGTTTTTATTATTATTTACAACTAGTTTTACTACAAGAATGTAAAATTACACTTTAATAATGTACAAAATTAAGAAATGAATAATTTTTAAGAAACTTAAATTTAGGATCAAATGAACAAAAACAAATATGTATTTTAACTGTCATTAAAAATTTAAGTGAAGAATAAAATACAACTATTCAAAAACAATATGTAAATATTTTAGACTGAATTCTTGAGCACATTGTGAAAAATACATATAGCTGCCTTTTTCATGTTAAATATTCTATGTTAACATCTAAATGACAAAATATAAAAAATGAAATAAAAAAGTAATGCTTTTCTTGTAGTAGTATAAAAGTAGTTTTTACTTGGTGTTTTTTTAAACAGCATTGACAAAAGCAGGAAAATCAATGACACAATAATAAGCCTGCTCCAATAGATGAAAACATAGAAATTAGTTTTTCATACCTAACTTGCATTGTTTGCCCTGGTCTCTATATGTGTAATGTTTAGTACAAATGATTAAATATGATGCTGTAGCTAAAATTATAAGAGATATATATAAAGACCTTGAAGGTTTTGACAATTATTGCTTCTATTAGATAAACAATTTATAATCAAGTTCTTAATTTTAGCAATCTCACTTCTTTGTCACTCAGTCTGCTCTGGACCATACTATATGGCTCTTCAATGTCTTGGTTATTGTAAAGTGGCAAATTCTGCACTAAATTTTTGCTATCATATTCAAGTATGAGCTACAGATGTATATGTTCATTTCACTAAATGAATGAGCAATTCAAAATTCATATTCATACATCATTCAATCATGGCTTTCTTACATTTAATAATATTAAAAATTCAGCCATCCATTTTAAAACGAAAATAATCCTTACAAATTTTAAATTATTGCTTTGGAAAATAGAAAATAAATTTAACTTTCAATATTTCATTTTGCGTAAATATAAAAAATACATAACATAGTAAACAATTTTGAAATTTAAAAAAATGATACATTAGTAATTAAATAATGACAAATCAGACTAATGCAAAATAGGTAACTGTTTTGACGTCTTTTTATAACATCTGGCGACAAATCACACACCCAAATTGCAACAAAGGCATATCAAATTGCTAAGGCTGCTTCAAAACCCCTGAAAATATTCTTGTATGCTCTAGTGAATTAACAAAATAATATTAGGGATACTTCACACTATCTTTCACTTTCTGTTTGTATTTGTGATGTTCTACAAAGGAAAGCTAATAAAACTGATATGATACTATCTTAAAAGACGTACATGGTCTACATTTCTACCAATGCATAAGAAAAATTAAGAAATATACATGACAATTTAATGATGATGAAGTGAATATAATTTTTCTATAAATTAAACACATAATTAATTGTTCAAGATCATTAAACTGGTAAACTGATTGATATGCAATTGCAAATAAAGATTTTATGATGGATATTCAATTTATTGGTTCTTAAAATAAAATAATACATATCTTCATCTTTAATCTGCTCAGCAAATTTCAACCTATCATGTATGAACATTCAAGAATGGATGAATAAACTCAGGAATATAACAATATTTAATAATGCAAGAGATATATGAAGGAATTGATTGGAATACTACAATAATGGCCAAATTCAACAGCCACATGAATATAGCAGCACTGAATAGATCAAGAACTTCATGAAGAATGCATTGTTCAAGAATCTCATACAAAAGCAAGATAAATGTAGTCGTAAATGAAGTATGAAGTATTCCAAATTCTACAAGAAACATTCACATACAATACTCAAAAGAATACATCTAAGTTTAAAAATTCTACGCATAAATGAAGAATGAAGTATTTTCCAAATTCTACAAGAAACACTATAACATTCAATAGCCAAAGAAATAAATCAAAGTTTGGAAATTCTACACATAAATGAAGAATGAAGCATTCCAAATACAATTAGAAGCCCTATACAGCACCATAAGCACAGGAAAATGCCAAAAGTGATAAATGTGAAACTTCAAGAAGAAGGAATTGATCAATGCACTACGAGTATTTATAGCCATTGGATATACAAATGTTTAAAATCCCAACCCAAAACATGAAGTGATTCAAAACCATACTACAAAACACTTCCAGCAAAAGCCAAATTCTCCAGAAAATTCTTGAAGATTAACATTACTCATGAATCATTTCAAGAGTTAAGGGGCCCAAACTACCATTTTCCACCAAAATTTGCAATGGAGTTTTATTTGCTTGACCCTAATTTTCGGATAATGTCATGGACTCCTAACCAGGGCAACACCATGTTCACACATGATAATAATAGTTGGTTTTCTAACTGTTTAATAAAAATGTAAAAATAAAATAAGTTATTTTTTTATTGTCATATAAATGATGCTGGTCTCTAATAATATAACCACTCAATAAGATAGCCCATTCACATTAATTTTAACAGGAAAAAGAAGCGACACATGCTTTACAATTAAACATTTAATTTAATAATAATGACTGTAGTCAAATATTTCAGCATAATAAAAAACCAAATTAAATTAATAGGAGATCAAGAGACTATAAGTCAAATGCTGGAAGATTGTAAAAATATATAAATAATAAGTTAAATATAAAAACATTCATTTATGAATGATCTATTACGTAACTAAATTAACAAATATCACTAATAATGTAAAAAATACAATGCAATATGAAATTTTGTTTTGCAGAATAAAT
This sequence comes from Caerostris darwini, assembly GCA_021605075.1. Classification (NCBI taxonomy): domain Eukaryota; kingdom Metazoa; phylum Arthropoda; class Arachnida; order Araneae; family Araneidae; genus Caerostris; species Caerostris darwini. The sequence goes on along the minus strand of BPLQ01002337.1, from coordinate 1,276,045 downwards.
AATGAGTTATTTTAGATAAATAAAATTTAATAATACTAATTCAAACTCAACACTTTTGAATTTTTTACTGAGTAATTTTTTCTCTCTACATAATTAATTTTTACAAGTTTTTGTGAAAATATTTTAATTTTTTAAATCTTGAGGGATAAATTTTTTATAGTTATTTCTATATTAATATACATATAGCATAATACATCACTTAGTTCTCTTATCAAATAAATTCCTTCCTTTAACTTACATAATATGTGTTTATTTAAATAATTAAAAAATTTAATAGCTGTTAATAAGAGGCTTAAACAAAATTATATCAAATACCACAACCGAAGAAAGAATCCAAATATCCCTTTATATCCAACATGTAGTGTCCACCCATTGAACATATCCTTAATAGAAACAGCAACATACTATACAAACAAATGAAGAGTAGAAAAGCAGAAACGCATTTATGCGAAATCTCCTAGTTGATATATTGTATTATATTGGCATTTTTGTAAATTATTATTTAATAAATACAAACACAAAACAGTTTTAGAATTGCTCGTCACGATCACTAAAAGTATAACGTAATTATGTGAGCAAGAAAAGTATACAAAATTTAATAAATCAGCATATAAAATATAAGAATTACTTATCTACAAAACCTGAAAGCATTTTTTTACATTTAATTTAAACGCTTCAAATTCGTGGTCATTTAAAAAACTTTCAATGAAAACATTCCTCTTTGAAAAGTTAAAAAAAAAACTATCAGATAAGAACACCAAAATAACAGATCAACGCATTAATATAAAAGTTTAAAATGCATGTATAGAATAGGATAGTTAGTTTTGTTTTTCAACACGGATATTACTATACAGTAGTAGTAGTAGTACCACCCAATGAAAAACTAAAATAACATCTGTAGCCAAAAATATCAAGAAAAATGATGATGGTTTCACTTAAATAACATATACAACACTGAAATTACATATAACGGTCACTATAATTAGTTATTTTGGTAATGCCTACCTGGATAATAATGGAGTCTCAGCGCTTTCTCGAAGTTCAATACTGTGGCACGTACGTTACATCTTAAGCAAGATATATGAATGAAATGATATTGAAATAATTAAAATACCGAGAAATTCTGAGGTAAGGATAGTTTAAAAATAATTCAAGTTCACTAAATGTCAACCAAAACAACTCCTACGTTTTTAGCAAACCTTAGAACCGCGTTAAAAACAAACCTTTAGATAATCTTAATTCCTCTTAACATGTTGCCAAATCCAACATACATGAATTAATTTAATGAATTCATTGCTTGGGATCGTATATTTCTTAAAATTCATAAATCTTATGCATAAAATCGAATGAATAAAAGTTATTTTGTAATCATGTTATTTTGTAAAGAAGATAATTAAAACATTTACTTTTAATAAATAAAAATATTTTGACAAGAGAAATGAAACTACATCTAAACTCAACCTCTTTTTTAATGTTTGTCAACATGACAAATAATTACTAGTAATCCAATTTCATGTTTTTTTAGTTCCAATATAAGTTGTAAACGGTTAAAATGTCGCAAAATTTACAAATTCAATAGTTTTTTAAAAATTTTTATCAGTATGAGTAATTCTGTATTTTAAAGTTGTTATTTATTTGCATAGATAAATTATAAATTTTTGACAAAAAAGAATGGAAGCCCCGGTAAGATCACTCTTTATTAATTAGATCATAAATGAAAATGTTTTTAAGTTATTAATGGTTATTGAAAAGTAATTTCATATTTCTTCATATTTATATTTTTAAAAAAAGTTGAAATACTTCTTAATTTTTATTTATTACAAATTAAGAACGATATTTAAAAATTAATAACATTTTTTTTTTTATATGTGAAAATCAGTCTTTTTTTTTTTTTTTTTTTTTTTCATTTAAATAATAGTTAAAACTATGGAAAAAAAAAAGAATATTGCATTTTTTTTTTAGTTTATGTGAGCAGTGTTTCAGTGTTATTCAGTCAATGTTTTAAACTGAGTTGATAAAATAAAATATAAGTAGAAAAGCTTGTATATTAAATATTGTTCACATTGCCTGTATATATTAAATTTTTAACATATACCAATGTAAAATGAAAAGATTTAAAAGCTCTTTTTTAACACTTAAAATAATAGTTAAATTTTTTTTCCATTCATTGGATTTTATAAATATATTAAAACGCAGAATTCCAGAAAATAGTATAAATTATTTTAATATTCATATTCAAAAATTTTCATTAGATTATTTGTAAATATTTTGTTTATTCTTCTTCTTAACATTAACCGATACTGAAAAAATTTGAATAATTTATTTATTACATATTTTTTATGAGTTCATATTTTATTCTTTTCTGCTGGTAATTTTAACACTATATAAATGTGTGCAATGTATTTTATAAATTACAAACGATATACAAATAATTATTGTAATTATTAATATATATTCTTGTACTATTATTTTTGCTGTATACATGATAAACATTAAAAACAAATAAAAAATTATGACAAATATAATGAAATACTAATATTGTGTAAGTGATAAAAAATTTAAATTACATTGAGGAGTTTAATTTATTTAAATTAAAATGTGTGTCATATAGTTTATTTCCTCTGTAGCTGTAGCATGATGATATAACAGAAACAAAAGATGTGTTAAGAAAATAATTTTTTTTGATGTAGTAAATCAATTCTTAGTTTGCCAATCTACTTCTTTTCCTTTTCTTATAAAACCATTGCAAATGTTTTTCTGTAAATTAATAAAAAAAAAAAAAAAAAATGTTTTACATATGAATAACTCTTTATCTGTTATTTAATTTTAAAGAAATATCATTTTGCAACATAAATTTTTCTGTTAACAATTTTTATATAAAATATTTTGAGTCTGAATATATTTAATTTAAGCCTTATTTTTTTTTATCTAAATTATAAAATACATTTTAGTATTTATTTTTGTATTTGATGTTATATTATGCTCAAAGCATGTCATATATTTTTAATGAAAATAAATATTTATATAAATTTAAAGTAAAGAAATATTGATCATTTATAAAAATATGCTAAATTGTGTGGCTGCCACAATGCTTGTTTAATTAAATAGTTATTCATTCATTGCTTAAATTTTATATGTTAGGTAAAATAATTGGCTTTTCATGGTCTAAAATATTCCTTTTTGCTTAAATATATTGATTTTCATTAATTTATTATATTCCTTAATTATATATAAAATGAAAATTTTTTTTAGAGTTGAAAAAAATGTGTAATAATAATTTAATTTTTATAAATATAAAAAATTACCAGATTCATAATTTTTTTTCCTTCTTCCTAGAAGCATATAAAAACGATGCGCTCAGTTAGTTCTCCTCCTGGTAAGTAAACTAATTATTAATTACTTTGATTTTTATTTGAAATATTATCCAAAGATTAAAGAAAATATAACAAAATTTCAGGAAACATTTTTCAATAGAAGAAGCATTTTAAAAATAGTTTTTGAAGGTAGAAAAGGAAGAAAGATAAATATTGTGGTACTAGAAAACCAAAATTGTCTGTTGAAGTCAATTAATCAAACTTTAGTTACATTCTCTATGTTACTTCATTTGAACACTATTACCAAAATTATTCATCTAAGCAAAAAATAAGAACATATATTAAATTAAAAAGTGGATATTATATTCTTTATGATGTGTCTTATCGCTAAAGTATCTTCAAATTTTGACTTCTTATTGTTCATTGATTCATTTTTTTCCATCAATGTTTATTTATTTTTTTTAATCAGGAGTATAGCTAGGTTTTAATGAATTAAAATTTATCATAAAGCAATATCAAAAATATGAAAATATTATGGAAGTGCACAAAGACAATTTAAAAGACATTTTTTTGCAAAGTTTGCATAATATGATCACGAAGATGCATCAAGATCGCATTGTATATGATATATGTGCTATATCCATGTTTAATCCATGCCCAAAAGTATTTTAAAAGACCATAATCATCACTTAACCCCACAAAGGAACATAAAATTATTTTGAAAACTTACACATTCTTGACAGAAATGATTTTTGTGATAATGCCGATTGAAATTTGTGATGTTGTTTTTTATGATCCATGGTATTTTTGTATTATCTTGTTATGGTAAATTCTTTCTACCTTATCATATTTAAAAACCTTATCATATTTCTTCCATTACACGAGTGAATTTGATCTGAAAATACATGAAATATTCAGTGAATTGTAGAGAGCCAAGTTATCACTTTATTGTAAAATTGTTAATTGATTTACAGTTAACAATTTCATTACTTCTATTAAATTACAAACTTATCATTTATAAAAATTATTTTTCATCTTATAATTGAGTATTGAATAACAAACATTGTACAAAAATCTTATAACAAAAAATATTTAATTTAACTGATAATTTTTTTAAAACTAAAAATTGAAATGCTGTGATTAATTCATTTAGGTTTTTGCATTCTATATTATATTACACTTATGAATTTTTTTTTAAAATTCAAATTTGTAGATATGCATTTTATTATTTTAAACAAATTCCAAAATCTTTTGCATAAGTTATACAATTCAGAAAAATGTTTTATTCAACTTTGATTTTTTTTAAAATGTCCATTAATCAATTAAAATATAATTGCTTGACTTTCTTTCATGAGTCACATTATATTTTTTGGATATTTGTGAAGTTATCTTTTCTTTATGTAATAAAAATGGCATAATTTTTCATACTTCTCTTTATAGTTAATGAAAGGCAACAATTATTTTTTTTTACAAGTTATGATTAAATCAATTCCTTTCCTAAAATATTTTTTATATTTAAATATATATTTTATGTTTTTGGATGTTTCTCAAACGTGAAAGAAGATATTCAAGAATAGCATTAATTAAAAGATAATATTTGATTAATTGTTCTAATATATTTACTTGAATATTTTACTAGGCATGCCTCCTTTATCAACTGCTACCATTGAACCTTCTAGAACTCCCACAAATACTAAACCCTTACATACTATTGATTCTAACCCCAGGCAATCTAAAGGTAGGTGCAATTCAGATGGATAATTTCACAGCAGTCGAGGTTTATAGCTCCAATTTTTGATTTAATAGAATAATTTTGTTTATATATATATTCTTTGTATAGAATAATTTAATTTTTGCTTTGCTTATAAAACTTTCAAATCTTAAATATTTACTATTAAGTAAATTCTTAGAAAACAATTGTTCCCCTTTTAAAACAATAAAACCAACCAATATTTTTAAAACAATAAATCCAACCAACATTTTTAAAATAATAAAACTGACCATTTATTTGTAGAGCATCATTTTCTTAAAGTTAAAACTATTGTTCATCTATCAAAGTTTTACATATAATAGCTATAAATAGATTGCATATAAAAATACCATATTAAAATACTATTTTGAGTCTATGTGTTCTCAAAACTGATACAGCAATTTCATTGACTCTGATTATAAATATAGAGATGGCAACTGTTAAAGATCTTCCACAGCTTCTACTAAAAACAAAACAAAGCAAAAATGATGATTAGATAGAAATTTAAAAAAGCCATTTTTATTTATTATTTTTTCAACTTTACATTATTAAAAAAACACTCATTGATTTCCATTCCCCCCCCAAAAAAAAAAAATCACACCAGTTTTTGTGAAAAATAGAGTTTTATGCAATTTTTTTATATTTAAGAAGATATCATTGAATCTTATTCAATAATGTATATAAATAAATATACCACTGTTGTTACATTTTTACCTTGCTATCTAAGTAACTGTAAGTGTATGAGATCTTTACAATGACTATAAAATTTAATGGATTAATTTATTATTTGTATGTAAAAGCTTTTTGTTATAAATTTTCATGAAGTTTTTTGCTCTCACAAGACTTATATTTTCATTTCAAAATGCTTATGCTTATAAATATTAATATTTCTTACATGTATTAATTTTAATATGCAATATATAACATATAAGTCGAATTAAATCTTAAATATTCTGTAAATTGACCTTATTTCAATAAAAGTTTTTTCAATTAAAAAATTTTTTTTTTTTGCATATTATTATATAACAAATAACAGCTACAATTGTGAATATGCATTTCTGTTGATGTGAGTTTGTGTGATTGGTGTTGACTGTAATTTCTATTGAAAGTGGTGGATGTGTTGATTCTGACACTAACTTTTTTTCTTCCCCCTTATTACTAATAAGTATATACAAATTGTCTGAAATATGACTTAAAAGACTTATTTGAGGTTGGCATCACTACTAATAGCATTTTGGGCATTATCATCTGAATAATCCACTTTTCATATTTTTGTTTTAAAGTTAAATGCTGATATCTTTCATTCTTGTTATTCCTTGCAAATAATTTGTTGGATGTGATTTTGTTTTTTGAATATTAGCAAATTACAGCAATTTTATAAATACTAAGATGGATAAAAAATGTAATAAAATGCTGAAAATAATATTTTTAATTTGTTTCTGAAGGTTTGCTTATAAAAGAATATTTTTTTATTGTTCTTTCTGTCTTACAGTTATTTGTATCTATGATTGTCAAGAGTTGCTAAACATTTTCTGGTTAAAAAAGATATATGAAGAAGTCATTGTTGAAAGTTTGATCTTAAATTAATTAGATGAAACCTGAATGGATGGGAGATTTTTGAATTATATTAAATAAATTTCTTAAAAATTATCGTTTAAAAATAATAACAGATAAAAGAAACTTAAATTGCTTGTTCTGTGATCAATTTTTTTAATGCTATTGAAGGAATTTATTCTCATTTTTTTTTTATTTAACAAAATGTTAATATGCCATTAAATTTGTTATCATATTGGTATGTTTCTATTGTGTAAGTATTTTATAATATAAAAATGTGTAATATAAATAAAATATGATAAGTAAAGTGAAAATTGTATATTATCTATATCTTTTATTGTAATATTTAAGCAATTTATGTTTCAAATAATTAAAAAAAAAGATTTCAAGTACAAGATAAGTTTTATTTTGTACTATTACTGTTACACATTTTTTTTGTTACCTAATAGCAATATGAAAAATTGATGCTTTTTGAAAGAAAAAAATAGCATTAAAAAAGGAACAGATATAATGATATAACATAATCCTTAATTTGTACACATATACATTAATACAGATTATTATCAATATTTGATTTGTTCAATGATTTTTTATACACTGTCATGTGAATGCAAAGTTCAATATTCTATAGTTAAATTTTTGTATTATGTTTTTATTTTTTCTTTCTTTTTCGAAGCATATAATTTTATATTAATTTAATCTTATTATTTTTGTAATTATCATTTAAACTATAAAAACATTAACAATAAGAAAAAAAGTGAAAGTTACGATATATTTTTATTTTTGTTGAAGATCATAGATTATTGAAGAATATTTCATCTTAAAAGATTAAAATGATCTAGTAAAATATTTAGATAATTAAAAGAGGAAGTTATGTTGTAACCAAAACATTTCTGTAACATTTTTTTTTTAATGGGAACATGAAATTATAATTTTTTTTCTCTTCTTTTCCCTAAACTTATAATAGTTGAAGTAAATTGCTTTTTTATGAGTAAGAGAGTTGTTGATTGTCTTGTCATACAAATTGGACATACAAATTTTCTTATTTTCATTTTTTCTAATAGTTAAAAAATTATACACCTAGAAACACTGGTTATAAAAATTAATATGCTCATCACTAGTTAGCAATTAATGTTTTACTCATAAAAATAACTTACTTCAGTTATTATAATTTTTAGAGAAAAGAGGAGTAAAATATATTTAATAAATTTTTTTTTTTGTAAAAGTATCTATAATTTTTTTTGCTTCTGATTAACTCATGCAACATTTACAAAATAATCTATTATTTGAATATAAGAGATATTACATAATAATTCATATGTAAAATTGAAACTTCTTTTTACATTTTATATACAATACCTTTTATTTTTTTAATATTATGTTGGTCTTATTCCTTGGAAACAATAAAAATATTGTTTCAGAAAATCTAAATCTAAATTTATCTATTATTATTTAAATTAAATTAAGAAATCTAAATTTATTTAACAACTTTTATAGGAAGCTATAAATATTTTAATTAGTGAAATATGCTATTTGATTTAATTGCTTAAAATTAAAAGTGAGCATGATGACATTTTTAAAGGTTCATAATATAAAAAAAAAATAATTACAAAATTATTCATGTGAAGATTTATATAGCAAAGAGGATTTATTTATGCATTTATTTTGAATGCAAATATTTCATAGTATTTGCATTTATTTTATTATGAACATTTGAAAAATTTATAATAATGTATTTAAAAAAACTTTTGTTGATGACTGCCAATTTTTTTTGCAGACTGTAGGCGCAGACATACAAGTGTCCTAGTACCCAGTAGCTCTTATATTTCTGAATTATCATCTCCTATTTCTCCTGGTAAGCTATTCATATTAAAAAATCTTATTTTTATTAATTTTATATTATTAAATGTAAATAAAAAATTTGGTGCATCTATTTTTCAAGTCCGTAATGTTTATATCTCATCTAATTGAAGTTTTTGTTAGATTTTTCTTTTACTGTTTAGTTGCATGTAGAAAAACTGCGCATTATATTTGTAAGATTTGCATAAAAAATATTAAAAAAAATTTTCAATATAAATATTACTTTATAAAATTTGCTGTTAAAATATTAAAGATTTTGTTTTAGTGCAATAATTAATTTAAGTTATAAAGATATGTTTCATTATGTAATTCTAATTAAAACTGATTATTCAAGTAAATCATTAAAAAAATTAACAATTTAAATTTTATTTCATTTGCATTTGTCAGTTTGTAACTAAAAAGTTTTTTCTTAATATATTTATTACAAAGAATTTTAATTGCTCGTATTGAAAGAGAAAACATAAATGCTCTGTACACAAATAATACATGTAAATTTTGCTCATCTGAATGCTTTTTACATTGTCAACTAATAGTTATACATATATATATATATATGCTTCTCTTTATATAGCCATTAGACTTATACTTTACTACCTGTTTATGTATAGGAGGTTATCAAAATAATGGAAACACCATAGATTTATAAAGGATCCTTTATTAGTATGATGTAGAACCACCCTTGCCATATAATACAGCTTGAATTCGCCTAGGACGATTCATACAAGTGCTGAATAGTATTTAGAGGAATATTGTACCATTCTTCATGGAGATATTGTGAAAGTTCTGGGAGAGATGCCGGTGGAGGATATCGATTTTGTATTGAGCTCTCTAAAATAGAGGTTGAGTGACTGTGAGGGCCAAGGTAGATGTTTAACCATGATTGATCAAGTGCCACTGCATGGATGGGTGCATTATCATCCTGGAAAATTCCATCTCCTGCAGGAAACAAAGTTTGCATCATAAGATGGAGCTGATCAGCTAAAATTTCTTACTTCTTCCAGTGATCCTTCCTTTCAGGGTTATGATTGGCCCAGCAGAAAACCACGACACAGCTTATATCATGACAGATCCACCTCCTTCTTTGGCAGTTAGAAAGAAACAATCACGATCATACGCTTGTGCAGGTGTCCTCCAAATGTACACCCATCCTATTGTAAGAAAAAGTGTGAAAGACGATTCATCAGACCTTATTACTTTCTTCCACTTATCAATCGACCAGGTTTTGTGAGTGTGGCAACACTGTAGACGACATGTGGCATTAACATCTGTTACAGTGGCTTGGGAATTGCTGCTTTGTCGTAAATGTCCTGTTTATGAAGGTGCCTTCTAACTGTAATGATTGACACTGGAGAATCCAGATGATGATTAAGCTCTGCTGTCACTTTTGCTGCAGTTGTTCAATTTTGAGACATCACAATCCACTTCAATACCCATTGGTCTCTTTCACTGAGCTTCTCTTTCTGTCCACTCTTTTGCTTTGCCAAGCTTGTTTTGCCACGTTGTGTGTATGCTGTCATGATTTTAGACACTGTACCTTTAGAAACTCTTAAAAGTTGGGATGTTTCGGTTACACTTGCTACAGCTAGACGAGCTTCTACAATTTGGCCTCTTTGAAAATCTGAATAGCCGACATTTGACGCGTTTGAAATAAATCCGACTTACAGAGCTTCAATAAAGCTACCACATACTACCAGAATATATACATTTCTATTTTTAAAAAAAAACTGGTAGCTATTATTATATTTTAATGCTTACGAAGCACAGTCAAAAATATCACTTTTATTCACAGGTGTTACCACTATTTTGATAACCCCTGTATGTGTGTGGCCACTTTCATATTTTTTCTGTACATTATTATTTTCTTTTATACTAGATATGCATGTGTGCACTGTATGTATGATAATGTCTGTCTTTCTGTATGTCTGCGCCTTTGCCTTTATACCCATATATGTATATGACTATATTTTTAATGTAATTTTATATGTTAGTATATGTTTTTGTTTAATGTTTATTTATCTGAACATTATATGTAAGTATACTGTTCAGATGTATAGGTGGTTATCAAGTAATGGAAACCTACAAAAGAATTTTTTTTAAAAAAGCATTATTATCTAACTTTTACACCTTTAGTACGTAAAATTGCCTGAATGCATCTAAGAATTAAATTTTATATGATATTTAAAATAATATTATACCATTATTCATGAATAAAATAGTGAAAGGTCCAATAGTGATGATGAAAGTAAATTTATATTCTTCAAATTTATATTCTTCATATGCTTGTATTCTCTTGTATGTTGTTGGCAGTCAATACTTTCAATACTGTACTCAAGAAGTACCCATTTCAGTTTGAGTCTCCAAACGCATTAGTGTCAGCAAATTGTTCTTTTTGAAAGTCTACTGTGTGTGACATGTACATTATATAAAAAAAAGGAGATTGATGGAATAATATATCCATTATTTACACAAAATAAAATGATTCACACTTGTATGTCTTAAATATAAATCTTCTTCATGACCCTTTGCATACTAATAATTATTTTGATGACCACCTATGTATTTATATGTATATATGCTTGTTTTATGTACATATTTTAAATATATTTGAATGTTCAATAAACATCTGCTTGTCTTTGTGTTTGCTTATGGATGTTTGTAAGAAGATCTGAATGCATGTATGCAAGCATGTCTGTGTTAAAAATTGACCGCAAAAATATTTTGTCTTGTTGATTTTTTTCAAAACTTTGCCATTTTTGATGAATTAAATATAATAAAAACCAGCTCCTTTAACTGATGTGTTTTTTTGTGATTAATCATATCTTACTTTTAATAATATCTTGCACATATATGCTTGTATTTCGGATTGAAATAAAAATGAACTTATAAATCACAATAAGTATCAATAAGCTATACACAAATATTTTGTTTGGCTACATACTAATTTTTGTACTTAGGATTTATAAAAAATAGTGTTTATAAAATTAAACTTCAAAAGTAAATGGTGCATTCATCTAGATTCAATAGAGATCAGTTATTAAATGAACTAAAAAAATTAAGAATCCATTTTCTTTTTTAATTGCTTTATGAAATTGAATTAGGAATTTTTATTTTAATTCTGTTATAATTCATTTCATATTTGATAAAAGAATGCAAATAATTTTTCTCTAACTTTTCTCAGTTTTAAATATAGATATGGGAAAGATTCAATTTATTATAAAACCAAGCATGCATTTTTTACTGAAAAAAAACCTGTCTTAGATAAAGGAAATAGTATAAATTTAGTGTTTAAATTATATAATTGCAAATTTTTTTGCTTTAAATATTTTAATTCATTACAAATGTATTTAAAATAATTTTTAAATTGGTTGTACTCATTTCATTCTAAAATTATAAAACTGTTAGGAAAGATTTAAAATAATTTTAAAAGCACCATCTAACTAAAAAGTAAAATAAATAATAATAATGAAACTTAAGAATGTCTCTAATTTTATAATAAAAAAAATTCTTACATTGTGTATGTTTTTAATTGGTGAAATAAAATCATTTAATAAAATTTAGGGGTGTGTATGCATCAAAAACAAAAGTTATTTATTCTTCTTACTGTAACTATAAGCTTATCTGAATAATTTTCACTATGAATGCTAAAATTTTTAAACGAACATTTCTTAACAATTTTTATAATATTATTTATGAAAAGATATATGGAGACATGATATTTATATAATGCATGAAATGAAATATTTTAGTTATGAGATAATAAAACTTGTTTATTATCTAAAATATAAAAATGTTTTGCTTGTTGCTAACACATTATCGTGAAATAAATATAATATTGGCAAAATATATTTTTTTAATTTATTCTCTTTATTTTCCATTGGTATCTAATTCCATCTATTTCAGATTAAATGTGTTTACCATTATCTTAAAATATAATAGCCTTTATCTTGTATGAACTCATTAGTTTGAAACAAATATAATATTGACTTGACTTATTTCTTCTTAAAATATTTCTGTTTGTTTTGCATTGGAATTTCGATTCATCTGTCTAACAAATCTTAATCTTGCTTGTTGTTAACACATTATCGTGAAATAAATATAATATTGGCAACATATATTTTTTAAATTTATTCTCTTTATTTTCCATTGGTATCTAATTCCATCTATTTTAGATTAAATGTGTTTACCATTATCTTAAAATATAATAGCCTTTATCTTGTATGAACTCATTAGTTTGAAACAAATATAATATTGACTTGACTTATTTCTTCTTAAAATATTTCTGTTTGTTTTGCATTGGAATTTTTGTTTTGCATTGGAACAAATCTTAATCTTACTTAACAAAAAGTAAACCTTCAGGACCAGATATAGAATCAAATTATAATTTATATTTTTTTTTAAGAAAAAAATTCTCATATTTACGGAAACAAATTCGTGGGTGTGCAAATATGATTTCACTCTGTTTTTCATAAATGCTATTACTGCTGCTACTTGTATTTGTTAAATGTGCCAACAATTGCATTTAACAGTTGTGGCAATAAGCAATTTATTTTTAATATCTGGCATTTGTTATAAGAGTAAACAAATATTACTTTTACTTGATTGAAATTGTTGGATTTTATTCCAAACAAACATCATTTGGGGAAAGTTTTTATTAAAAAAATTGTGCCATGGAAACATATTGTTTGCTTGCAGAAATTTGTGGTAATCATGCTCCATCAAATGCAACTTATAAAGAATAGTTTCTACATTTTAAAAACGACAATTTTAACACAAAGCATGGAAAACCACCAAAGCATTTTTTAAACATGTTGAATTGGAAGTAGTATGAAGATCCATCCTAAATCTAATCAGAATTAACTACTGCATTAAATACTACTCAACAATCTGCATCACAGCAGTTACAAAAAAATGGGAATTGGCTGTCACATTAATTAAAAGAAAGAAGAACCTTGAACATCTAAAAACCATTTGTGAAATGTTGCTTGAAAGAAAGGGGGGGAGTTTTAAATCAAGTTGTTACTGGTTATGAAAAATGGATATATTATGAAAAAAATTTTTTTTTTCTAATGCGGCTGGCAAATAGACCATGATTGTTTATTCTATAAGGGCTGCACCGACGTTTACTCACTTTGCACTACCCAGGGGGCGGGTGTAACTTGAAGATAAGCCACGGACTTGGAGTAACAATGTCCCCTCAACGCTCTACGGTCCTAGTAGGACCGGGACCTTGGAATTTAATATTAATTATTTAAAGTGGATTCCGAACCACTACAAACAATCATGGCAACGCCGGGATTTCCGAAACAAAGTTTATTTTTTTACAAAAGTATCGAAATTTGGCTGAATAATTAAATCTCTTTCAACGAATCAAATTTCTACAGTGAGCAAATTCTTAAACTGCCTGAAAGATGGATGCAGACTGTAGCTTCAGATGGATCATACTTTCTCTAAATTTATATTTCATTATATAAACAAATATCTTTTATTTATAAAAAAAAAAAAAAAAAAAAAGGGGGAATCACTTTTGTACACTATTGTTGTTTTTTGATAAACGCTTTTTCCTTTTTAATAATTGCAGCTTTTTTAAAATGTAAATTCAATTTATTTAATAGAATAACTGTGCTTCAAGTTATGCATATTTATATATCTGTTAGTTTTGTATCAGTATATTTTTTAATTCTCGGAGTTTTATCTAATTCTTGATACCTGCATCTCCAATATTTTTCCAAATTTATGTTCTTTTTCATGAATGATAGTCTTAGCACTCTGGTGCTTCTTCATTTGATTATCTGTGTGTTATTTTATCTTTGCTTCTAGCAATGGCTTTTAACTTGTTGAAAGCTTAGGAACACTATCAGTTAAAAACATTGGTGTAATTGTTTTGTTGAAGCCTGATATAGCTGCTTGCTGTGCATTGAAAGTTTATGTTTGTTATAAATTTTAATATTGAGCTTTGATGCATATTCTGTCTAACTTGACAAAGCAGCTTGTCATGGCTTAGCTTTGTAACTATGTATATTTCTCCTACTCTGACTTTTAAGTATTATGTATGTAATTATTTTCAATTTACTATATATTAATCCTAAATTTATTTTACACATTTTATATATTTTTTTATTTATTTTACTTTACGAAATACATTATTTTTCAATATTAGTGAAAAAGTATTTTTTTTTATTTACCAGGAAATAATGACTAGAAATACACTGTATTCAAAAAGTTCAGGATTGATTGTACACAAATCACATAACACAGAGGATATGCTTGGATTTGATATTAAGCTTAAACATAGTCTCCTTCCAATTCAACATAATGCTTGAAACTAGTGTAGAGGTCCTTAAACTCCTTTTGGATCACTCTCCATTCCAACTGATTTCAGTATTTCGCTGCTGAGTTTCTCAATTTTACTATATTTCTCGTCTATTACTTGTACCACTGTCCCCTCATCTTCTACATCAACTTGGGAAATAAAAAAATAGTGTAAGGTAGAGGGACAGACCTAATGAGTACAAGTGGTGTCTTATGCACACAAACTGTATTTTCTCCAAACTTGTGAGATGGTGCATTGTCGTGAAAGAACACCAATTTTCACTGTCCCTAGAGATGAGATTTAATGTCTTGAGTATGATCTGAATACAAAACATCAAAATGCTAAGTGGATAAATATGAAAGAGATTTGGATGGTGGAACTTCAAGCTGCGAAATCAAAAACGAAAATGATATTGATAACATTTTTTAACAATTGGGACATCACTCCTCGAGAATTTTGTCATCAAGGTTCTACTCGACTGGAGAATTTTACAAAGATGTTTAGAATCAGTTTTTGAAATAAATGCAGCATGTGAGGATTGAAGCAGCTGTGTTATTGGAACTCAATTGTGAGGGAGTGGAAGCATTCCAGAAGCTGTTTATGGATCTGTGCACTTGCAAATGTTGTATTGAATTGGGAAGAGACTATATAGAAGAGATTATGTTACTTCATATTAAAAGTAAATATATCCTATGTTACATGATCTGTGTGCAATCAGCTCTAGGATTCTGAATCAGGAGTAATCTAGGAGTAAACAGTATCCTATATAATACATTGGTTTAGTATCGGTGCTTACATTAGTAATGTATACTGCAGTACTTATTTTTCAATTTATTCATCATTGAAAAATAAGTAATTAATATAATTAATGGAATGGAGTGTTCCATTGTTGTGGAAGGGAATCATAATTTAATTCTGTTTCTCTTTTATTAGCTTTTGCTGCTAGGGCAACTAAAAAAAAAAAAAAAAATATGTATATATATATATAAGCAGCAAAAATTAACAAAAATATCAGTTTACTTTCGAATTTCGAAGATAGAGGTCGAATTGCTGTGGGATCACATAGGCATGTTGATGCAGCTGGCTGTTTTTGAGAATGGTGTGCTTGAGTTGTAAACATTCAGAGCTGGAGTTTTGAATTTCCTTCTATCCTGCCAGTCAAGAAACTTCCAACACAAAGTTAAAATTCAACAAACACATTTATTGATCCTAATTACAATCTCAACTAACCTAACCAAATACCAGGACTTTAATACAAACCTCAAAGTTCGACAAAACATTTATGATCCTAATTACAGTCTGAACTCACATTAGTCAAACTCCAGGTCTGAGTGTTTACAAATCAATTGGAACTATTTTCAAAAACAATCTGCTGCATGAGCATGCCTGCAGGATCCCACAGCAGTTGGATCTCTGTCTTCAAACCAAATGCAAACTAACTTCCTTGTTGCATTTTCTGTCCTCCACATTTTTTTAGTTGCCTTAGAGGAAAAGCTAATCTAAGAGAATCATAATTTAATATTTGTTTCCTCAACATTAGAAACATACATATAATATTCTATAGTTTTAATAATTTTTCCTCAATTGTTCTTATTTAATTAATACGTTTTTAATGATAATCTCATAATTGATGTTATACTTCCTTGTGAATAAAAAGTTGAATTTGTTATACTAGGAAGAGAATTTCTAGTTATATTTCATATTTAAGCTTACAAATTTTTAATATTTGTTTTACCAAATAATCATTGTAAGCTGCATTTGCTCTATATTTTTAAGTGTTTTACACATTTATTTTTATATTTATTTACATTCATTATATTTAGGCAAACAAATTTCAAACATTTATTTGTTTTACTGAATAATCTTTTGCCCTCATAAGTTGCATTGATAATATCTTTTAATTGTTTCTTGTTAACAGATTTTTTTTATTAGTAAAAATTAATATAGCATTTAAGAAACACTATTTAGAAATAAAAATAATCCATTAAGAACAATTAAACTTTACTAGTGATTTCATACTGTTTAATTTCAATTAATCTAATCTCTCCATATAAAAAGATTAATTTCATTATGCAATCTAGAAATTTTTCAGTAACAACTTAATCACTTTGATCTTATTGTTTTTTAAGAATAAAAAAAAAAAAAAACATGTAATGATAATATAGGTTTTTAATATTTTATAAATTTTGAAAACATTGTAGGGTTATTTATCTACAGCAGCGAAAGGGAGAACAAAGTTTCTCTAGCTAAGGGTTCAAACTGGCCTTTGTGCCATTACACTGCACCAACCAATTTCTAAGTGATGACATACTTATTTATTTTAATAAAAGTTACTTTATGTTGGTTTAATGTGAAAAATTCAATTAAGGAATAATCACATTATGTATTATTCATATGCTGTTTACAACATTTTTGATTCTCCAAAATCGTTAAACAGAATCGATCTATTTTCAGTTGTTATTTAATTATATTTATTAAAGATTAAATAAAGATTCAAAATATTTTTATTCTATTAAGCAGCTAATATATTTTTAGATTTTGCAGCATATATTTACTTTAGTTATATATTTATTATTCTATAATATGTTTTCCAAAAAGAAAAAAAAACATACAATGCTTGTTTACAGTAAAAATAAAGTCATTTTTTAAAATATTTTTCTAAAGCATCTGGCTTAAAACTGACCTTCATTAACTAACATTAAGGCCAATAAGAAGAATAATTTAAATAAAATTATCAGTAATGTAATTTAAAAATAATGTTTTTTTTTTAAGGGAAAGTAATACAAGAATCAAGTGTGGCAATTCCTTATAATAATCAAAATATTTATTTTGAAATGCTATTTTTAACAGTTATTTGTTAATTAAGCTTTTAAAGAAATTAGTATAGTAAAATTCTATATCTATTCAGGGCTTCCTAATATCTGTTATTGCTTATTTACCAATTAAGGAACTTCTTGAGAAAAGAATAAATAAAGCCTTTATATTTAAGGAATTTCTTATATTACAATCAGTTCTGAAAAAAAAAAAAAAAAAAAAAAAAAAAAAATTCGCCAGTTCTAAAAGATTAGAAATGCTTAAATCTGGATTTAAAAAAATAATTAAAGATATTATATTTGTATTAAATTAAACATATTTGGTGATCAACTAATCCCGTTTTTGCAACTTAACTTTTATGAAAAATCAATATAATTTTTTTAACTATAACAAATTTTTATATGCAAATAAAGTTTTAAATTTAATTGTTCAATATTGATTTCTTTTATCTTAAATTAAATGAATGTATTATAATAACAATATTTTTTAAATGTTAATATGCTTTCTAATATTACTAAAAAAAATGAATAAGAGTTAAGATATAGAAATCATGTTATTTTGTTCAAATGCATGTTATGAATATTTTATAAAACACTTCTCATAATTTTAATGTAAAAAAAGTATTAATGTGAAATAAATTTTATATGTTTTGGAACTAATCTGAAATTTTCTAAAATTGAAATGAAAAATTATTTATAATAATATAAAAAAAGAATCGTTACTGTTGATATTGTTGTATTCTAAATTTCAGAGAGAGAGAAGGAGACAAGCAATACTATATTATAGTATAGCAATACTATATTATTATATTATAGTATTTTTAGGATATCCATTTTTCATATATAGAGAAACATTGTGAGAAATAGAAAACTTTTAATTAATATTTTTGAAAAACCTCATACTTCAGTTTACAAATATTTTTCACAATAATTATTGTGAATGCTTTATTTTATTGAAATCTAGTATAAAATAATATGCCATTTCATATAATGATGCATTCATCTATTTAATCTAAAATATATTTTAAAAAAAGTCTTTATCAGTATAAACACATTTTACTCTCTTGACAATATGTTATATATCTTGTTTTTTTTATGTTGTTTATTATCATTATTTCTTATATTGAATACAATCTTCTATTCATACATAAAATTATTGTAGCATTTATATGATGTATTTAATTAAAAAAATAATTTTAGGAGATTTTATGTTCAAAGCAAGAAAAAAACTAAATGTGACTTGTTTGAAATTATTTAATAATGCATAAAAATAATTCGAAACATATCAGAATGTTTATCCAGAAAATGTTTCATTTAGATTTCTAATATATGCTCATTGACATTTTTAAAATTTACGAAAAGAAACTTTTCAACATCCAAATAGATTAAGGCAAAGTCCATTGCATTTTTTTTTCAAACATATAGAAAAAAACTCCTGAACACATTTGAAGTTTTGAGTGTATGTAAAAGAATTTGGACAAAAATTTGCTGTCTATATTATTTATTTGTTTCAGAATGTTTCAGCAAGTAGGTTTTAGGAACATTTTAAATGATTTAATGTTGTTACTCAATTAAAATTTTTTTGAAATGTGCAATTTTACAATTTTGCAGGTTTTATAATTTAATGTTACAATATTTGATGCCAATATTATCAAAATACATTTTTATATTAATTCTTTTATTCACAATATCAAATACTTGGACAAATATGTAAGTCAAAAATTTGAATCCTTTGTAGTTGAATTATTACTTTTTTATTTTCAAATTTATATCTATCTTATGATATATCAATACTTTTTTTTTCTCTGTTCTACATCGGGGTGGAGGCCATATCGGCCATGAGGCCTCTGGCAGCCCAATAAAAACCAGCCTTGTTATAAAAGTTGTCTGGAGAACAGTTCATAAAAGAGAGCGTAGAGCAGCTTGTCAAATGCATAAAATCCATAAAAGTGCCCGAAGAATACAGAACACAGTCAGGAATATTGGCCACACCGATATGGCAAAGGTGTCCTTGTAAAAAGTCATGTCCAGTCAAAAGTCTAAAATTTGTAGTAAAAACCAAGTGAGGAAGGTCCATGGGGAGTGGGAAGTACAATAATGAACTCCAGACCTTACCCATCATTATCTGACTGATATTTGATTTATTATTATTTTTTTTATTATTATTACACCACAGATTTGCTGGTAAGACAGAGTAAAATGTGGCTGTTGCAAATATTATCAATACTTAATTTATTATCGAGTTTTAGATAGATGATCATACATAAAGTCATAGATTGAAAATATTTTGGCATTAATTTTTACAAAGAAACATGCATTTTATGTAACAAAAAATATTGTTATAGTATATTATTTTTCTGTCAGTGCAAATTATTAATTTTCAAATTATTTTCAGATAATTCACTAATTTTATTTCACTATTAATAAATAGTTCACTTTTATTTCAAATTATTAATAATTCATTTTCTGTAAAGTATATAAAATGAATAATAAATGGAATATTGGTATACTTAGTAAAAAATCTATTTCATCTTTTTAATATTGTAGTGCAATATAAAATATTAATTAGCAGATTGACTCCTCCCCCGTGCACACATATGTATAACATTATGATAAATGCATAAGAAGTATCGGATAAAAGATTTTCGTAATTTTGATATTTTTAGCTATGTAAAAGAAAACAAAATATAAAATCAAATGTGCAAGTTGAAAAATATTACCTGTTGACAGCTGACTTGTTAAAAAATAGAAATATCTTGCTTTCTAAAATAAATACTAAAATCTTAAGAAAATTAGTGAAATATGAAAATATAACTTAAATGGATGAGGAAAACATTTTGAAAATTTTTTAATTAAATTTTGCATATTTTACGGGAATATACAAAACATTTTTATTCATATAATCTAACTTTTAGTTGAAAATGATATAAGTCCAGTCTTAAAAAAGAAATGCTTATAAACTTGTTTTCGTTTAATTTGTTATACTTTATTACATATTATTTGATAGTCTATTTATCTTAGATTGTTTGATTATTACATTTATATTTTATTTAAGTATTTTAAACTGAGTTATATTGAATTTCTGGGGCGAAAATGCAAAATATCTTAGAAATTTTGGAGTATCTTGGTAGTAGGAAACAATTGGTATCTTAAGACATTTAATAGACATGAAAAAAAAAAAAAAAAAAATCAGTACAACGTTATAAATTTTCTTGTAGACAAACCCATTTTTATAGTTTAGATTTTGATTTATAATTGTTCATAGTGAAACATATTTCACCTAATGATATTCAAAATAAAATTAGTTGTAATCATTTAAACATACAAGAGTTTTGATAAAAATTTTCTATGTTGCTAGTTCTTCAGGTAAAATTCTTTTAGTAGCCCGCATACTTAACATAGTTTTGAAAATTGTCAAATTAAAGCAGTTAAGCATTAGTTTTTTTTTTCAATTTTCGCATATGCTTATCTGAAGCTTATTAAAAAATCGGAAAAAATTGCTAAATGCTTCAATGAAAGTATTAATTTAATTGCATTAGTACCAAAACATTTTATCTGCAAAAGTTTAATTTAAACTGTGTTCCAAATAATTATAAATATGTTGGAGTAATTTGTATTTTAAATATATTACATAATATGCTATATTTTGAGTAATGCTATATTTTAAGTAATATAATAATATACTGAGTTGCAAAACTATAAAGCATGAAAATTTGATTACCTTCCATAAATGTAGCTTTTCCATGATTCTTAAAGTCCTGTGAATGTCTTTTTTACTATTAAACATGAAATTACTTTTTTTTTTTTACTGTCAACGATAAAATATGAATTGCCACCTTCTTGGAAGTTGCTTTTTTTCTATTAATATGCAAATAAATGCTTAATTTTAATTTGGTAGTTTTTATAATTAATTTCAATTGTATACATGTCAGTTGGTCCAATTTATTCAGAAGTCATAGATTGTTTTTTTAAAACAATTTTTAGATTTTTTCTGTTCAAAGACAAATCGAGAAGAAGAAAAGAGTAGAAAAAGAAAAGTTTAAATAAAACTATCTCAATTATAAATTTCTGTTCATTATTTTAAAGTAATATGAAGAATACTTTTATTATTCAGTACTTGTTGAGCAATTAAATATAAATATTTATTAATTTTTTGGTAAGGAGTTTTTAAAATTTTTTTTATTGTTATTTATTTATACAGTAAAAAAACCGTAGGCTTAATTTTTGTATTTCATTTCCCCTCCCTCCATATTTACTCCCATTTTCGTATTGTGTTTCGCTTTTTAAAATTACTATCAATGTTATCAAGGTTTGGACTGAATATTTTCGAGGTTTGAAAATTGGCGCCAGTACAATTTATAAATCGGTCTAACCTGCGACCCATATGTGACCTACTATTGTTAATAATAAAATGCATTATAAATATTATAATGATATTATAAATGCATCCAAACTGTAGGATATAAGCAATCATATTATTGAACCAAACTAAAGAGCAAGATACAGATGTTGTGGTAGCCAAATTACAATTATATGTAGAAAGAGCAGTGTCCCTTTACGTAACAAATGCTTTACAAGATTTCTTATATTCGAAAAGAAAGGTAATGAAATTTTATTCATTACCTTCCCTGTAGTTAAATCAAGGTATGATTTTATACGAAATAACATTTTGCATATTTCCTTACAATTAACTTTTATATCTGTGGGATTCATTTAGAATACTGGCGATAAAGTAAAAATCATCGACACTGAAAAATCTAACAATGCTTACGAATATTCTTATTGTTAATATATTTGTATTTTTTGAGAGACCTGGTGCATAGCGTATTGGGTTTTTGGATTGTGGAGGCTTAATTTAAAACTCGGCAAGCGAAGCTGAACCGATGATAAATAGGTAGTATGGAAAGTTCTTCCGGTGGTCTCGAAGAGAAGGGGGGAACTTAGGAAATGCCATCTGTAGAAGTATTAGTTTTAAATTATGGTGGCACAATATGTAGTGTCATGTTTAAAGCCGAATCTGCTGTATATAAGTGGCTGTCAAAATAATAGAAACACCCAAGAGTTATGAGGAATCCTTTTTCTAATTTAGCGTAGGGCTGCCTTTGTTATATAAATATATTTGTATATATACAGCTTGCATTTGCATGGGAATCGAATCATACATGTGCTGAATAGTGTTTAGAGAAATATTGAATATTGGACATTTAGAGAAATATGGAATATTCTTCATGGAGATATTGTGGAAGTTCCGGGAAAGATACCGTGGAGGATATCGATTCCGGGATTATCGCTCTAAAATAGATTATAAGGGTTCGATGACATTGAGGTCGGGCGACTGTGTTAGACGGGCCAAGTTAAATGTTTCACTTCATCCTCAGTGTTCATCAAACCATGATTGGACCGGTCCCGCTGCATGAATAGGAGCATTACCATCATGGAAAATTCCATCTCCTGCAGGAAACAAATTTTGCATCATAGAATGGATCTGGTCAGCTAAAACTTATCTATACTTATCCCCAGTGATTCTTCCTTTCAGGGTTACTATCGGGCCAGCAGAAAATTACGTTATGGCTGACCATGATAGATCCACCTCCATGTTTGATAGCTGGAAGAAGACAATCACGATCATACGCTTGTGCCGGTGTCTTCCAAACGTGCTCCCGTCCTGTTGTGGGGGAAAGTGTGAAAGTTTCTTCATCTGATTCTATAATTGTCTTCCACCTTGTGCTGGTTACTGGGCTGAAAATTTGTTATTGGAACGCAAATGGTATCATGTCTAAAATACACGATTTAGTTAACTTTATTAATATCCATAACCCTGATTTAATACCAATACAGGAAACTCATCTTGCACCCAATCGAATCCCTTTTATTCCGAATTACTTACTCTATAGGAATGATGGTAATCAAACTCCTAGACCAAGACATGTGACTTACTCTCAGCTAGGAGTTTAGGCCCATGTAAGGCCATGGAACTCCGTAAACCTCAAACTGACTGATGTCTTCCACTTATCAATCGACTAGGTTTTGCGGTTGTGGAATCACTGTTAGACGACATTTGGCTTTAACAAGTGGACAAGAGGCTTGGGAATTGCAGCTCCGGCGCAAATGTCCTGTTTATGAAGGTGCTTCCTAACTGTAATTATTGAGACTGGAGAATCCAGATGCTGATTGAACTCTGCAGTGACTTCGGCTGGAGTGGTTTTCTTTTTAGGCCTTACAATCCGTTTCAATACCCGTTGGTCTCTTTCACTCAGCTTCTCCTTCCGTCCAATCCTGGAGGTGGCATGGATGTTTGTGAGTGGTTCGGAATCCACGTTAAACTGTAGGTCCCGATCTGTTTAGCCTAAAGTGTGCACAAGATGACCGTAGAGCGACAAACTAAACCAACCAATCTCCTTCCGTCCGCTATTTTGCTCTGACGAGTTTGTATTGCCTCGCTGTGTTTACGCTGTCATGACTTTAGACACCGTATCTCTAGAAATGTCTAAAAGCTGTTATTTTTTCACAGTTTCTTCCACTAATCGAGTTCCTAGAATTTGGTTTCTTTGAAAGTCTGTGTGATCTGACATTTTATGCTGTTGACAAAAATCCAAAACTTATACAACTTCGCTAAAGCTAACTTATACTACCATTCTATACACTTCTTATATTAAAAAATGGTAGCTAAGATTACATTTTAATGCTTACGAAGCACATTCTTAAATGTCACTTTTATTCACAGGTGTTTCCATTATTTTGACAAGCACCTGTATATGTCGTACTAGTGGGCAAATGAGTTCTCCTGTCATAATAATAGGAATATTAGTAATGTAATTACTAGTTACAATAATAATAATAATAATGATAACTAATGGAAAATAAGATTTCTTGATATTTGTAAACAACGTACCTTAAAAGAAAGTAAACAAGTTCAGACATCGATTTTACATTTGCGAGATTGATCTAGAATTCTAGAGGAAACAGCAAATTTAAGCATTTTTTTCAAATTTTTTTTTTATTGTTCTTATATTTGTGGAGTTGCTTAATTCTGTGACTTAACACTTCTGATATCATTCTATTTTTCAATTTTTAAAGATGTAAAACAACTTTTCGAATTATTGGTAAATCGACGTTCTTACTGCAAATAATCTCGGAATAAAACTTGTTCCATTGCTTTTAATAAAAATGGTCTAGTACCGTTGCATTATTTATTTATTTTTTCCCCTAATGCTTGTAGCAGTCTTATTTATCAAGCTTATTGCTTCCGTCTGTTTTGCTGACTATTTTTTTTTATCGCCTCTCTCAAGTATCTGTAAAATGAAATCTTCGCTTTATTGTTCACTTCCTATTTATGAGTTCATATAAATGCATAGTTTCCTTTCTTTCTCGCTTTTCTGATTTCCTTTTATAACCTCTCACGGAGCCTTTTTTTCTTCTTCTTCTTTCTTGTTTCTTGATTTAAAGGAAACTTTCTCGGAGAAGTAAGGAGATAGCAGACATTTTCAGAAAATGTTTTGAACGTAAGATAAATGTTGCAGAATCCAAAGAGAAGAAGATGAAAAAACTCAATTGTTTTCGAATAAAACAAACGAGTTCTAAAATTTGACTAGAATTTTTTTTTGATTAAATTAGTTTAAAATTAATTTAAACTAATTAATTAAAAATTTGACTAGATTTTTTTTTTAAAATTAGCTAAACGAGTTCTAAAATTTGGCTATATATATATATATATATATATATATATGTAGCCAAATTTTAGAACTCGTTTAGCTAATATTTTAGACTATGTATATATATATACATATATATACACAGTCCAGTCACATTAATGTGACCATCTGTCAAAAGCCAGAATATACACTCTTGTATATTCTGGATAATATATTTTTTTTAGTACTGTTTGAATGTGGTATTTAAGTGGTATTAACTTGAATTCTTTATATACACTCCACTGTAATGTGCTGCCGCCACCTGCCTTTTGTGGTTGGTTATTTCACGTTGACGTCGAAAGTAAGTGGTGGTCACATTAATGTGACTGGACTATGTATATATATAAATAAATCAAACGATCTAAAATTTGACTAGAATTTTTTTTTTTTTTTTTTTTGAATAAACTAAACAAGTTCTAAAATTTGATTAGAATTTTTTTTTTTGAATTAGATAAACGTGTTCTAAAATTTGGCTTAAATATATATATATGTTCTATAATTGAACTTGAATATGTATATTTTTCTAATAAATCAAATGCTTTAAAATTCGACAATTTTTTCTTAATAATCCATAGTCGACTAAACCAAAATGGAATAAACGAATGAATTTTCCCTTTCTAAAGAGGATAAATCGATAAAACTTGGTTATTGGCTCATAGAAAACTTGCTAAGCCAATCAAGGTAGGGAACGAAAGAATTTTCCCTTTCTGAGGAGGATAAATGAATGGAACTAGGTTATTGGCTAATAGAAAACTGTCAAAGCTACTAGGTCATTTAATGATACTGTCAGTCAAAGTGGTAATGAAAGAATTTTCTATTTCTAAAGAGGATAGATTAGAAAATCTTATTTTTACAAAATATCTTGTTATTTGCTATTATAAAACTCTTTAAGCTATTAGTTTATTTAATGATAAAGACAGTGAAGGTAGGGCACAAAAAATATTCCCTTTCTAGGGAGGATAAATCAGTAAAATTTGGTTAGTTATTAATATAAAGTGTCAAAGGTTATTTAATGATAATAGCAGTCAAGGTAGAGCACGAAATTTTTCTCATTCTAAGGAAAATGAATCGGAAACATTTATTATTTATGATATACCTTATTATTTACTAATAAAAGATCGTCAAAGCTACTAGGTTATTTAATAATATTGTCAGCCAAGGTGGGGGACGAGAAAATTTTCCGTTTCTAAGAAGAATAAATCAATTAAACTGGGTTATTGGCTAATAGAAAACTGTCAAAATTACTAGGTTATGTAGTGATACTGCTAGTCAAGGTGGCCATGAAAGATTTTTCTCTTTCTTAAGAGGATCACAGAGGCCAATCAGACTTCTTCTCACCCATATCATTCCCAAACTGTAAAGGGGCAACTCAGCTCTAGGCACTATGATGTGGTGTAGTATACTACAGTGAATGACATGATGATAATGGCAGTCAAGGTACAGCAGGTAAAATTTTTCTCATTCTAAAGAGAATGAATCGGAAATATTTATTATTTATAATATACCTTATTATTTACTAATAAAATATCGTCAAAGCTACTAGGTTATTAAATAGTCAAGTTGGGATATGAAAGAATTTTCCCTATCTAAGAAATAAGGAGTTTAAATAATGTTCAAACGTTTGCTTGCTGAACGTACAAAGTTGGAGCAACATTTATCAACAACACTGATTAAAATTAGTGATACCAAATGCTATGATAAATTCAGAATAAAGCAGTGAAGTTGATAATAAACTTAAATTTTTTCTTATTTTTGGCAGTTTAGCAAATATGCATAGTTTTAATTAGCTTTGTTGTAACTCACTTGCAATTTTTTAAAATTGTTTAACGTTGTAACTTGTTAAAGTTAAAATAACACATAATACCGTCTGCCAACGAATCAGTGGAAAACCACACGTGGTCCTCCATATGTGTGGTGGTGGTGATTTAATAATCACATAGTAAATCTGCAACTTATACGGCCATTGTTTTTATAGACAGTATTACTTGTTAATATGTGTGGGATAAAACAACATCACTAGAGTCACCTCTTTTACAACTTCATTAGTAGTAAAAGCGTCACTGTATAAAATATTATCGTTACTGTCATTGTATAAACTTAATTACCATATAGAGACTGCAATAAATTTTCTGTTGTTTCTCTTTGAAGCAGAAGGATTATACCGTTAAAACAATTTATGCTATATTATTAGTGTGATAAGTTAAGATTTATTTCTGGAACTTTCACATATAGTGGCGGAATCACATTACATTTAATAATTAATCTTAAACTGGAGACTTTCTCGTAAAATTTCGTTGCAAAAATGCTTCTAAATCAGATAAAGCGATCACCATCGTATGTGTCTCAGTTTATTCCTTTTTTAGCTCTTTAACATTTAATGGGCCATTAGTTGTGTTTATTATAACACTCAGTAAGAAATTACTATGCATTTGTGATTCTTTTGAATGTGATCTCTAAAATACAGTGTCGTTCTGGCTTTCTTTTGTGACGTAGGAGGCTTTATTATCTAAGGCGATAAACTACTCTCTGAAACAACATATAAAATTTTTTTTTCCTCTCTCCTTTTAATGGCGTTGTAATTAATTTAGACTAGATTTTTAAAGAGGATTTTTTTTGTTGTTGTTAGTAGTGTATACGTGTTAGTAGTATAAGAATAATGATGTTTCTTCTTTTTTTTTTTTTTTTTGTTCTTCTTCTTTACTTAGAAACACGAAACTTCTTAGAAGAATTAAGAATAGAATCTGTGCATTTTTTAAAAATTCATGCTGTAATCAGTTTTTCTTTTTTTGTAATCTTATTATTATAGTAATAATTTTTGTTATTGTTGTAGAAGAGATTATTTAAGCAGAAGAAAATCACATTTAAAAAAAAAAAAAATAATAATTTACGTAACGTATTTTATTATATTTAGTTTTATCTTCATTAGGCCTAACGTCAGAACGTTTTCAAAATTCAAAAAGGGTTCAATTTATTTTGTATGAAATCATAAAGTTGAATATGGATTTTGAATTTTCTTGAATTGTTTTATAAAAGATCGATGCAATTTGACTTGATATTTTCAACAATATTTGAAAGCAATTTAAAATGTAAAATAAATTGGAATTAATTAACCATTAGAGATCATGTATATACAGATTTTACTGAATTCTTCTTTGTATACGGCAACTTAAGTTCGTAATTTATTTCCAAAATTAAAGTTTTATTAAACTATGTTGCAAATTACAAATTCAAGTGAGACAAGCAGTAAAAAATACGCACATCACTTGCTGTTAGAACTGCGTAGACAATAACGCCACGTTTATTGCACGAAAGCAGGATCTCTACTCCTGATTTAACCTTTTTATTGGATTGATGGAAATAAAAGTTTTAAAACGTATCTCGGTTTTTAATAGCTGTTTGATTTCAATCTTCTAATGCTACTAGTAGAAGATTTTCGAAATCTGTCTCCAACTTGGTGATAATTTAGTCTTTCGCTTTGTATGGCGTTCATGTGAGATACAAATCTGTCACCAACTTGGTGATAATTTAGGTCTTTCGCTTTGGTCTTTCTCTTTGTATAGTCGGTACTTAGGTACTAACGGTACCTTGGCGACAATTAATGAAAACGCGCCAACCGCCGATACAGATTTGGCGATTTTTAAGTGGCGCCAATCCACACTTAAAAAACAATCAAAACGCTTTCAAAATATTTTTATTCAAAACAATAAAATATATAAAACACTTCATTTAAAATCAAAACGATTTAAAAATGCCGACCACAACGACTTTTATGTTTCGTAAACAAACTTTCATCAATTTCCACAATGCAATCTGGTCCACCTATCTTTTTTTTTTGGTTTATTCACCATATCCAAGACACATAATTCCTGCATGTAATTGTTCCAATCTATAACAGTTTTATTCGATATATCAAGTTGCTTTTCGCAAAATTTAATCGACGTCAACTCCTCGCACCAGCAGTATATGAATCTCAAAGCTGTACGAAATGGAATTCTGCTTCCTTCAAACCAGTTGTCTTTTCGGAATCCCACACGATGAGCACACTAACTGAAATTGCATTTCCAAAACTTACGTTCACTAAAATAAAGTTTCATGTCATGGGAATTGGGACATTTTCGTTGTTTTGGTAAAATATTTCGCTCCTGAAAAAAATAAAATTGCATCGTGTTCCGTTTCTGGCAAATCCCAAATACGCATTTTCGTATCACAACAATATGGCGTCGAAACTCAGCAAATCTTACCACTTAAAAAGCGCCAAATCTGCAGGGGTTACTGTAATGGCGCCACTGAAAAACCGCCAAATCTGCAGGGGTTCCATTGGCGACACTTAAAAACGCCAAGTATGTCGCCAAGGTACCGTTAGTACGTAAGTACCGTATAGTCTTTCGCTTTGTATGGCTTTCATTTGAGATATAAATCTGTCGCCAACTTGGTGATAATTTTGTCTTTCGCTTTGTATGGTATACATTTCAGATACAAATCTTTCGTCAACGTGGTGATAATTTAGTCTTTGGCTTTCATTTGAGATAGCACTCTGTCGCCAATTTGGTGAAAATTTAGTCTTTCGCTTTGTATGGTGTACATTTGAGTTACTTTTACCAAATAAATTAAACAACTTAAACAATATATAATTCTAAATATTATTAATTAAATAAAAATAAACAATTATTTAATATTTAAGATAATTCCTTAACCATGTACAATAATTCATTTTTATTAAAATCTATTTTAATTAACGCTAAAACAAATATGATAATAAAAAATATATGTATTATTAATTTTTAATTTTATTCTAGATGTTGTTTTCTAAAAAAAAAAAAAAAAAAGGAATCGTTTAGACATTTATTTCTGGCTAAATTGCTTATTGTAATCTTTGTATAATTTAGAAATAAAAAAAACACAATAATGTTCACATCAGGCTTTTTTTAAGTAGTTTTTCTTTCAGAACATAATCTTAAAAGTTTCGATATTTTTAATGAAAAACAATTATTTTTATTATGTTTTTAATTACTCTTTGTTGATAACCTGTAAGATCTTCAAATTAATAGATTTTTATGAATATTTGTTTATGTATTAATTTTTTATACAAACTGTTAAATTAATGATTTTTTTTACATAAAGTTGTGATAAAAGAAAATGTAATTAGTTAGTAGTTAAAGAGTATGAAAAAGAACTTTAAACTAAAATCTCTTTTCTACTCTAATTGGACAAAGTCGATTCTAATTGGAATAAAGCAGGCTTTATTTGTCTAATTATCAGAAAAACTTCAAGGTGTTTACGTATTTTTGTTTAATGCTTCCTTTTATTGTGCAAAATTCAATAATTAACACATTTCCACGAGGAAAAAGATATTCTGAAAGAATAGCAACTTCTAATTTACGTGTTTTGTGATTGGAGAATTAATTTTATTTTGGTTAATTGCTAAGCTAAAAGATGTTTTTCAAGTATTCATTAAATCTAATGTGTTAATAAATTTAAATAAACATTCTTGTTGAATGTATTTCTGGGCCTAATTTAAAAAGACTTTTTATGTATTTTTTTAATGCTACGCTAACATATTATTTTGTGCTAATAATTCAAAACTTATTTTTTTCATTGTCTTTGATTTTATTCAAAAATCACTCTTTTTTTTCTTAGTATCTTTAATTCAACATACATAAATGATGTATCACAAGAAAAAAAAACCCGTTTTAAATTATTTTGTATGATTTAAAATAATGAAAATGGAATTTTAAATATTTTATAAAATATTACAAAAACGTTTCTCTTATAATAATAATAATAAGAAGAAGAAAGGATTTTTTAAAATTGTGTAAAATTAGTAAAATAATGCTTTCAGGCTAAGTATTGCCAAAATGGAATCGCTAAAAAAATGCACTGTTCTTTAGATATAAATTTAATTGTATTTTAAATAAAATTAAAATTAATAATTTTTGTTGTTTAATTTTAAGGGATAGTTATAGTAAGATAGGTTTTCATAATCTTATTTCAAAGATCGGGAAATTCAAATCTACAATTTAATCGATATCTGATTTTACTGTAATTTATTTTTCTAGTTGAAATGCGGTCTGACGGCCAATTGTTTATGTATACACTGAAGTGACAAAAGTCATGGGATAGCAATATGCAAATTTTCAGATGGCAGTAGCATCGCGTAGAACAGGTATAAATGCGCAGTGCTTTCGCAGAGCTTTCATCTCTGTTCAAGTTATTCATGTCAAGAGGTTTTGACGTGATGATGACCGCACGACGGGTATTAACAGACTTTGAACGCGGAATGTTAGTTGGAGCTAGACGCATGGGTCATGCCATTTCGGAAATCGTTAGGGAATTCAACATTCCCAGATCCACTGTGTCAAGAGTGTGCCGAGAGTATGAAATTTCAGGCATAACATCCCACCATGGACAGCGCAGTGGTCGACCGCCTGCACTTAACGACCGAGACCGGCGACGTCTGCAAAGAGTCGTGAATTCTAACAGACAAGCAACACTGTGTCAAATAACCGCAGAAATCAATGTGGGACGTACAAGGGACTTGTCTATTAGAACTGTGCGGAGAAATTTGGCTTTCATGGGTTATTCCAGCAGAAGACCGACTCGAGTGCCTTCACTGACAGAACGACATCGCTTGCAGCGACTCTCATGGGCACGTGAGCATATCGGTTGGTCCCTAGATGAATGGAAAACCATGGCCTGGTCCGATGAGTCACGATTTCAGTTGGTAAGAGCTGATGGTAGGGTTCGAGTGTGGCGCAGACCCCACGAAGCCGTGGACCCAAACTGTCAGCAAGGTACTGTTTAAGCTGGTGGTGGCTCCGTAATAGTGTGGGCTGTTTTTTCATGGTATGGACTTGGTCCTCTGGTGCGACTGGACCGAACATTGACTGGAAATGCTTATGTTCAGCTACTTGGAGATCACTTGCAGCCATTCATGGACTTCATGTACCCAAACAACGATAATATTTTTATGGATGACAATGCGCCATGTCACCGGGCCACAACTGTTCGCGATTGGTTTGAAGAACATTCTGGACAATTCCAACGAAGGATCTGGCCACCTAGATCGCCCGACATGAATCCCATCGAGCATTTATGGGACATCATCGAGAGGTTTGTTCGTGCCCAAAATCCTGCACCATCAACGCTTTCACAATTATGCTGTCTATCGAAACAGCCTGGCTCAATATTCATGCAGAAGACTTCCAACGACTTGTTGAGTCCACGCCACGTCGAGATGCTGCACTTCGTCGGGCGAAAGAAGGGCCGACACGATATTAAGAGGTATCCCATGACTTTTGTCACTTCAGTGTATATGTTGTTTATAAGAGGCTGAATTATTTATTTAATTTATTTATTAATTATTATTCATAAATTTGTAGATATTATTTTCGAGAGCTGAGTGTTTCGTTTCCTTTGCCAATTATTTTCGTGTTGTTGATCACTTACGACGCTTCTTATTGATTTTTTAAAATTTGTTTCGCGAGTTATTCTAATTGGATAATTTAAATTTCTTTCACGAGTTATTCTTATTGGTTTATTTTAAATTTCTTTCACGAATTATTCTTATTGGTTTATTTTAAATTTCTTCCAAGAATTATTCTTAATTTAAATTTCTTTCACGAGTTATTTTTATTGGTTTATTTAAATTTCTTTCACTAGCCGATAATTATATAATTAAATAATGGAACATTTTTCTAAAAATATCGTTTGGTGGAAGGAAAGACAAATGTTATTTCAAAATGAAAACGAGATTTTTCAAGAAAAGAAAATCGTTTGGAATTCTATAGTTTTTTTATTTTTAATACGCTTTTATTAGCTTCACCTGTATGTTTGTTTGTATGCAACTGACTTTTTCCCCTGGAGATCTGTTTCTCCTCATATACACTGTTTAAGCTGCAAAGAAACATTTACAGGCATCTTTCAGAAAGAAAACAGCTGATTCTTTTTAATACGCTTTTATATTAGTTTCACCTGTATGTTTGTTTGTTTGTTTGTAACTGACTCTTTGGGCTCGATTTTGCCCTACTTTAAGAGATCAGATTTAATTTAAACGTTGTAGACTTATCAAGGACCGACGACACTAAAATATTTTAATAAGTTTATTATCTCATCATGATTAGGATCGCCAGGATTAGAGATTTTATTTTAACGTATGAAGATCAATTTAACCCATGTAGAATGAAAGTATTCAGTAAAGACATTCAAACCTACGTGGGACAGTGGCACAACGGACTATTCGCATTTAGCCTTTGTTTTACTCACAATTACATTATTGTAAGTACTATAGTTCCACCCCTCCGTACCGGGACCTCATTTAAATATTATAGTTTAAAAACACTAAAAAACATGCTTTTAGAGTTAATCAAACTAAAAAGTAAAAAATAAATAAATAGTTTACAAAACTAAAAAACACGCTTTTAGAGTAAATAATTGTTAACATAAGAATAAAATGACTAACGAGAAAATGAATGTCACTGTTCTAAAAGCGTGGGGTGCTTTATATGACATTTTTAAACTAACTCTGCATTTCGGAATGAAACTAGTGAAAAATTATAACGATTGATATCGAGCACCCCACGCTTTTAGAACAGTGACAGTCATTTTATTCTTATGCTTACAATTATTTTTTACTTTTTTGTTTGAGTAACTCTAAAAGCGTGTTTTTTAGTTTTTGTAAACTATTTATTTATTTAAGATGGCTGTTATAGGTTTAGTACTTACATTAAATTCTAAATTTTATGAGTAACTTTTACATCGATCCAACCGATTATTTTTAGAAAAATTCTTTCATTAGCTTTTATTTTATTTTAGCTGGTTTGCATAATAAAATGTTAGATGAAATAAATTTTTTTTTTTGCTTATATGATTGTTGCATTTGCTCAAAGATATAAAATGGTATATAAGTAAAATTGCATAATAAAATATTTTTTCTGAGTTCCTTTATCCTTATTTTCTGAGTAAATTTAGTGGTATTATAATAATTTATAACTTTTTTCTATTAAATTGAACCTTAATCATATTTATTTTATATCTAGAAACATCGATGTGGAAAATGTTGTTGTAAAATTTGATTTATTTGTATTTCTTGCTCGGAATGAAAGCCTCTTTATGTATAAAAATAGAAATGTAACCATATCTGTTTTCTCTGCTTATTTAACTTTTATTCTTTATTTATTTTCTTTGCGTTTCTGAATCTAGTTTCAATATAGTGGTTTTCGACGTCTTTCGCACACAACTTGATACAGTAGTTGTTTCCCGAGAGAAAAACATCGCCGAATCCGTTTTCAACATGGCTTTCCATATTGATTTTTTTTTAACATTCTGCATTTCTACCAAAGAGTTACTTTTTCTCGAATTTCTCTCAGTGCTATAAAACAAATATTGGTGGATTTTGCTTTTTATTGTGTCAGGTTACAAAGCTAATAATAATGTTTGCAGTAACTTATGTTTTTTTTCTGTTTATTGTGAAATGATTGTCAATAACATTAAAGTAAACAAAGCTGAAAATATGGTAATGTTTTGAAATTTAGGGACCGTGCAAATATTTGGGACTGGAAATATGTTCATTCTTTGTACAATGATAATCCTTCACTCTTTAATTATCTATCTATCTATATTTATTTATTTATCAGTGGTTTCTTACCTTATATAGTAACTCTTTTCCTCATGGTACATCCTAAGTAACTCTAAATTTATTACATGTTAGCTGATTGTGGTGATTCAAGTCAAATTGCTCGGCAGTGGAAAATAATTGAAAAGATTTCTATAAATAATTCATTACAAACTGGTTCATTCAAACGAAACATTCTTGTTCAAACAAACTTCATTCATATAACTGGTTCATTATTCTGAAAAATAATGAACCAATTATAAATTTTGTATTATGACTTCAATTTTTGTTTCAAAATTGTTTTCCTCTTTTTGCAAATAATAACAGAAAATTCTTTGTTATATCAGTAAGTGAATTAATTTGATATTATTTACTATAAATGTATGTATATTTCTTTTATAAATTTAATCATATATCTACAAAAAAATTATTTCCATCAATCAATTAAAAAAATATATATATATATATAGATATTTTGAGAGATATTTTGTTTATGTCGCAGTGACATTGGAATGGCTGTAATTTGATATTTATGAAAACATCGCGAAAATTTAATGGTTGATATAAAAGCCCCTACTGACCTAAAATATAAATGAACATGTAATACTAGAATGATATCATATTTTCAAGCCTGCTTCAAATTGGTAATTACCCACATGCTTTTGGGTATCATTGAGGCAATAACTATCACATTGCTTTATTTCAATATAAATAAACACAAACGAAAGAAAGAATAGAGTGTTGACTTAATGATAAATGACGATGATAAAAAGACTCAATTAAGTGGTTAAAATAACTAATTCAGTGCTCCTGAAATCATGATAGGAATATGTTGAAGGGGAGCGTAATGTATTTTCTTACACGTAAAAATTAAATCTTGTTAAGTAAATGAAAAATGAACAAAAAATAGTAGTCGAAAAGCTTTTGATGATTACAATCTTTAGTTATTATGAACAAAATTAATAATGTTTAGTTTGTAATCGCAAAAAAAATCCCGGTATATATATTATAATATATTAATATAATTAATATATATATATATATATATATATATATACAGAGTGATTATAATTAAAATCCCACTTTCAAAATGCTGTAAAAAAAAAACCACTCGTCACAGTAAGTTTAAATTTAAACTGAAGATACTTGAAGAAGGGGGAAACGGTATGGTATCAAAAAAAGTTTAAAAAAAAAAAAAGATTTCACCGAGTTTTCCCATCCAATTTGGTATGACCTTGCCGTGGTGGATGGGCTTTCCACTAAGAGTGTCATAACTGTCGACTGACTTGGAAGTCATTTTTTCCGTCAATAAACCGAAACAATTAAGCACACTGAACTCTACAGTTGATTTAATGGGCAACTCATGCCAAATACGTTGTAATTTCGATTCAAAATATCGCTGGCAGCCGAATTCACTTTCTTTATGCTGCTTACAGCGCCATCTATTAATACACTTTGGAACTTTTTTGATGCCATACCGTTTCCCTCTTCTGCAAGTATCTTCAGCTCAAATTTGAACTCATTGTGACGAGTGGTTCTTATATACATCGAGTGGTATATATATATATATATATTTATTGTATGTATATGTATGTATGTATGTATGTATGTATGTATATATATATATATATTGTATGTATATATATATATATATATATATATTGTATGTATATATATATATATATATATATATATATATATATATAAAACTGTATACATAAAAAATAAATTTAAAAAAAAATGTGGTTCAAGAACTATCTTTTATAAAAATTCCTCGGACATGAAATTAAAAATTCGTTCTCACTATCATCATCAGCAACATCAATAATATTTATTCTACGTAATAAACATGGCTGCACAAATATTTATAATGTTCGTAATGTATGGATTATGTAGGCTCGTATTGTAGGTCTAGTATATGTGTAGGTATATATACGTCTGTGTAAACTGGTTTATTTTTAAAAGATGGTGCATTTGTGACAAAAAGATGCATTGAATCTTACCATTTGCCATTACCATTCACTTACAATTCACCATTAGCGCACGACTGTCTTATGTGTAGACTTTTTTTTTTGTGTGTGTATTTGCCGTTTAAATTTTTTATGTTGTATGGTAATTGTGTATAATTTTTTTTTGTATATTTTCCAGCTCACTGAATGATTTTAAAACATAAAATAAATAAAGCGTAATTAAACAAAACTATAAACATACATGATAAATTGAAAATATTCATTAATTTAATGTTACATGTTGATATGGCACAATTTACAAACTATAAATTTATATTCTAGAACGATTAAATTTCTTTTCTCTAAATTATTTTTATGTACATATTATCTATTATTTATGTACTTTCTGTAGATATTAAAATTATTTTCTTTCTTTTCCAGTTCTGCCCGAATTCCGACATGATGATAGTTCAGTATTCTTTTCTAGTAAGTAACTTTTGGTTTTTTTTCTTAACAGCTGGAATCACTTTTTCTTTAAAGTGAAAATAACAAATTTAGATTTTCATTTTATACTTTATGTAAAATAACTATTCGCTTCTTTTTAGATTATATGTCGATTTTTTTTGTTATAGAATTTTAAACAAATGAACACGAATAAATTTAATTAAAGTAAAGCAAAATAAGTTAGTATTAAACTAATTTCATAGAATTTTTGAAAAAAATATTGTGGGACAAATACTTAAAATATCACGGAATTATTTTTTGGGAAAAAAACAGTAGAAATATGATGTTTACGTTGATATGAATTTTAAAAATTGCATCATTTCGTAAAAATTAATAAATAAATTTTGAAAATTGGTAAATTACTCAAATTAAGTAAATTGCCTTTTAATTTTTATATTTTGATAGTTCTTTTGTGGTAAAAAATATTTGAACAATCCTATCAATAATTTATCACTTCCTGTGATGTTATAGTATTGCGTTTCCTGTAGTATTTTTTCAGTAATACCTGGATTTTTATTTATCTTTCTAAATATGCATTTTATTATTTCGAATTATTACTGCAGGATATGACTCAATGTCTTTTAAATCCTACAATGATCCGAAAGAATATTTGATGTGTAAATATAAAATAAGAATTGGTAAAAAAGGTACATTTTGAAAACTAAGAAATAAAAGCATTTGATTGACAATAAATAAAATGGGCGAGAAACTTTTTTTTTTGTATTTGCTTTTATTAAACACCCATCATATATTTTCAAAATTTACGAAAATTTCTGATGCCTTTGTAAAAATAGAAATGAGTAAGTTAAAATTAATGTTAATGCTAATGATTAACATTACTTCCTTATTCATGTTTTGCTAATCATATGCATTATTTGTTATTTTTTTAGTTTCAAATTTTAAAATTTGAAACTGAAAATACCAAAATTTATTTGAATATATTGATTAGAAAAGGTTTAGTAAATTTTTAAATTAATATAATACGAAACACTTAAATTAATAATTAAAATATATTAATCTAACAAGAAACAATTTTTAAAAGAAAATTCATAATGTATATAAATTAATAAGTGGCTAATTCATAATAATATAAATGTATAAGTGGCTAATTTATTGCTTGTCTGTTTGGTAGAGGAAATTTTAATAATTCAGGTCTGATTTTTTTTAAAAATTAATTTATATTTCTTTTATGAAAAGCGTACACATATATCTGTTTTTGTAGTTACATCAACCGTTTTCAGTGTTATTTATATGAAAATGTTTTTGGATTCGTTTCTATGGTAATATTTATGACAACATGAGAATTGTTTCTAGTGTTCCTGTACGATCAATTTTTGTTGTATTTCGTAATATTCGTGAATTTTAACTATAGTAAAAATGAAATCCTATAGAGCATAGAAGAAAATTGCTTTTTTTCTATAATTATTCTAAAGCTTTAAATGTTAATTACTAATTAAAAACTATTTGAAAAAATAAATTACAAATTAAAAGATGTGTGTCTTTTATTGTGGTTTCGAATGTATTATTAATTTCAATCCATATTGATAAATATTAAGAATAAGGTTAAAATTAAGAATTTTTATCAATCATTTAAAAAGTTTACAATCAATTTCTTTAAATGAATCCAGGCATTAGAATATATTCTTAAAATTATCAAGTAACTTTAATTTCCATCCTGTTAAATTACTTTTTACTTCAATGTAATATATATTATAAACAAATATACCGTATAAAGAATTTTGATACATTTGAGTGTTTAAAAATTCATTTATCTCGAACCGGAAATTTTATGATAAAAAAAATATTCAGAAATATTTTCATTTCGTACAAACGATTTTACAGCCAAACAATCAAGTAAAAAAAAAGTATTGTTTCTATTTTTCGATATAAAATACAAATAAATAAATAATTTAATCCACAATATTCTAAATGTTAGGTTATTCATAATATTTAGAATTAAGAATAAAAAGAAATAACAGCAATCTTAACCAAACAGAGGGAGAAAAAGTATCAATAAATTATATACAAGCAATGAATTATGTTCATCAGATATCGTTCAAAACTGAAACAAGTAATATAAACAAAATTTTTTGAAGTCAATTCCTACTTTTTTTCACTCTATTGCAGAAAGGTTCTTTACAAATAAAGTTGAAATTTTCCTCTTACATCTGGCGCTATCTATTGGTAGATACATGCAACTTAAATCTAAAAAAAACTAAAATTAATTAATTAAATTTAATGAATGAATTAATATTTGAAAAAACCGTATTAACATCCAGTGTCATCCACTAAAAGTTGCATGTATGTATTTGAACTTGAATGGATGAATAAAAAGTATTTTATGAACGATTGAAAATTTGAACAAGATATATATAGGGAGAGTGTGAGCTAATAGAAGGAATTGAAAAAAAAAAGGAAACAGATTAAATAAAAAGTAAAACAATAGAATTCCAAACGATTTTATAAAATCACGTGAAACAAATTTAATAAAAAAAACACGTGCAAGTAATTTAAATAAACCAATAAGAATTGCACATGAAAAAATTTAAAAAATGAATAAATAAACCAATAAGAAACGTTGAAAGTGGTCCAGGACATCGCTGACTCACTCTCTCCAAAACAATACCCATATATTTTATGAGTAATAATTTTTCTTAACAAATTTATCTTTATAAATAAAATACAAAATGCGGTAAATCTTTTATTCTTTTTTTACAGATAACATGTAATGAGAATATATTGAATGCGAATCTTATAAAAGTGAAAGAAAATCTATTTTGTAAAAGAGTTTTATTATTCACTTATCAATAAGTGAAATTGATGAAGAAGATAAGGACAGAATAAAAGTTTAGAATGTGAGAGAGATTACATTTCAAGTCTCTAAAGTCATAAAAATTCATTGAAACCGTCTTAATGGTTTGTGTGTAAAAATGTAAAATATATTATATGAATAGTAAACGTAATAAAATGTATTATATGAATAGTAAACCTAATTTTATTGCGAAAGTTAAGCCATCGTTTAATGCTATCTATCATTTTTTTTTATTTGAAAGTAAATATGTTTTAAAAGTTTTATTAGAATTATATATCTGTATCAAATTGTATCAATGATTTTTATGCATAAAATAATCGTTAGTTACTAATCGTGTGGAGAATTGACAAGTGATCATATACGGATAGATTTATTAAATAGAGCGGTTTACTAGCGGATTAAAAATAATTTTGGAGGTGTTTGGATTACAATGGGGCCTGATGACTAGCTCTCGGTGCTACAGGTTTTGGGTTCGAGTCCCGGCGGTGCCATGGAGGTTTGTAGTGGTTCAGAGTCCACTTTAAACCTTAGGTCCTGATCTAATATGACTGTAGAGCGTTGGGTTAAGGTTGACAACCCTACCCCGTAAAAACAAAACATCTCCTGTCCAGAAATCTGCCAGTAGGCAGACAGCCTTGGCTCACAATGGGGCTGTTGCGTCACTGATGATGATGATTGGATTACAATAAAAATTATTTAAATAGCTGATAATGAAAATTTGCTTATTATTAAAAGAAAAAATTAGATAAAAAATCCAAAATAACTGTTAACTTTTTTCCATTTAATTATTAAATTTCATTAAAATTTTTAAATTTTATTCTTTGAAAACTTTTGCTCACCATATATCTGATTTTCTCCCCTATTAAGTAATTGATTCGCCCGTTTTCGTTTTTTAAACGGATGTTTACCTTTTTACTCAATTGGTGATCAAACTGTATTGGAAATACGTTTGAATGACAAGTTTATGCATAAGTAATGTTTTTAAAATATTTAATTTACGTTGCAAAATATTTTTTATTTCAACCATGGTTAAATTTTTGACCGTAAGGTCTATTTATCAAAAAATACAATTTTGATTTACAGATTTTATTGTAATTTTTTTTTTTTGTAATGTTTTTTTAACAATCGACTTGAATCGACTTTTTTAACAATCGAATGAATTTAACTTGGCTCACATTCAAGTTGTTATATGAAGTTTGGATTTTTATAGCGTGCTGTTTTGATTAAAGTAGACTTTTATAAAAACTTGGAAAAAGGTTGTGATTATATAGTGATATAAAATATACGGGCTTATAATTAAATTATCGATTTGAAGTATCTAGAGCAAAAACTTGTGTATAATATTGGTATATTCTATTTCGGATTTTTTAGGGTGATCAAACAATACAAGTTTCCTTTTGAAATTTTTTCTTAAAAAATCTCAATAAAGAACCCCAAAATTTAGAATTATTATAAAGAAAAACCTTGAAATTTTAATTTTTTTTTATCCAAAACTACTAATTAAAATGTTTTTTGCCGATGGAAAATTATGAATTTTTTAAAAATTATATATGTCTATTTATAGTAAACAGTAAGGTTCAATGTGTTGTGCAACATTTTCGAAATTTGTTGAAAGTGTAAGATTTCTAATGCATACTATTGTACCCAAAGAGTAAGACTAATTATTAGTTTTTTTTCAAAAACTATTTATTCTTCCAAATTTATTTCATCGCCTTCAAAGTAATCCCCTCCGGACACAATGCACTTATGCCAACTTATTTTCCAATCCTCAATGCATGCTAAAAAGTCATCGGCAAGGATGGCCTTCCAAGCGCGCGGCGATTCACGTTGAATCTCTCCAATCGACTCAAAACGGTGTCCCCGAAGTGGTCTTTTGAGTTTAGAAAATAGCCAGAAGTCGCACAGTGTGAATACCTTGGTTATGTAACGATATGGGTTTCATTTTTGGCGAAAAAATCACGAAGAATCAATGCAGTGTGAGCTGGCGCATTCAGTGTTGAGGCGTTTGAGGCCCAAAACATCTTTTAAAATGAAATTTTGAAACTCCTACATCATCAGCAAGGTCTCTAATTGTAAATCGACGGTTTGCAAGCCCCAAATCTTTAATTTTTTGGACGTGAGCTTCGTCGGTTGAGGTTGATGGTCGACCAGAGGGCTCTTTGTCTTCAAAGCGTTCTCTGCCTCCTTTGTACTGTTTATACCACTTTTAAACATATATTTCCGATATACGATTGCTCACCGAATGCCTTCTGCAACATTCTATACGTTTAGTATTATTATTAGTTTTTTTATATTAGTTTGGAGTTTAGTGCATATTACGTTATGTGCTTATTGTATTTATGTGATGTAACAAACTCCTGGTCCGGTAATCGAAATGATAATCAATGGGCAACAAGAGCCGTAACTCTTTCGCCCGTAAATTAATACGCCAATAAGAGGTTCACACACGTTCCGATATGTGATAACAATTTTCAATAACATTTTAAAGCAAGTCACGTTGTTATTAGATTGATAAAGGTTTTTTCTAAAGTAAAGCACGTTCTTTCAAAGATAAAGTCAACGTCGCCTTTCAACTCTACTAGAAAATATACCGTTATACCAGATACAATGAGAGAGATAGAAGAAAATATAACACGTAGCTGATAATTTTTTCTCTCAAATATTTCAAGTAATAACTGTATAGCTTTTATTCGCTGAATTATTTATAAATCCAGTATTGCTCATGATGTTTCACAACCTGCTAATAATGTAAAGAATAAGCGCAATAAGAACTTAGCCAATAATGACAAGAATAAAAGTAATAAGACCGTGGTCAATAATGTAAAGAATAAGAGTAAATAAGACCGTGCCTTATAATACAAAGAAAAAGAGTAATAAGACATTTGCAAATAATATAAAGAATAAGAGTAATAATACCTTGACCAATAATGTAAAGAATAAGAGTAATAAGGTCGTGACTTATAATGCAAAGAATAAGAGTAATAAGACCTTGGCCAATAATGTAAAGAATAGCAGTAATAAGACCAACACCAATAATGTAAAGAATAAGAGTAATAAGACCTTGGCCAATAATATAAAGAATATCAGTAATAAGACCAACATCAATAATTTAAAGATTAAGAGTAATGAGACGGTGGCTAATAATGAATAAAAATAAAAAGACCGTGGCCAATAATGTAAAGAATAAGAGTAATATGACCGTAACTTATAATGCAAAAAATAAGTGTAATAAGACCGTGGCTTATATTCTAAAGAATAAGAAAAATGAGACTATGTCCAATAAGAAGAGTAATAAGACCTTTTTCAATAATGTAAAGAACAAGAGACTGAAACTAAAAATGTAAAGAATAATAAGACCGTGATATATAATGTAAAAAATAATTTTAATACAATGTAAATCTAGCAAACATAATGATTCACAAAAAGTGAATTGTTAAAAAATAAATAAATAGAAAAATGTCACATACGCTTGGTCTCTATGAATTTAACTAAAAGTGTCTTTTTTTTCTATGGTTTACTTTAAAAGTTAATTATTTTTACTGCGTTAATTAAATTCACATGACTTTTTATTATTATTTCAAAATTTGAAAGCCTTGCATTCCGATATTTTCTTTCGGAGGTATTTCAAATTAAAAAGTTTAATTGCGATAAACTGTATATTTTAATCTGAAATCCAAAGAAACATATACTAGTTGAGTTATACCATACATGAAAATTGATTGAACGATGGAATAACAAAGTTCCACATCACCACATATAATTCAGAGACATTGATATTTACAAATAATATGCAAATAAATGAAATTGTACCGAGATAAATTATCATAGAAATAAAAAATGGAAACATGCTACGAGTTAGCGTTCCATTTACGACGTGAACTGAATAGCGAAATTCCGTAATAACAAGTTTAGTTGTTTTTTAGCTTGCAGTGCAGAAAATAATCGATTGAGGGCTTGTCCACAAGACATGAAGCTTCAGATTCCACAT
Source organism: Caerostris darwini (assembly GCA_021605075.1). Classification (NCBI taxonomy): domain Eukaryota; kingdom Metazoa; phylum Arthropoda; class Arachnida; order Araneae; family Araneidae; genus Caerostris; species Caerostris darwini. The sequence continues at coordinate 1,231,890 of BPLQ01002337.1, read as the reverse complement.
CATTCCCCTACCAATGGAGGCAGCGAACAATAAAAATTCTTCAAATATAATGAGCAGAGAGTCGGCGTGCACGTCCAATTCTGGTGGATTTTGGATAATGGTACAGTGCTAACTTAACTTTCTTGATGACTTTTGGAGCATGTGGATCTAATATCCGAAGACAAGAAGGCTGATCAGAAATGGATTTCAGTCCAGTGTATGAAGTTTTATTTTGATTTTCAGTTGGGATGTCTTAAAATCTATTCTGGCATGATCAATTCCTGTATCCTTATTGGTAGAGTTATCCAAAAAGCAGGGCTTTACTCTATCGATTGGCTCCTTTATCCTTTATTTTGATGGTGATGCGAGTAGCGGTTGACGATAGTTAACCATAACAAAATCTTTCTGATGATGACAAGGGACTGATTATGTCCACATTTATTTCTCTGAAAAGTTGACTTGTGATATGTTATTGTTGATGCGAGTTATTCACATGCCTTGAACTCTTAGACTTTTGGATTTGTTGCAGCATTTAGCTCACTTCTTCGAATTGTTTTTGATAGATGGCCATACGAATTTGAAGGATATCTATTTTGTAATGGATTTAATATCTTGATGAGCAAGATCATGAATACTATTGAAACACTTCTTCATTCGCGCGACTTCTCCATGGTAGACCAAGGCTGTTTGTCTACTGGCAGATTTCAAAACAGAAGATATTTTTATTTTTCTAAAACTAATTGTAAATTGTTTAAAATGTCTGCTGATTACTATATGAGTATTAGTATAGCTATTCATCGAAATAAAATTTACCAATCTAACACGCTACATTATGAAAAAAGACTGTGATAAATTAATATATTTAATAATTACATATATTTAATAAAATTTCTTTTAAAACATTTGGTATGAATTCGATATAACAAATAAATCGTTCCCTTAAAAATATTAAAGCAATAAAAGAATAAAGCAGTTCTTTCACAAAATTCCCGACGCAAGCATATCCTCGTAGCCATATTTAACCATATTTTTTTCTGTTCAACGCAAGTAAACCAAGCGAAAAGTCAAATACTAATCAGAGGGAAAACGGGTTGCAGAAATATAAACCAATCTCTTGACGATTATGTTGGCTTTAAATTAACAACCCCTATACTCTTTTTATTTCGGTATATGATTAAAACAAATAAAAGTAACTTTTGATGCAGATACATTGTACTCAATGGCCGTAGTTTGAAATCTGTTTATATTGTGTTATGTAGACTTAAAGACAAATGCTTAAAAAAAACACCCAATTAATTCTTATGTAACAAAATTCAATTATAAGACAGAACGAAGAGTAAGTTAAATAACTATAATTCAATTTATTTTAAAGTTTGTTTTTAAACTTAACTGATTTGAATTAAAATCTTCTTAACCCTTTCGCTAAAACAAGTAATATAAAAAAAAAAAAATTTGTAAGTCAATTCCTACTTTTTTTTTTTCACTATATTGCAGTAAGCCCTTTATAAATAATTTTCATTCATTTTTTTAATTTATCTGGCGCCATCTATTGGTAGATATATGTAACTTAAATCTAAAAAACACTAAAATTAATTAATTAAATTTAATTACTGAATTAATATTTGGAAAAACTGTATTGACATCCAGTGTCATCCACTACAAGTTAAAAAAAATGTATTTGAACTTGAGTGGATGAATTAAAATTATTTTAATAACGATTGCAAATTTGAACAAGTATATAAATATATATAGGGAGAGTGGGAACTAATAGTAGGAATTGAAAAAAGAATAATCTCTTTCCTTGCTAGGGGTTTTTTTTTTTTTTTTTTTTTTACACAGAAAAGTACGCCAAAAACTTCGCAGTTACTCAGTTTATTTAAAGTTCCCAAACCTCATTTTTACATTCCGCACATTTCCTACTCGCATTTTTCACTCGCCAATTTGATTTCTCTTTAACTGTTTCAAGTCGGACAGAAAATACGAGGAGGAAATTGATCACACACCCCTCTCCTGCTTTTTACACGCACCCGGAGAACATCAATCAATAAGGCCCCCCCTCACCCCCTTGGCAAAGAAATTTAAAATATATATACCTGGTTTTTTTTTTTTCATTTTTGTAGGAAGGCGGTTGGTTGTGCGGCCCGCTTGTATCTATCTGGTTGTGTGGAATTTTTTGGCGAAATTTGTGTTTTGGCTTCGAGCCAAGGATTTTCCCTTCTGTATATGTGGTTATTAGGACTGGGATCGAAGATGTGTTGTGTGCTGTGCTTGAAAATGGTTTCCGAATGGATTTTGAATGCATATTTGCTACGATTAGGATCATCAGTAAAATGATTGATTTACGTTAATGTGTTTAATTTAGGTAAAGAATATGACAGAATAATTGTATTTTTATGAGGCTTTGTTTTTTTCAGATACAAATTATTAAATAACGGCCTGGAAATTCCATAAACGATGATAACCATCTGCTTATCCTTCTTTCTCTTTAATTCGATTATCGTAATATTAATGGTTAAATATTAAATAGCATAGCTGCCAACTTTTGTGGACCTACCTTTAACTATGCAGATTTTCATGCGCCCTGATGGTCAATTGGATAGCACTCTGGCCTTTCGTACTATAGGCTTCAGGTTCGAATTCTAGCTGTGGCATGGATGTTTGTTAGTGGTTCGTTAAACTGTAGATCCCGGTCTAATTAGCCTTAAGTGTGCAAAAAATGACCGTAGAGTGACATACAAACAAACATATTTTCATCCGTGAATTAAAAAAAAAAAAGTGTCTCACCCCGAGAGGAAGTGGGTAGCGTGCCTTCGGGATCATAGGCTTCAGGTTCGAATTCTGGCAGTTGCATGGATGCTTGTGAGTGGTTCGGAATCCACTTTAAACTGTAGGTCCCGGTCTGTTTAGACCTCGTGTGCACAAGATGAGCGTAGAACGACAAACCAAACACCCTGAGAGGAAATATATTTAGGGCAACTCTGTATATTAGTTAGCCTACAGACTCTCACCCGGAAAGGAAGTATATTTCTCGCATCCTGCGCGTATTCGAGTTTCGAGTTTTTGGCTTAGAAGTGGAAACCTTCCACGAATCTATAATTATCTGGCCTTAAATGTGTTGAATATTGTATGTCTCTAGTATGTGCGCGGTGTTTGTGCGTGTGTAAATAAAGCTGTGAGTTCTCCTACCCGCGTCTCCAGTATCTCAAATCCTATCATATCCAGTTACAATCTGGTTGCCCAAACTACACACTACATTATTCATTAGTTTAAAGATATTATCTCTTTTTTATTTTTGTACATAAAAGATGTGTTTATAAATTGCAGTGTATCGTGTAAATGCACGAACAATTAATTACTTTTCTACATTTCTCAATGTAATTGTGTGCTTTTCATTAAAAATCTGTCGTGTCATACATGTTTTGTTTGATTTTGTGAAATGCTTTATTGTAAAATAAATAAGCATTTTCTTTTACTGAATAAGTTGTTTAACTGTGAAAGACATTTCGACAATGGAGATTTTATTTTTACTTTTCTTTTATAATAAATTGTTTACCTTTCTTTTATCGTAAAATCGGAGTTAAAGAAACAAAACTAAAATTATTCTATTGTCTAACACAATGTTTTAATCCATGTTGTTGCTCTGATTACATTTGTAAAATTGTCATTTTCTTGAAAGTATTGAAATCCAAACATGTGATTAGGCGCCCATTATTTTAGAAACGAGTCTTTAACGTAAACAAAGTCGAAATCATTGATTCTTGGAATGAAAATTGATCTGCAGTAATTAATTTCGCAAAAGAAAGTAACCCGATGTCATAAATTTTTTTTTTTTTTTTAGCTTGTCAACAGGGTTTATTGATTTTTGTGGCTCATTTGGCTTAGAGTTTTGTGATCATTATTTCACTTGTGATTAAAAAAACATTTTTTTTTTATTTCGTATGTTGCATAAAATAAATGATGATTGTAATGTTTATCAATTTATCTATTCCGTTTTTTTTTTTTTTTTTTTTTTTTTCAATCTGATCTACGTTTTTCTGTAATAAATTTTGTGATTTTGGTTTAATAATAGACAAGGGATGATCATTTTTTTAAAAATAGTTTTTCCTCTAATACTTACGCGACTGACTACAGTTGTATAACAACTGCTATAAAAGATAAATTAATCTTTAGACCAGCAGATGGCCAACTCGCGGCCCGCCTTGAATATTTAAATTAACTTTAGTTTTAAAATAATTTTCTTGCGAATATATAACAGATATTGCCTGTTTTATTTATGAGTTTGCAGAATAATTTAATTATATTCTGCGAACTGTTGATGCTCGCGCATCTTGAAACATCTAATATAACAGGTTCTATGTTTTACTTTAAGTGATATCAGCGACCATCCCTAGATACGCACAGTTGATAACAGTTGAGAGCAAACCAGACTCTCAGTTGAAGTTGTTAGCACTTTTGGTTCAACTTACACCTGCGAATCGTTTTTTCCGAAAATGAAATTGACTAAATGCAAAACACGTTCAAACATAACGGACGCTAACCTGCAACATCCATTACGATGTGCAAATACCCAAATTGAGATCGATTTGCAAAAGCTAAGTGAAAGAGTGGAGAAACAAATATCGCACTAGTAAAATAAATATTTTTTAACGATTTCATTTTTTTATTTCATTTATATTTATATATTTCATGTTTAGTGTTATATATTTCTTTACAATGTGCGTTTAGTATCATTATTATTATATTATCTATGTTTACATGTAGAATAAATCTGTATGTATGATCTGGATGTATAATTTGATATGCGGCCCGAGGAGTTATGATGCATTTCCAAAGTGGCCCGCAAGATCATTTGGGCCGGCCACCCCTGCTTTAGACTTTAATGTCTTGGACTAGCAATAATTAAAAATTATATATTATACAGCAATAGTAATATTTAAAAGTTATAAAATATTTTGATTCTTAACCGCTGGCATATTAAGTACAGCATTTTTTTTCCTCTTTATCTCTATTAATTGTGTCAGGCCTTTTTAAATGTTTCTTATAAAAAAAAGAAAGCCAATGATAAATACTTCTACAATAGTTTGAATTAAATGTTCTCATATTAAGTAATTATTTATTTTAATTTTAATTCTGCAAAAATTAATTCAATGTTAATTTAATTCTAAAAAATTAATTTAAATTAATTTTAAAATTTTATTATTATATATTTATTGAAATTAATTTTTAAATTAAAATAATTATTATTTTAGATTTATACTATTATATATTTTATTAAATTAATATATTTATTTAAATTTTTAAAATTTTTACATCGTTTTTAATAAATTTTGTTAATTTAATTCTAAAATAAATGCCCATGCTATAAATATTTCTTCAATAGTTTGAATTAAAATTTCTTGTGTTAAATAATTTGTATTTATTTTAATTTTAATTCTTGTCAGTAGTATTTCATTTAGTATGCCATTAGTAATTTGTTCATTAGTATGACTTTATGGGATAGACCGGTAAGACCCAG